>JARHVA010005731.1:687500-1120019 GCA_037957365.1 Torreya grandis | reverse complement strand
AATACAACTCATCAACATATAGGTGTGGAAAGGACATGTCAAGGGAAGATTCATACTACTTATACACATATGAATAAGCATATACACACTATAAGTAAATCATATAGAAGATACAATAATACATTTATTAATCTAAGAGGTTATAAAGTTAAATCTTGGTAGAGTTTCCTCATGACCAAGAGAGGGATCCTCCAATAAGGTTGAAAAACTTGAATATATAGAAGATGAGGAGAGGAGAATAAAAAGTAGATAATGGTGTATTGGAGAGGAGAAAATAGCTTCAATATATCATTAACTCAATCATGAATTTAGATATAAATAATTACAAATAGTCCTCTAAAACACTCTCTTATGGCAAGTCTCCTTCCTCTAGTGCTTCCATAATGGCAGAATACTACTTTGGCTTCTTTGGTTATTATGTTAGAACCTCATAATGACCTACATCAATTACCTCCCTAAAATGTGATTGAACTAATGAACTAAAATCCTACTCAACTTTACACCACAACTTATAATATAATCATTAGAAGAAAACAATAACTCAATATCTGAAACTGTACCAGTTGTTGTGAAGTATGGCATCTATTCATTTACTATGACATCTCTATTTACCAAAACTTTGTTAGTAAAAAAATCAAGTAATATATAGGTATTTCAATACTAATTTTACCCAACAAACATATATTATTTACATTTCACATCCAAGTTACTTCTATTTTGACTAGGAATAACTAAAAAAGCTACACAACCAAAAATTTATAAAGCACTTACATCTAGAGTTTGGCCTGACCAAACCTCCTCTGGAGTTATATTCTCTAATGATTATTTAAGACTTCTATTGAGGATGTACACCACCATATTCACTACTTCTTCCCAATATATATATGGGGTATTTCTTCTTTGGATCATATAATTAGCCATTTTCCATCACTATCCTATTTTACCTTTCCACAAATCCGTTCTAATGCAGAGTGTAATGGGTAGTGTACTATTTTTGTTTGCCTTCAATGGCACAAAAAATCCTTGAATTATTTTGAAATGAACATACCCCCATTATCTATTCTAAAATATTTCACTAACTTTTTTGCCTAGTTTTCAACCATAGCTTTCCAAGTAAAGAAGTTATAAAAACAATCAGATTTCTTCACTAAAAAGTATACCCATTTTTTCCTAGTGAAATCATTGACAAACAAAAAAAAATAATTGGATCCAAAAAAGGCAAGTTTCTACATTATACCATGCAAAATCTACATGTACTAGATCCAATACTCCCTTAGCTCTTAAAGCTTTACCAACATCAAATGAATGTCTAACTTACTTCCCCAACTAACATCCAATACATACATGATTGACTATCCTAAATAGAAGGAATTATCTTAACCATATTAGTCTTGCTCAATGTAGTCAAATATTAGAAATTTAAATGCATGTACCTTTCATACCATAGTGAACTTGTACTATAAATAATTGTAATTATAGTTTCCTTTTCCCTCTATGGATCTACAAGCTTACACAAGCTTTTTCACAAATCCAAAACAAAAATAATCTTGTTATCTCTGGTAGTGACTAAAAATTATTGTCCAAAAAAATTTAAAAAAAAATCAGATTTTGAGGTGATCTCACTATTGGAAAGTAATTTTTTGTTCATATCCAGCACATAACTAACATTCTTAAATGCATATCAAACTGCACCATTTAAATTGATCTAAACATTACCATATCCTTTCAAAAAATTATTCATACCATCTCCCAAAGATACATATTCATTATTATTATTATTTTCAACAAAATCCACATACCAGTCCTTATGTCATGTATAATGGCAAGATGTCCCTGAATACCAAGCTTGATCCACCATTGAAAGCCATGGAAATAAAATTAGGATATGATTCCTCACCTTCACCTTCATCTACATTCACATGATAAGATTTATTTCTAGTGTTAGCCATATCATGTTGTATTTTCTATAAATCTTTCATAAGGTGACTAGGTTGCTTATAGTAAAAATATTTCTACTTAGTTCTCTTATTATAACCACTTACTTGTAAAGTTTTTATTAGATAACTAGTAGTTTGACCAAATTGCTTACCCTTTGCATTAATGAAGAATGTAAACTCTATAGAAGTAGATGTAGATAACACTTTTGTCTCTTGTTGTGTATCCTTTTACAATAGCAATGTGCACAACTTTCAAACTCCAAAGTCTTTGTCTCAGCAATAATGTGCAAAGACTCCATAAATGACTCAAATGAAGGTGGAATATTTTTGTATAACTAGAGAAATAAAATCTTGATCATCAACAAGCTTTTGCATATCCTTCAACTAATCACTAATGTCCTTGATTTATAACAAAAACTCAAAAATAGAGCCACCTTCCTATATCTTAGTAGCAAATAACAAATTCTTCAAATACAATACCCTACTAGCTTAAGAAGCATGGTATTTAAAAGTAAGATTAGTCCACAAATCAGATGCAATGGTCACATTTATAACCTTTGAGATTATATTATCTTCTACTAATAGTTTTGACAACATTAGAGCCTTTCAATTGCATTTATCATAGTCATCTTAACTAGTGGTAGGCCTTTGCTCTTTATTGAGCACTATTTGATCAAGGTTCCAATAATTATCGACACCTTATGACTCCACAAACTAAGATTTTTGACTATCAATTTTTATGAATCTAGAGATGAGAGGTGTTGTAAAATAGCCATTTTAACTTGGTTTTTCCAAAAAATGGATATACTATAGAAACCATAATGAATTTACATAAGATTCCTCCTATCTATAGAATTGAATCATAAACTGGTCATTACCTATAGGTTTTAGTAAAAAAACACAAAACCGTTTGGGAAATTTTATATTTTGTCTTTAAAAACACCAAAAAATGGACAAAAATAGTTTTCTATGGAGATATACAATTCCAATTTAAAAAATTTCTTTTCTACCAACATCTAGATTAAAAACATAGAAAATAGTGAAATTTTCACATTCCAAAACTTTTTTGACATAATTAATCACCAGTAGGTCCCCAATAACACTTATAAGCTAAAGTTTTGAATTATTTCAATTAAAAAATTAAAATTGATTAAAATAATAAAAATTTAGATTAAATTTTTTATAAAAATAATTAACCAATCAGAAAATTGGCCTACTTATAAAACTTCAGATGTAGACTGTAGGAGAAATACTTAGCCAAATTGAATTCTATCAGTTTCTATCTTCTCCTCTTAAAAAATAGAAATTTTTAGACCCTTAAATCACCAAAAATATTTCTTGAATGAAATATGGTGAATTTTCAAACTGAATGGAAATGGTGACCCAAAAAATATAGGAAAAATAAAAATAGACCTTTGAGCCTCTTCTACTATCTCCTACCACTTTTCCTTTGCTGAGATAGGTCTCCTGATGATTCTCTCCTAATTACTAGCTTTCTTTCTAGTCATAGGGGAAACAAATTTCTCTTTAGGGATCTCCATCAGGTGCTTCACACTCTTCCCTGACAAGATTATTCCTTGATAAGACCACTCCTCTCTTGCTATATAGGCTTCCCCCCAAGATTGCTACACCGTAAGCTTTGAGACCATACTAGATTCAAAAAAGAGATTAATAAATGTAATTAAATAGTGTAATAAATAATACATGAGAGGCCTATTAAATAGGCAAAATAGCCACCCAAGAAAATAGGGGGTTGGAGAAACCATAAACATTAGGTAGCATAAAATAGCTAAGCTCATAAAAACAAACTAACCTATTAACCCAAGTGTTAAACTAACTAACCAAGGTGTATATATAATATACCTTAGTCAATAACCCCAAGGTATTTAAAATAATATACTAAAACCTTTAGCTCCTTAAATGAGTTATTGGGCATTGAAAAAAAGGTGGTGGGCCATCATAGGTGTATAGCAAATTCTCCTTCTTTTATCATAAGACTTAAATCAAGATAAAGACACCTTATTGAATTAATACCATGGAACATGAATTGAGTACCACTTTAGGATAAATTAAATCATGTTAAGAATCAATTATACTTGAATTGGCATTCAAGGATCAGTTATGCATGTGATTACTATCTCAAGTATCAATTATGTACAGTGAACACTCTGCATTAACTCATTCATTATCCCTTTATGCCAAATTCAAATTTACTTGATTGATTAAGTAGGTCTACTAGGCCAATTAGGCATAGTAGCTTATCTTAGTACTTGATGGCCATAAAAACTCTATATGAAACCTTGAAACTTGTGGCATTGATTCAAGCCTAAATCAACTATTAGAAACCCAAGTTTTACCCTATTGAAGTAGATTATTAGTTCTTCTTCAAACTTGGACTAACATTGGATTGGTTTGAATGTTGTGGGATACCTATAACTAGACATGACCTCTAGATTATGAGGAAAGATACTATGATACATAAACTTGAATTATCTTCTTAAAATCTCTTTGTTTTTTGGGGTGAAAAGAGTTAGAAAGATAACTAAAAGGGAAAGACTATACTAGTGATGGTGATGCACCTATTCTTGAATGATCGTCTCTTAACCTTGTCTTTTAGCATATTTGTGAATGAAAAGGGAATAGCTTGTCAATAATACTTTCTTGATACAATCCTAAACATGAGTATTTTAGATGAAGGTTAGATATAATATCTACAACTTCAAGGTAAGGGAATGAAGGTCTATAAAAACACTATATGCTAACATTCTTCAACAAAACTTCTAATTTTTAACACTTTATATGACCTATAGAGGATAAAAACATAGTATTAGGTGAAGGAAAGGACCTAAAAAAGGAGATGAATATCACACTTATCTAGAAATCAATAATCAAGAAACATAATAAGAACCATGAAGAAGTCCACAAAAAAAATTCTCATTAACTCAAGGTGCAAGTTACAATTTCATCATAGTTTTTGTATACCATCCTGAGGGATGCTCATATATTCATCATGAGGATACTTGGACCAAATTATCATAGAAAGAGTTAGGAACCCTATGACACTTGAAATCCATGGAGGATTATATTTTATTTAGGGGTTAAGGTTTATTAACCATTGCTAAGACTATAAGTAGGTCTAGAATGCATGAAGAGAGCTCATCATCAACTTCCATACATACGTTCTTGACACACATTTTTCATGGGAACCCAAGATTATAAATAAATTTGAAGGGATATATGGACTAAATATACATGGCAATAAGTTTTGGTTTGGAGGTCCGTACTTTATGAAACATCGCTAAGAACGTGGACCTCCAAAACCCTCCCTAAACCCTACTACAAACTAGTTTTGAGAAAAGTGAAAATTATTGCACCTAGAAACCCATGAATCACCCTATAAACACTTGATTCATGAATTAAATTTAGTAAGGGTCCTAGACATGGTATCATAATATACAAAATTATATGGGTGTATCAAAAGATATTAGTTTTGAGGAAGAAGAGATGAAAGAGAGGTACAAGAAAGTTTAAGATGATTACAATCATTGGAGATTCCTTTTTGGAAATTGTTTCACCTTCTCAATACAATTTTTTTCCAAAAAATTGACTGTAAGTGTCTCTACAACTCTCTTCTAATCAATTAGTCTATAGGAGTGAAGGACAAGGTGACCTAGTCACCTAGTTTGGCAAGTTTGTAGTTGTTTATTGAAAAAAATGACTTGTATCATGGTATGTGGAACTTATTATATCCTAAATGTCACTTTTTCATCTGTTTATAAGGTTTCCTATAATTTTTTTATGGCCATCAAGTACTAAGAGTTAGGCTACTAGGCCTAATTAGCCTAGTAAACCTACTTGATCAATTATGTAAAGTTGAAGTTGGCATTGAGGGATAATGAATGAGTTAATACAGAGTGATCATGCCATATAAATTATAATTGAGATATTAATGAGATGCATAATTGATCCTTGAGTTCTAATTCATGCATAACTAATCCTTAACATGAGTTAATTGATCCTAAAGTGGCAATCAATGCATGTTTCATGGTCTTAATACAAGAAGGTGTCTTTCTCTTGACTTAAGTATTATGCTAATATAAGGAGAAGTTTTTATATGCCTATGATGGCCCACCACCTTTATTTTTATGCCCAAAAATGCATTCAAGGAGAATGTAATAACATAAAACATGGAGAGTGTTTTAGAGGGCTATTTATAACTATTTGTAACTAAAGTCATGCTTGAGTTAATGATAGATTGTGGATATTTTATCCTCTCATCTATGCCATTATCTACTTCTTATCCTCTCCTCAAATTATATATATTCAATATTTTAGTCCTTATTAGTGGATCCCTCTCTTGAACATGAGGAAACTCTACCAAGATTGAACTTTGTAACCTCTTGGATTAGTAAATGTACTATTGTAACTTCTCTATGATTGACTTATAGTGTGTATATGCTTGTTCAGATGTGTATAAGAGGTATGAATCTTCCATTGACATTTCCTTACCACACCTATAAATTGATGAATTATATTATGTAGGTTATATGAAGTGTTAAAGGTTGGTGACTAGATTTGAAGTGTAACTAGGTTGGAAGTGTCTCAAAGTAGACCACTTTCCCTTTACATCCAAGATATAGTCATTCAATGTCATGTCCCCTTTTCAGTTGACATCTTCAGAGTTAAGGATTAGCCTATTATGCGACCTTCATAGGCTGATAGGATGGATAGAGGGTCATAATGGAGCTTGGCTTGGCTTCAATTAGCAGAATTTCTACAGTTGGTTTTCATTCAGGCTCTTTTAGACACATTTGCTTGAGCTCCTATTATTTAGGGACTTCTAACATGCAGTAGAGCACCCTTATTTTGGTATGGTCATGTGCAGAATTACTCCTTGATTCACCAGCTTCAGTCGGTTCGAGGATCAGACATGTATTAAGGGAGATATTAATATTTGATTGATTTAATTAAATATTAATTATTTGGTCTAATTTTAATTAAGAAACCCTAATTCTAATTTAAGAAACCCTAATTATGGCAATCATACCTTTTTGAGGGTATAAGGGTTTCTCATGGGAGAGAGTTGGAATTAATTATGAGATTATGATTATTGATTTTGATATTGAAGAATTTTGCTAAGTTTTTTTGAGAAGAAGGAGCCAAGGGTTTCCAATATTCCATTTGAATTGGAGAACATCCACTCTTCAGTGTGTGCAATTCAGAGGTTGTGAGAGATCAGTTGATCTATTGCCAATTTGAGAGATAACTTCATATAGAAGCTATCACAGAGGTTTACAGGTATTTATTTTATTAGTTTTTGATTTAGAAAATTATACAAATAGAGATATTTAGATCTGGTGTCCAGCATAAAGGCTGCACTAGATCCTATTTTCTCCTATATGGAATCCATATAGATCCATGCAAATTTGTACCATTCTATAGTAGGCTAGATAGTGCTATAGGGGACTCAGAGACTGACATTGGCATCCCAGTGACCGACATTAGTTGACTTCATACCGATGTTGGCAGAGAAGCAACTGATAGTGACTGATGCCAACAGCATATCGATCGATGATGGTAGTATAAACCGACGTCGGTGACTGTGTTTTCACACAGCGACCCAAGCCGTTCCAGATTCAGGATTTATTTCTAGTTTGTAGAAAAAACCAATTTTTGAAGACTATATTTTATATTATTTTATATGCATGACAGAGATTGAATATTGTAATCATCTAGAAGGATAACAAGATCATTGATTGATAGTTAAGAGATTATACTGCTATTTATTTATCTATTTGAATTTATCTCCAAAATTGTATCTTTATTCATGCAAAAAAAACAAAAAAATCAGAATACACAGAAAAGCAATTCAAAATATCCAGTTTCAGAATTCAGGGGAAACAAGGGATATTACATTCATCAAGACCTACAGGTAAAAAATTTGTTTCATTAGAAGCCTTAGAGATAATATTTTAGTCCACTTCTAGTTTATTATTATTTTTAAGAGTATAAGATTGAGTGGGTGAATCATTTAGGTGCATCACCATCATTAGCAAAAGTTTTCCCTTCCAGTTATCTTTATAACTCTTTTCACCACCAAAATAAGTATATTTAAGAAAAGTATTCAAAGTTTATACATTAGATAAGCTAGCCTCATAATCTAGAGGTTTGGTATAAGTTATAGGTATCCCATAACCTATAGACTAATCTAATGTTAGTATAGGTTTGAAGGAATTCTGAGCAATCTACTTTAGTAGGGTATAACTTAGGTTGCTAATATTTATTTTTCTATAAATAAAACTAAATTATATAAACTTAGACCATTATATATTTTATCTTCCTATAGAAATAAGTTGATATAATCAACCTAGTCATTTACAAACTATTCTATTTTCTTTCCTATAAAATTAAGTCAACCTACTCAACCTAGTCTTTTATAGACTATTATGTTTTATTTATTATAGATCTAAGTCAACCTACTCAACCCAATCTATTACATATCATTCTATTTTCCTTCCTAAAAAAAGTAGGTCATCTTGCTCAACCCAATCTATTATAGACATTTATTCTACTTACTCTAAAACTAAGTCAACCTGTTTGACCTAATAGTTTTTATATTTCCTTGTTTTACTTTCCTTCTAACTACATCGACTTGTTTGAATCTATACTACCTAGATGATATAAATTACTAGTTTTATTTTCATTCAAGCATTGACTTGTTTATTTATGTAGTACCTGGTCAACACAGTTCTTTACAGACCCACATTTTATTTGGATGACCTCATGTGGTATCTAGTTGATTTATTCCCATAATTTTCATCCATAAACATAATTTTCACTTTATTATCTATCTTTTTACCTTGTTTAAACATCATGAAATCACCTATCCAAATATTTATTGATAACCTTAACCTATTTAGATGATTCATGGGTCGTTTATTTTTACTTACTTTACCTACCTAAGAGGATAATCATTTTTAGTGTAATTTTTCCAATCCTACATATATTAATTACAACATGGTCCAAATCACACAAATTTATTTTGTGGAGGGTTCTAATCCATTTCACACTTCTCAGGATACTATCTTATCTAAACTATGTTACTACACTATTGAGGTAGTTCATACAAGCATAATAAATAAACCTATAAGAAATAATTTAATAGGTGATATCCATACCTCTAATAATGGGAGTATTCCTCCTACCAAGACTAACATTATTCCTCTTAACAATCCTTTTATTCCATTTATAAATCCTAATAATCATAATACAAAAATTGACACTAGTCAAATTCTTACACACATAGTCCAATAAATGAATGTTGTGAAAATAGAAAACACCTATCAAATGATGTAAATGCAACATAATTTATTACAGATGAATAATAAACCTCCTCTTATATTACCTCAAAATAATCAAAATTTTATTAATCCTCCTCTTATAGATGTAAATGGGTATCTTATTCCACAACCCATTATGCATAATAAGATGCTTTAATATATCTAAAATTAATATTTATCTCCATTTATTACCTCCATTGATATTGGAAAATTTTATAAAACTATTAAATATGATGGAACTAAATATCCTCCATATTTTATTAAAGCATTTGGTTATCTCTATAAGGAATGGATCTAAACAAATACCTTTGATACTCCTACATTGTTAGTTAAAACATTTAGAGTTGATGTTTTAGAATGGTATAATTAATATCCAAAACATTCCATTAAATATTTAAAAGACTTGGTTAATGATCTAATAAGGGAATTACAACAAAATGATATTAAAATTTTCATTCTATCAAATTTTAAGTAATTTCATTTTCCTGTTATTTTAAAAAATTCAAATTTCAATATTTTTTACGAACTTTTTAGTTTTATAAAAATATAAATTTAAATTGAACTAACTGGACCAAATAAAATTAGTTTTATATCTAATTTTTATCCAAAAAAATAAGTCAACCAACTTGACTATGTTTCTTTTGGCCTATTTTCCAGTAGAATGCGTCGATTAACTCGACTCTATTTTATTATATTTGTACAACTAAGTTGACTAGAATGACTTTGTTCTATTTACTTTACTCTTAGTTACAGTAATTATAATTAAACCACATTGATATTAATTAAAATCACTTTAACTTTCATTTCATTGCCTATTTATTTACTTTTCAAAAACTATAAAATAGCTTTCAAATCTTTTTTTCACTCTTATTTTTCACTTTGTTTGGTTTGTTAGGATTGTGGAGCTAAAATCTTCACTGATGCAGACATGGAGGAGGTTGCAGAATGAGTTGCTGAGTGTCAGAAGTGTTTGGCGTTGGTCTGGCCAACCGGCGTCGGCAGGGTAAGACAGGAAGGCAACCGACGTCGGTCATATATCGGCCGGCGTCGGCAACCCCAGGCGGACAGGGACCGACGTTGGTCGCCTGTGTAGTTCGACTGCGAGTTAATTACGGGCAGTGAACTAACGAACCAAGAGTTTGCATGATGAGCGCTAATTTTAGACTCATAGCTGCGGATCTAATTATGGTAATTAGATGTCTAATCATTGTTTGGATGAGATCTATATAATAGACTCATGGTTGTATTGGAAAAGTGTGCTAGGGAGTAAGAGAGCATAATTATAAGCTCCTTCTGTGTGTGAGGTAGAGCTATGGTGCGTTCCTCCTAGTGCCACAGTACCAGGTGTGTTGGTGCTGGATTGGAGAGCCAGCTGGGTTCTTCAAGAGTGTAGGATCTTGGTCACAGTTGCATGGCCTATATAGGAGATCTACATAGTAAGTAAGATCATTGATCTGCAGGTGTATGTGTGTGCAAGGTCGAGGTTCACAGGGGATTAGAACCATTGCTTGATTTGCAGGTGTGCAAGGTCATACAGACAGCAACACTACAGGGAGCAGTATCAGGCAGGATCTACTTGGAGTACAGGGGTGTACTCGGATAGAGCAAGAGGAAGGCAAGGGAGTTCCTTCCATAAGTATGGTCTGTTGAATTGCAGGTTGTTGTAGATTCATGGGAGATCTACTTGAAGTACCTTGAGTACTTGTGGAGCACGTGGAGTGCTTGTGGTGTGCGTGGAGCACGGGAGGTGAACACCAACTCTGTATTTGAGTTGGGTGTTGGGACCTGTGAGAGGGAGAGCTTTGGGGAGAAGAATTACTGTTCACTTGAGGCGTGGGAAACCTCTGTAAGGTGGTGGAGAAGAAGTGGCATCTTCTTTATTGTATTCTTTTCTGTATAAAGTGTTAATACAATTTGGTATTGTCTCTCATATGCTGTGTTATTCTGAATTCTAGTTACTTGGTGAATCTGGTTAATTTCCGCATATTAAGTTGCTTGGTATTGGTAATCAAATTGTGTGCTTCCGGTGTACACCCTCCCAACAAGTGGTATCAGAGCCTTGGTTGTAGGTTCTTGAGCTTGATACCAACAAGTGGTATCTGAGCTGAGGTTGGAGGAAGCAGGTTTTGTGTTTGGTTACAGGTCACTCTCAGGGGTTTCTGATCGAGTGGGAGTAGAGCAACAATAGATCAAAGTAAGCTAAGAATGGAGGAGTTGAAAAGCACAGATGGTTACTCACAGTCCTATGGAAAGAAAGAGTAGGTAAAAGATTATTGTTGGTTGGTAACAGATCAGCATGAAGAAACTGAAGATACAGATGTAGCAGGTGTTGTTGCACAGGATGTGTTTGCAGGTTTCTTGGATAAAGTTGAATCTTGGATAAAAGATTCGGTTGCCTCTTTCCATGCAGTTCCAGGTAGAGGAGCTGGTGAGCCTTGCCAAAGGATTGGCAAAGGGAAAGTGAAGCTGAAATTGTAGGCGGCCAACACACCGGTGTTGATGAAGGTCATGCAGGTCCCAGGTTTGGAGATATGGCTAATTTCTTCAGAAAGATTGGGTGATGAGAGATGCACAAGAACTCTCACAGCGGATGCACTTGAATTAGCTGGTGGTAAGAAAACAGGTATCCTTTATCTACTTGTTTACATTACTGATTCTTCTTTTGTTGCAGAGACGTGGCTTCGTAGGCTTGGTCACATGAGCAGGAAGGAGATGCATGTTCTTAAGCGGAAGACAGATATATTTGACAGGCTTAAGAACTGGAAAGCCTTGGTGTTTATGGAGGAGATGGCGGATAGAACCCAGTGTATGTGGCTGGATACTTCTGAGCAGGGCAGTTTGGACATGGATATTGATTCAAAGAAGCTCGCGGGTAAAAAGTCATCACTCACAGGCGAACACAGGTACCGATGTCGGTCAGGAGGAACCGGCGTCGAACAGACAGGTGCCGATGTCGGTCATGTGCAGACCGAAGCCGGCGATGTCGGGCAGGGTAAGACCGACGTCGGTCAGAAGACTGACATCGGCAGCAGGTAAGACTGATGTTGGTTAGAAGGACCGACGTCGGCAGAAGGGACACCAGCACAGGTAGGTTGGTAGTCAGGTACAGACGCATAGAACCGACGTCGGTCGGATGCAGACTGTGGGGTAACCGAAGTCGGTCACTGTAACGAATTTTGGGTGGACAGCAAGCTGTCAAGGAGTCTCAAACACCCATACAGAGGACTGAAGGCGTAAGTAGGCCCTCAAATTCATTGTTCCTCTTCTTATACTTGTTGCTGATTGTAGAGCAGGAAGGATCCAGGATACAGGTGTGAGCTTGGCATGTATGAGGATGTGATTCCTTGGAGGAGAACCAAACAGGTGTGTTTTGGTAGGGTTGCCAGCAGGGATGAAAAACACAGAGACGAATGGATACCTTAGTAGAAGAATAGAGAGAATGGATACGTGAGACGGAAGACCAGGTATATGGTCTTGTGGAGCTGCAGGACAGTGGTACCGGTTTTGACAGGTGGAGGATGGAGCATGGCTTCAGTTAATGTCAGGGTAACTACTGTGGTTTGACTTACCAGGAGGATGGTGATTGCAACATCATTCTGTTGCTGTATGTGGATAGTATGCTAGCTAGCAGGGGTGTACATACAGGGTTTTGTTGAGCTAAGGGTAAGATTAGTTCAGTGGCATGTCAGGAGGAGTTTGGAGCAGCAGAATTCTTTGACATGGGAGGCATGGAGATCACTGGTTTATTTTGTCTCGAGTGGGAGCTGATGTGAATCAGGTGTTGGCGAGGTTCAGGATGCAGAGTCAGAGCACACTAAGGGCTGGACAGGTACAGTGTCTGAAATCACATGAGGTCTGGTATAGACCTGAGTATTCCCATGCAGTGGGAGCTGTCAGAGAGTTAGGAGCCAATTCGGGGAAGTGAGTTCTCAGGTTTTTTGAGAGGGACCGGCAGCAGGTGTTGCTATGCAGGGTCAGGACTTCACTACATGTATTTGTAGGTTCGTATGTGGCAGGTTACTCAGATGACAGGTGGTACACCACGGGATGTGTGGTGGGTTGTCTTCAGGTGGGAGCTTGAAGAGGGATACAAACCAGGAAACAGATTAGACGGAGTACAGGTTCAGGTACAGTGCAGCTGTTTATCTCCAAGTGGGAGATTGTTAGGATTGTGGAGCTAAAAGCTTCACTGATGCAGACATGGAAGAGGTTGCAGAATGAGTTGCTGAGTGTCAGAAGTGTTTGGCGTTGGTCTGGCCAACCGGCGTCGGCAGGGTAAGACAGGAAGGCAACCGACGTCGGTCATATATCGGCCGGCGTCGGCGACCCCAGGCGGACAGGGACCGACGTCGGTCGCCTGTGTAGTTTGACTGCGAGTTAATTATGGGCAGTGAACTAACAAACCAAGAGTTTGCATGATGAGCGCTAATTTTAGACTCATAGCTGCGGATCTAATTATGGTAATTAGATGTCTAATCATTGTTTGGATGAGATCTATATAATAGACTCATGGTTGTATTGGAAAAGTGTGCTAGGGAGTAAGAGAGCATAATTATAAGCTCCTTCTGTGTGTGAGGTAGAGCTATGGTGCGTTCCTCCTAGTGCCACAGTACCAGGTGTGTTGGTGCTGGATTGGAGAGCCAGCTGGGTTCTTCAAGAGTGTAGGATCTTGGTCACAGTTGCATGGCCTATATAGGAGATCTACATGGTAAGTAAGATCATTGATCTGCAGGTGTATGTGTGTGCAAGGTCGAGGTTCACAGGGGATTAGAACCATTGCTTGATTTGCAGGTGTGCAAGGTCATACAGACAGCAACACTACAGGGAGCAGTATTAGGCAGGATCTACTTGGAGTACAGGGGTGTACTCGGATAGAGCAAGAGGAAGGCAAGGGAGTTCCTTCCATAAGTATGGTATGTTGAATTGCAGGTTATTGCAGATTCATGGGAGATCTACTTGAAGTACCTTGAGTACTTGTGGAGCACGTAGAGTGCTTGTGGTGTGCGTGGAGCACGGGAGGTGAACACCAACTCTGTATTTGAGTTGGGTGTTGGGACCTGTGAGAGGGAGAGCTTTGGGGAGAAGAATTACTGTTCACTTGAGGCGTGGGAAACCTCTGTAAGGTGGTGGAGAAGAAGTGGCATCTTCTTTATTGTATTCTTTTCTGTATAAAGTGTTAATACAATTTGGTATTGTCTCTCATATGCTGTGTTATTCTGAATTCTAGTTACTTGGTGAATCTGGTTAATTTCCGCATATTAAGTTGCTTGGTATTGGTAATCAAATTGTGTGCTTCCGGTGTACACCCTCCCAACATGGTTTTTCTAAAAAAATGTTTACCAATAATTTTCAAACTAATTAACTATTATCATAAAAGGATACTCGATACTTTATTTATATTCTTTGTCTATAATTTATAAAAATCATGGCATGAGGGGCTTGCCTCAATCCTCATAGTCATAGTATATATCTAAACATAGGCTTTGATTTTTACCTACATCACAGTATTTTAAAAATGCTTAGGATTTCCCTCTTTATCAAACCTTAGGAATCCAATCATATATTTTTAAGTGTGGTGAATAAGTTATCTGTTAGAATCTATAATTTAGTTATAACTTACACTTGAAAATGGGTTTAGTGGGCTATGGGAATGACACTTCTTCTATAGTTAGTGATATAAAATATTGGACCAACACTATCGAATGGACTAGCAAGTATCTTTTGGATCCTACACTTTAAATCAAAATATTTAGTAAAAATTCATAATATTCTTTTTGATAAATTAGTTAGTTTTTAAATTTTAAAATTATTTCTTGTTTTTTATTCTATGTTTTACTATAAAATTATAATATCTAACATTGATACAAGGTTTGTGCTATGTGATGCAACTAAATTGACTAGCTCCACCTAGTTTCTTTTGAGTTTAGTTCTTTTTATATAAATGAAACTAAATTATATAGACTTAAACCATTCTACATTTTCATTTATGTGGAACTAAGCTGACCTAATAGGCCCAATCATTTACAGACTATTTTATATTACTTCCTATAAAACTAAGTTGACCTACTCGACCCAATCTTTTATAGACTATTATGTTTTACTTCCTATAGAAATAAGTTGACCTACTCAACCCATTCTAATACAGACTGTTCTATTTTCCTTCCTATAGAACTATGTTAATTTTCTTGACCTACTATATTATATACTTTTATTTTCTTTCTTATGAAATTAAGTCAACCTATTTGACCCAATATTTTATATATTTCCTTATTTTCCTTTCATTTTAAATACATTTACCTATTTGAATATATACTACCTAGATGATCTATTTTACTATTTATCTTGTCATTTAGGCATTGACTTGTTTAACTGTGTAATACCTAGTCGACATAGTTATTATAGGCCCAAATTTTTATTAGTCAATCTCTATACTATCTGGCTGACTTCATCTTATTCCCATAATTTTCAATTTCTTATCTATATTTTAACCTTGTTTAAATATCATGAAATCACCTATCCAACTAATTCTTGATAACCTTAACCCATTTAGATAATACATAAGTTGTTCAATTTTACCTACTTTAAATACCCAAGAGGATAATCATTCTTGGTGTTCTTTTTTCTAGTCCTACATATATTGATTATAACATGGTACAAATCAAACAAAATGATGATGTGGATGGTTCTAATCCATTTAAAACTTCACAGGATACCACCTTACTAATTTATTGGGGTAGATGATACAAGTCTAATGAATAACCCTATAGGGAATCCTTTAATAGGAAACATACTTACCCCTAATAATAGGAGTATTCATCCTACAAAAACTAACATTATTCCTCTTAACAATCCTATTATTCCACCTTTAAATACTAATAATCATAATAAAAATATTGACACTACTCAAATTATTGCATAAATAGTCTAATAAATGAATGTTATGAAAATAACAAACACCTCTCAAATGATGAAAATGCAACATTATTTATTATAAATGACTAATCAACCTCCTCTTATATTACCTCAAACTAATAAAAAAATTGTTTCTCCTCCTATTAGAAATGTAAATGTGAATTTAATTTGATAACCCCTTATGCTTAATAAGATGCTTAAAATATCCAAAATGAATCTTTAGCTCCATTTATTTCCTCCATTGATATTGGAAACATTTACCCAACTATAAAATATGATGGAGATTAAAGATCCTACATATTTTATTAAGGAATTTGGTGATATATATAAGGAATGGATCCAAAAAATGCCTTATCTACTCCTAAATTATTAGTTAAAACATTTAGGGTTGATGTTTTTGAATGGCATAATAAATTTCTAGAACATTCCATTACACAAATAAAAGACTTGGTTAATGCTCAAATCAAGGAATTAGTAAAATGATCTTTCAAAAAACATTATTAGTCATTAAATCAATTCTAATTAATCAAATATTGACATGTTCTTGTAATTTATGCCAAAAGGGTGCATGATGCAAAGGCATAATGGTCATTAATGCCAAAGATCTATTGAGCATGGTAGTAACCTATTGACAATGTGTTCTCAATTGGCAATATGATGTTGTCAAAGGTGATGACTGATCAGGATTTATATTGTCATGAATGTTGTAATCATAGAAGTTAAATATCATTGAATGGTGAGACATGTAAAGGAATCATAGTGAAATGAATGAACAAAGGTGACAAAGCCTAGTTGATAGTATGTGATGAGACATGATGCATTAAGAAGTGTGTGGTTAAGAGAGAATTTGAAGTAAAGAGAGAATTTGAAGGTAAATAATGTATTATGGTTGTATGGAATTCAAGTTTGATTTTTTTTTGATGTTATAACATGGAATGAATAGGTTAAGGCATCAATATATTAAGTATCATACACCTAGTCATGGCATGAAGAGACTTTATGATAAGGTATGAGCATGGTCTCTTGGTGAGATAAGTGAACATAGACATGAATATATGTATGAAGTTTTTTTGATAATTTATGTGATGCATTAGAACACTCATGAGAGTCTCAAGGTGAGCCTATAAGGGTAGGACCTTTAGACCAAGTCTACACCTAGACCACTCCTAGACCCTATCTGACCTAATGAGGTATCATGATATATTGTCAAGACATGTGAAGGATGTATGGTAGTTATTGATAATGAATTATGTTTCTTTAGTATGTGATTGACATTGAGAGTGAATGAAAAGAGGCATGAAGGCCATTTTTAAGGCCTAATGTGGTTTGCAAGTCAAGATTCTAGAGAGCAAAGATAGAGAGAGAGTGGCCTAATGAGGGGCCATGAAAATATTTCAAGGTTTTTGAGATAATTTAAGAATTTTTAGAGGTGAGTTATTAATTTTGAGTTTGTTCATGTAGTTTGAATTCATAATGTGAAGGGAAAGGCATGAAAAGTTGATTAGAGGTCTCTTGAGTGCTCAGAATGAAGGGTTCTCAACCCAAGAAGGATTTTATTTTACTCATCAGCGCATAAAAAATTTGAATAGGAAAATAATAATTTAATATTATATTGTTAAGGTTCCTATCTATAAATTCAAATAATTTGGTTTTAGATTGAGGGGTTATGCTTTATGTACAATCATTAATATTGAAAACTAGTTTAAACCCTCTTAGAACCCTAATAAAGACCTGATGTTGAATATATTTCTCAAAAATTATTAGGATATATTTAATTTATTAGGTGAGATAGTGGATATTGTATTATAATCTCACATGTACCTCCAAGTGGTATCGGCTAGAGAAAGGAGAGAGAAAATGTTGAGTTACAGGTTTATTTCTAAAGAAGTTATTGTAGAAGTCAAATGTTGCAATGGACATAGTAAGAAAATGGATGGATAAATAAGGTATAGAATCATGTTTCTTGTCCATTAATGTTTTTAGATCAGTTCTAGACCTCAAGTGTGCTAAACTAGTCATCCAAGTTAACTAGTCACTAACAGGCCTAATGGTGCAAATAGTGAAAAACCCAAGTAGTAGTGAGAAAATGAATTAGGATGTGTTTTAATGATAAGATGATTAAAAAAGTGTATGGATATATTTTTAAGACTTTTAATATATTTTAATTATTATAATAATATTTATAGTTCATGTGTGTGGTGAAAACGTTGCTCAAAATTTGACCTATCTAGTTTAGATAAGACAACGAGATATAAGGTCATGAGATTGGTCTGAAAGACTAATAGTTATGACTAGAACATATGGTGTTTATATTTTAAGATAGTTTAGAGATGTAATAGGATAATTTTAATGAATTTTAATTATTTTAAAGTGGTAATATAGAAATTGAAGGTTAATGTTTTATGACTGTATTTTTGATAGTCTTAGCAGTTCTAAGCAAGCAAGTTGTAGTGATGAATTTGAGGCTCTATGCCTTGATTTGAAGTGTATAATGTATATGGTGATATTTTTTAGGTCTTTTAGGTTTTTTATAAGTTATTTATTTTCATGTTTTTTGGATAAATTATGTGTTATATTTAGTTTTTCAAGATAGATTTTTGGTGTATTTAAAGGCTTAATGTGAATAATGCTAATGGAGTGTTTCAAGTGGTGGTTGGACCTAAAAAGTGTTATGGAGCTCAAAATATGTTGGATAAGGTATATTTTAGTTGTATATTAAATAATATTGATGTATATGTAGGAAATGTTTTCCAAGGGATCACATTTAGTGTGTTACTAGCCAAACCTAATGTAATTAGGTCTCCATAAGACCTAAAGATGAAATAAGGTCTAAATGAATAATTAAATTAAAAAAGGGACTCAAAGGTCATTATAATATTATTTATGAGATGTATTAAGACCTATTATATGTATTACCTAAGAGGTTAATGGTTTCCATCTAAGTGGTAAATGAATAGGGAATGGTATATATATAAGGTAGTTTTAGGTCTATTTGAGTAAGTAGAGAGTATGAGAATGATATAGGAAATTATTAAGTATAAGGAAGTATTTTATAAAATTATATGAGTTTATAAGATCTATAGTTAAAATATAACAATGTGTTTTAATATGAATATCAAATTCATATGACCTAATCAGTCTTGAAAAGACCTAATTGAGTGATGAGGCCTGGAAGGTAGTTTGAGAGGGATAAGAGTGTGAAGAGGATGAAGAGGTGGTAAAAATATATTAGTTTATAAACATAGTTTTATGAAATTTATAAATTCAATCAAGAGGCTTAGTTGGAGATGAGTCATCTATGGGTTTAGTGCCTCCTTGAAAGTGGGTACTTGCTAAAGCCTAGTCAAGTGGGTACTTGGCTAGTTAGGGTTGGTACTCCATGTAGAGTTGGTGCTTCAATAAATTTGGTTTTTGTCTTATAATAATGTATTAAATCTATAGAGATAATTGGGTTTTGTTCCCTTTAAGTTTTTCATACATATGTGATGTGTTCTTGTGTTTCATGCTTATGTGGATAGTTTCTTATACTTGTTAAGATCTCTATGTTTGTATCAATGGTTCATCATTTCTTAAGTGTAAATTAAATGAAAGGTTTTTAATATTTATTCACCCCTCTTATTCATTATGATTCCAAAATCAACCTTAGAATCATCTCTTGAATTCATCAAAAGATGGAAATCATCAGCTAAAAAGGTAGATTAGAACATGAATGATGATAATATATTTAAAGTATTTATCATTTATTTAAAACCTTCAATTTAGTATAAGGTCTGAAATTTTTCTCCACATAATTTATAGGAAGCATGTGCTCAATCCAAAAGTCAATATTTACTTATGAACTAATTTGATCCAAGTCATAGATTAATAAAGGAATCATTTGAAACCTCAACTAATGTAATTAAAAGTACTACTCAAATTAAATTAAGAATATTCAAATTAGATAATTAACTTAATTCTTACCCACCATTGCCAATACCATAAATGAAATAGTTATTATCTCCATCTAAGCCCTTTACTTATAATAATATTATACCATCATGGTATAATAATATTAATTTTATTTGACTATAATGGTTTTTACTAAATTAGAACTATCAATATAATTATGTTGATTTGAATTTAATATAACTATATTGGCGCTACTAGAGTGGAAATGGTGAGTAAAAGTAGCATGGGGCATGGAAATAGCATTGATAGAGAGCAGTAAATAATATTTTAAAATACAAACTTAGGAAGGGAGAAAGGAGATGGTGATGGAGGGGAGATCATGTGGAGTTTTGAATCCCTATTAGTATAAGTACCAACAGAGGGAATATCATATGAGAACTAAAACAATGTAAACTCTACTAGCTCCAAGCAGATGCCAGGTAAGTCATATTGAAGTGAAGAATTGATTGGTTTGATGGGAAAAAGGGATATCAAACATGTATAATATTTTTAAACCATTAAGGATGGAAAAATTATTCATGTTCAAATCACTCCTCTCATAAACCATACATCATCAAGGATGGAACAGGCTTTAGTTGGAAATTTTATGGGAGCTAGGACAAACATTGAGTCTTTTAGAGTTTTGGAAAAATAAAAATAGTGCCCTAAATGTCATATGGAGATATAAGAAATGGTAAATGGATTTCTCATGATTATATATAATAACCTTGAATATAGTGTCAATATCCATATAGGGGGTCCTTGGTGTTTTGGAAAATGTAGTCTTTTTCTCAAAAAGTATAGCTAGGGTTTTATCTTGAGAAGGATAGAATCAATCTCATGCCCATTTGGGTTAGGTTACCAGGTCTTATAATTGAGTTTTGGGAGGAAGACTTATTTATTAGCATTATCAAATCTTTTGGTTACCTCATTGATTTGGACTCTACAACCAAGGAATGATCTAGGCTTGTTCATGTCAGGTTTTGTGTGAATACCTTTGTAAACCAAATATTACCTACTTTAGTTTTGTTTCATACCCCATTTGGAGTTGAGTGAAAAAAATAAAATTAAAAAAATTATCTCTATTATGTGATAAGTGTCACAAACTTGGGTATCCTACAAAAGTGTGCACATTAGGCCCTACCTTAGTAGTGTGGCAAAAACAAAGGAGGAGTCTATTTTGAAAAGAGTATTAAGCCTTATACTATAGATCTAGTATCGATACCTCACCCTAAAATAGATGTGGCTCAGCCTAGCTTAATAGTGGAAGAGGGAGATAAGATAGTTCTAGATGTAACTAAAAACATGGATTTAGAATCTAACTCTCTATTAGAACTAAGGGAAAAGACAATTGTAGATAAAGGAGAGACCCATAATCCTTTAGAATAATTTTCATTGGAATAAATATTAAAGTAGGTAGATATGAAAGGTTTAGATTTGGAGGTGGATGAATTCATCAACCATATTAATGTTATGGAGTTACAAGGGTCTCAGATTTTAACTCTTTAGACCTAAAAAAAATTTAAAATCCTTGATCAAGAGGTAGAAATTAAATAAGTAGTAAAAAAAGGATATGTATAGAATATGTCATGTTTAATGATAAAATTTCCTCTGTTTTGGCTAGTGAAGAGGCAAAATACACATAAAAAATAACTGCCACACCCAAGAACAATTAAAAGGCCAAAGTGACTACTTCGATGGTTACAAGAAGAGGTTTTAAAAGCCTGACTTTCAAAACTCTAAATAAAATAGGTAAATCATCTAAAAAAAATTATTTAAATATACTCAAGAAGACATAGTAGATGGATTTCAAAAAACCATTTTTTTAAAATGATGTTTCTCTTCCCCTAGTAGTTAATCATGCTAATTCTTTCTTGGAATATCAGAGGGATGCATAGTAAAATTAATAAAAATGTATTTAGGGATTTTATAAAAACTAATAAATCTATATTTTTGGCCATTCAAGAATCAAATATTGAGGAAATTTTCTTTTTAAATCACAAAGACATGTACTAGAGCAAAGTTGAAGCAGTTTATGTTAGTGTGTTTGGAGCATTAGGAGGGCTAATAACATTTTGGGATCCTAAATTTTTTATAGGAAAACATATCCTCAAGTCCTAGTATCATGGTTCATTAATTTTTATGGATATAATTAATAATAAGTAGTGGATTTTTTCTAATGTTTACAATCCAAATTCTAGGTCTGTGCATATAAAGTTGTGGAAAGATATTATATTTTCTAGAAATAATTGCAAAGATATTCCTTGGATATTGGATAGAGATTTTTACTCTCCCCTTCATCTAGGTGATAAAAAGGGAGGAAATCCTATATGTATGGATAACATAGAATACTTCTCTTCTTTTGTTTCTAATATTGATATGTTGGATTTCGACCATAAAGGGTCTAAATTTACCTGGACTAATTTGAGGCTTGGTAAAAATATCATCCAATGTAGTTTAGATAGAGTCTTTATCTCTTTAGAATGGTTATAATTCAAGGACCTATCCCTTAAAACACTTCTAAAGATTGGCTTTGATCATTCTCCATTGGAGTTGAATATATCAAATTAGGTGGTCAAAGAGAATAAGTATCCTTTCCATATGGAACATAAGTGTTTCATGCACCCTGGCATTCATGATAGGATCTCAGGATGGTGGATTAATAATGGTACTAGATTGGCTATGTATAATTTAGGTGATGATTTCAAAAAGGTGAAAATTAAGATCAAATAATTAAATAAATAGTTTTTTGGGAATGTTCATTTTCAAATTAAGTCTCTTAAAGATGATTTATTTGAGATTGAAGATGAAATTGAGGAGAAGGTGTATGATTTAGATATTTAAAATAGATAAAGATAACTCTTATGTAATTATCACACTATTATAGCTAGAGAAGAATCATTATGGAGGGAGAAATCTAGAAACATTTGGCTCAAGGAAGGTGATAGAAATACCCTATTTTTTTCACTTGTCTACTTTAGAGCATAGGAAACATAATAATATAAAGGATATAATCAACAATGTTGCATAGATTTCCTCTAATGCAAGTGAAATTAATCAAGCAAGCATAAAATTTTACAAAAAATTGTATCAAAGTGATTTCAAGAAGAATGTTAGATATAAACATAAATTTTTACATGTAATACCATAATTGATTAATTAGGAAGATGATGATATGCTTATATCTGTTACCTTGAATGAAGATCTGAAATTTTTGCTCTCTAATATGAATCTAGACAAGGCACTAGGGCTAGATGGCTTCCCCACAATGTTTTTTCCAAATTTTCTTGGACATAATTGGGGATGACGTGCTTGAATCTATGACTGAATCCCTTGTCACTAATCAACTACTCAAAGAACTCAATATTACTCTCTTAGTGATTATTAATAAAAAGGAAGGGTCTATTAACTTTTAGAGTTTTGTCCCACTAGCTTGTGTAATAGTTTTTATAATATTATTACCAATCTCATTACTTTAGGGATGTAAATTATCATGGAAAAACTCATCCATCCTCAGCAAGGAGGATTTATACTAGGTAGAAAAATTCAAGATGGAGTGATCATGGTTCATGAATCCATAAATTAAATGTAAAAAAGTGAAGAGTAGCTATGGTTCTTAATCTAGATATGGAAAAGGCATATGATATATTAAATTGGAGCTTTTTGGATAGAGTTATGTCTCAATTTGGTTTTCATGATAATTCTAAGAAAAATATTATATCTTGTATTACAAATTGCATGTTTTTTATTTTATTAAATTGGGTGGCACATGGTTTATTCAAAAATGCTAAAGGTATGGGATAGGGAGACCCCCTTTACCCATTCTTGTTCATATTTATGGTAGAATCACTTAGAATATTCATATCTAATGCTTTAGCTACATCATAATTAAAATTTTAAAAAATGGCTAGGTATGTAGATCCGATGACCCATCAACAATTTGTAAATGATACTATTCTCTTGGCCAAAGTGTCTATGGAGGAATATATAAACATTAAAAAGATATTGGTGATGTATGAGAAGGTCTCTAACCATAAAATTAATTTTGATAAGTTTTTTGTGCATTTATTTAATACATTGATGGATAAATAAGATAGGATAACTATGCTCATAGGATGCCAAATCAAGTAACTCCCATCCTCTTACCTAGGAATGCACCTCTTTAGCAATTATATTCAAGTGGTAGCATGAAATCCTTTGATTGAGAGATTCTAAAAAAATCTCACAAGTTGGAAAGATAAGCTTTTATCACAAGATGGAAAGGTTATTCTAATTAAGAGTGTGCTAACGAGTCTTTTGGTGTATATTATTTCACTCTTTAATTTGAATAACAGAGTGGAGGATAAATTAAATAAATTTTAATGAAACTTCATTTGGGCTGGAATGAAATAAACAAATAAATTTCATCTTGTCACTTGGAGTAAGGTTTTCTTTAAGAAAAGATATGGTGAACTTGGTTTAAGAAATTTATAGTTGATCAATAAAGCCCTCATTTTGAAATTTATTTGGAAATTCATTATGTTGATCTCAGTTTGGGTTAAAATCCTCTCTTTTAAATACCTTTAATGAAGGGATCCAATCTACATCCTAGTAGATGAGCAATTTGTTAGTGGCTCGTATATCTAAAACTTCTTAATTTCTAACAAGGAATTGGTAATTTTAGGTTCTAAATGGTAGATAGGTAATGGATGTAGGGTTTTTTTTTTCGAGGGACATAGGATTGTATTTACATGATAACATGAGGTAAAAACATGGTTCTAAGGTGGAAAACTATTGTCAAGAGTCAAAGGGAGTTAAAAGTTGGAAAAGGTTGAGTTTGGAAATTTAAATCAAGAAGACACACTAAATATTTATAACCTAAATAATCTTTTACAAAATGTACACATCCATGGAATTATTAGAGAATATCAAATGGTCTAGAGAGACTCCTTCAATGTTTAATACAAATTAAAATCAGGTTTTAACATGTTATCTCAAGAACCTAAGCTTAATGTCAGCTAGGATATTGTTTAGGACAAATGTCTTATTCCAAAAATAGGTTTTTTTCTTATGGGTGGTGATTCAAAATAAAATCCTAAAAATTGATAATCTTAAAAGAGGTTGCATTGTTATCAATAGATGTGTTTGTGAAAAGGACAACAAATTGATCTTCCATTTGCTTGTAAACTAGTCTTTCTCTCACAAGATTTGGAGCTATTTTATTGAAAAATTTAATGTCTTATGGGTACAAGCAGGTTATATAATGGAAGTGTGGTAGTCTTGGGAATGCCCATTTAAAAATGTTCACATCAAGAAACTTCAACAATTGACTTTGCCTCATATTATTTGGGGGATCTAAGTAAAATGCAGTAATAAATTTTTTAGGGGATATAAATATAGTAGCAAAGTTATCTCCGTAAGGATTTTTTATCTCATTAAGGAGAATTATAGTTTTGTCCCTATTAATATAGGTACATGATTATTTAATTTTGAACAAAGCTTGAATCTAAATTGGAAAATAGATTCCTCTAAATTTGGTTAACTAGATCATAAATATGAAATTAGGAAAATAATGAAATGGAAACTTCCACCTGAGGGTTGGATGAAGCTCAATTTTGATGGAGCTTTGAAAAGAAACCTAGGTCTAGCGGGTGGAGGTGGAATCATTAGATATCATAATGAAAATTTGATTCTTCAATATGTTTTAGACATGGGTGTGAGGTCAAATCATAGTGTGGAAGCTATAGTAGCATTATGGGGGATTAGATTGTCAAAGCAATTGAGTGTACAAAATTTATTGGTGGAGGGAGACTCTCTAAATATTATGAATTATTTATTTAGGAAAAATGTAATTAGCTGGTCTATCAAACATGTATTAGAGTAACCTATAGCTATAATGGAATATTTTCATGAGGTTACCATTCAACACACTTATAGGTAAGGGAATAATATAGTAGTCTAGTTCTCCAATAAAAGATTAAATATTATGGGTCTTATGACATGGATGGGATATGAATATCTAATTAGGGAGCTATTTGTAAAGATTAAAGATGAAGGAAATCCTAATGTTATTGACCTTAGGCATAGTGGTGAAGCATATAATTCCTAGAGGGTACTTTTTTGGGTCTATATTGATTCAAGGACTCATATGGGTTGTTTTAATTATTTGAGGTCTAAAGGAGAAGTTTATAGATGCCTTGAAACATCTATTAGATGTCCAAATCACAAAATACATATATATTTCCTTGTAGTTTGATTTGATGAAGTACAATAATAGGGAAAGATGGAGTGGATGTGAGGAAATAACCATGGGACTACCTATTAGAATTGAACCAAAATTACAACTTGAATTTAGGTAAAATTAAAGAGTATGGGCAATACTAAAAGTGGAAGGTTTTTATATATTTATGAAGAATATTGACAGCTATGACATGTATTTTTGAATCTTGTTTGCAAAAGATTGGGAGCATAGAATAGTTTAAATCAATGGATTTAACCTTGATATCATAGAGGAACTCATTTATCATGTGATTGGATTGGTGTTTGAGGAAACAAAGAGTTAATATCCACCAAGGGATTTCAAATTGGATAAAGAGGCATTTCTTGAATAGGGAGAGCAATTGGAGCAACTTCATAATGGTTTTGATCGAGAATCCTTACCCAATCCATTTTCAAATATTACCTTTAATATAATGTAGTATGTTTCCTTAGAAGGTAGGTATAATGTATTTAGATGTATTTATTTAGAATGCTGAATTGATTTAGGAATGGTGAGACCTTTAGTCTTCTTATTTTTATTTTGAAATCCATGGAGGTGTCAATCATGACGTTTAAACATGGAAATTATTCAAATCCTAGACATGAGGAAGATATCTAGCTCATTTTGAAATATTTTAAGGGTTGAATCAAATCAACCCTGACATATCCCATCCATATTAAAAAATATAGAGGAGGGGCCTATGAATATTAGAAAAATTTAAAAAGTTAGGATAAAATACCTTGAGAGTTAGAGTAGGGTTACTGAGAATACTGAGAAAAATAATAAAATTATAGAGAATATAAGTAATAAGGATGAAGTAAATAATAAAAAACCATTGTAAAACATTAAAAAAATACTACATAATACATCTAAGATTGTAGGGTCTAGTCAGGGGAAATAGGGACTTCAAGACATGCATATTAAAGAGGGAGAATCAGTAGGGCATTTTATTGATGTTGAAGAGGGAAATGAAGATCTTGGGAAGTTTTATAAAGAAGTGGAAAAGGGAATAAAATTAGATCAAAATTTGATTATTGAGAATGTGAATAGGGACCCTAATTATATTCCTAAGAATAAAGGGGGGACATCTCAAAACGAGCATCTAAAGGATTAAAATGAGGCTTTTAACAATTTGGTTACCTCTCTTAAAGGAAAAGAGAGATAATATAAGATAGTGGAAGAGCTCAAACTTTAAAAATATATTATTCAGTGGTTTGTGTGATAGATCTTAGAATTGAAATGTAATGTTAACTCCTTACATTAGGAAAACTCAAGGATGAGTCAAATCTTTTCATCTAGGGATGACGATCAAAAAATTTAGAGTTTATCATTCAAGGTGGAGATATTAGAATAGGATAATGAGGAAATCCATAATAACATAAGTTTTTAAGTGAATTATAGTAAAGCTACTATGTATGAGGGCATACAGAACATTGAAAACCTATGAGCTTTAGTGAGATTTTTGGCCTAGTGTTAGTGGCAAAGGGAAGGGAAAGAAGGGAAAGATCAGTGAATCTTAGTATGGTATGGACCAATATAATTTTTTTTCCATATATATATGAACCTTAAAAATATGAAATCTTGTTGGGAGGGTGTTTATGGTAGTTTATATTTAGACTAGTTTATTTGATTGTTCTTTGTTGGTTTTGGGGCTATTTTTTAGTTGTCTCTAGCCCTGTTTGGTACTATTTCTTGTTTGGTCATTGGTATAATATGGGTCCTTTTTTGTTTTTACTTATCCTAGGTTTTGGGGACCCTAGTTAAAAAAAATCCCCCTTTTAACCTAACAAAAAAATTGTTGGTGTCATTCTAATGTGGGTAATTCTCAATAAACATGTTGTGGGACTATTAAATTTGTTGTTTCTCTTATGTTAGTGGAAACATTTGACCATGAAGTTATGATCAAATTACATCATCATGACTATGCCAAAGCTTCCTGAAAGAAAATGTTTACCAAAACCACATCTTCTAAAGTGAAAAAATATAATACACCCCTAACATACAACATTCAAATGATAATATTTGTGAAATTAATGTTGATTATGATTAGTAATATACCAATTCTCAATGTGTGAGCATAATGAAATTAAATTATAGACGAAAAATTTCTCACAAATACCCTATCACTAAACTTAAGAAACCCTCAGCCAATGAATAATTACGTAAATATACTACAACTATTTCACCCACATCTTCTGAATCAAATGAGGAAATACTTCCACAACCAAAAACCCAACATGGTTCTCCTATTCTTATGAAAAACATTGTAACTCATAAACCTAATTTTTGTTCTTCATCCTCTAAATTGCATTGGAACTTTTTGGAAGAACTTAATTCAATGGATTGTAAAATTTCCCTAATGGAGTTAGTTTTTACTTATCCATATCATCATAAATTCCATATGCAAAAAAATACAAGATATCGAAGAACCATCATCACTTGATTCAAAAATACCTTTTAAATATCATTCACTAATATAAATACATACAATTGAAACCATTTTCACATCCTCTAAACCATCTATATAATTTCTAGAAGAGGATATAATTAATTATAAGATCATTTCTCAAGCTGAAGATGCACCCCTATTTATTAATATTGTGATCAATATTATCCTTATTTTAAAAGTTTTAGTAGATGAAATATCATGTATTAATGTTACCTCTCTTTGGTTAATATAATAAATTGGATGCACCAAAGAAAACCTTAAACAAACATGTATCGCATCTATAGGATTTGATAAAACAAATATCCTTGACCTATTACTATTTTTAAAGATATCACTCCTAAGGAGAATGATAAATTTAGTTTGTTATTTGAAAAATATCATGAATCATTAACTTTATCATATGAAAATATGTTGCGAATTTATCCTAACATCATTTTTCATAGCATCATCACTTATCTAGATGCTAAGCCCATTAGACAAAAACAATGAAAGTTCCTACCTAAATTTTTTACCTTGTCACATATAAATCATTAAAATTTTGGATTATAAATTCATTAAACTTGTATACTACTCATAATGGGTATCAAAAATTCTTCCCATTCAAAAAAATGTTAAAATGGTTATTTGTATATGCATTGTTTTTAGTAATTTAAACTTAGTGTGTCCAAAATAAAACTTTCCCTTACCTTCAATAGATGGTGTCATTGATTATACCATTGTGTATAAAATGTTATCACTTATAGATGGTTTCTCAGGCTATAAAAAAATTCACATAGCTCCTAAATATCAACATAGAATAATATTTACCATATATTAGGGCACCTATTGCTATGTTAAAATTCCTTTCGATCTCAAAAATACTGGGGTGACATGTCAACTTGAAATGATCCATATTTTTCATGATATTATTCAAACTATTATTGAAACTTATGTGGATGATCTCATTTATAAATCTAAAATTCATAAAAATCACCTTCTTTATATATCTATATCATTTTTTATCGACTCATTAAATATAAACTTAGACTTAATCTATATAAATGCATATTTGGAGTTACATCTAGTAAATTTTTAGGTTATCTAGTTTCCCTTCAAAGTATCGATGTCAATTCTAGTAAAATCAAATATATCATCAACATGCATATTATTTTCTCTATTCTTAGCATATGTACATAGCTTGGAAAACTAAGATAAATTCATTATTTTTTTCTAGAAATGGCTTACCATATTTACTCTATTAATTGTATTAGTAAAAAATGTATTTCTCTAGAATGGATGGATTCATGCCAAAAATCATTTGATATAATGAAATAATATTTTGTTCTTCCTCCCACTCTTCATCTACGTTAAAATGATTATCCATTAATTTTATATGCATCCTCTACCCCCATATCATTTGGGGTAATTATTGTCCAACAAGATGATACCGGTAGAAAATATGCTATCTATTATATCAATCAAGGTTTAATTGATTATGACAAATATTATACCAAAGTAGAACATGATTGTCTTTCTATATATTTCATAAATGAAAAAACCATCATTATATGCTCTATCAAATAACTTATGTCACTGTCCATCTGATCCACTTCATTATTTCTTCTATAAATATTTCTTTCTTGGAGATAGAATTGGAAAATGGATGGTCCTATTGATGGAATTTGACCTTAAAGTTTTTACAAAAAAATATATCAAAGAATAAGTTATCGTAGACCAACTCATAGTGGATTACTTACTAGATATCACCTTCAAGATACTCGCAATGATGACTAAATTATTTATATTGAAGGTATTAACCAAGAATTTTATCTCAAATATTTCTTTCACGGTTTCACTTCTAATCTAGAAGCAAATAATCTATAAGAAAGGATGACACTCTTGCTACCACTAAATCTAAGGTATTCATTGAAGAAGTACCATAAGTTACAATTGAATTTCATGAAGATACTTATACACTTCATTTTGATAGCAAAAAAATACTCCAAGGAGCTAGTTTAGGATGTATCATAACCAACCCATAGTGTAAACGTATACCTTTAGAATTTTTATTAACTTTTGATGTCACCAATAACATGGATAAATATGAATCTCTAATATTATGCATGTAAGCTATAATCAATTTATGCATCCCATATTTAAATGATTTGGGTGATTCACAACTTATATGCTATGAATTTAGTGGTTATTATCAATGAAAAGGTGAAAACTTAATCACATATCATCAAATTTATACTACACTTGTAAAATAAATCACCTTTTTTACCAGCAAGCCAATTCCAAGAGATCAAAATGCCATAATTTATTCTCTCGATTAATCAACATATTTATTTCACCCTCAAAAATTAATTCATGATTCTCAATATCTTATTAAAATAATAAAAACACCTTCTTTACAAACCAAAAATGATTCTCTAATTTTTCACATTAAAGTTGTTACTATTTGACAAAGTCCATGGTATAAAAACATAATTCAATTTATTAAACATAATACTTACCCTCTAGAAACATATTCTCAAGAAAAGACATGAATACATAAGTAATATTTAAATGATTTACTTAAATATAACACTCCTTACTATCATAATGTAGAAGGAACCCTACTACATTATGTAATGCAAGAGGAAGTTCATACTCTAATAGAACATGCACATGGGGGAATATGTAGTGGTCACTATAGGGGTCATGTTACAACCCAAAATTTCTTGTGTATGGGTTAATTTTGGCCTGATTTAGAAAAATATGCTATTAATTTTGCTAAAAAGTGTAATCCTTGTCAACTCTAAGATGACATATTCCACTCTCCTCTAGCTAAACTCAAAAGAGTAGATTATCCTTGGCCATTATCTATTTGGTGAATGGATCTCATTATAAAATTACCTATATCAAAATATGGTCATGTACTCACTATAAATACAACTGATTAGTTTACCAAATGTGTAGAAGCCATGCCTCTTTTTAATATCACTAGCATTACCATTTATAAATTTATTCTCAATTAAATTATTTGTCATTTTAGAGTTCTTGATACCATTTTTTATTACACTGGTGGAAAATTTAAAATTAAAGACATGAAATAATTATGTGTGAAATTAAAAATTCCCCACAAATTCTCAACACCTTATCATCCTCAATGTAATAGAGAAACATAAGACACTAACAAAATTTTGAACAAACTATTACAAAAAACTATTCAAGAAACTCATACTGATTGGCACCTCCATAGTTATCCTTCACTTTGGGCTTAACATAATAGTATACACACTACTATTGGGGTAATGCCATTTTCACTAGTATATGGATATGAATCAGTCTTACCATTAGAAGTTAAACTCCCATATTTATGTATACATATTCATGGTATAATTCTTAATTAAGAATTATGTGAAGCTCATACTCATGCTTTAGACTTCCTTGATGAGCATTGTATTGCTACTTTTCAACATAATTGTCAATACAAGGCTCACATTGCTAAACATCATAATAAAAAAGTTAAAGTACAAACTTTAAATATTAGTGATTTAGTCCTCAAATTAGACTATACACATGACAAAGAAGGAAAATATGATAAAAAAAAGTGGGGTCCTTAATTATTAAAATGCATCTTTGGTATTATTACCTATATATTATAAACTAATAAAGGACGTGTTTTCAAAGAACCTACCAATCCTTAGTTTTTAAAGAAACACTTTGTTTAAATATTTACTTTATTTTAATACTTCCATATACTATAAATACTAACACTTTTTGAATGTCTCCTACAAAGATCTTCAAATTATAGTAGTACATTTTATTCAATAGCCTTAGCTCCTATCATTGGTCCTTTGGTCTATCTTTATTACTTTCATTTAATTTATGAGTTACATTTTAATACCATGGATAGGACTTAACCATCCTCATGAATATATTTTATTTCATAGTTTAGTCTTAACATTTTATATTTCATCATGAATTTATCATTTTACAAGTTGATTTTCATTATTTATTTCCTTTTTATGTACATTTTTACCCACTATGGTCTATAGCTTATTAGTTATAGTGTAATATCTTCTATATGAGTAGGATTTACCCATAAAATCTATTAATTTTTCAAAACTATCTTGAACCTCAATGCTTTTGTATAAATTAAGCCAATGGTTAAAGATTCTAATCTCCTACTCTCAAAATTAGTTTTATTTTCATTTTAGGGTAACACCTTCGAAACAAACTATTTATGCATGTTTCATTATACATCCATTATTTATTATGACATATAATCATACTTACTTGTCATTGTATCCTTTTCACATTGTCATATTTTTTGTGGTTTGAGGTAACTCAATTGCTTCATGTTCATTCTCCTTGTCTCCCCTATTTTCATTTAGAATTAGGCACACCAAAGTCATTTTTAAGATAGAATTGTTGTTTAACATTAAATTATAATACTCATAGATGCCATTATCTCTAAGCTCTTTTCTTTAGATACCAAGTCTAATTTTTATAGTGATAGTCATTTTTAATGCCCATTTTGGTTTTCCAAATCTATTTGGAGGAGGAATTACAAAATCCATAAAAAAGTTAAAACCCAAATCATTTAAAATAAAATATAATGATCAAAAATCAAAAATAAACATTCAAAGGTCAAAATCACACCAAAATACGTGATTATGTAAGCACAGCTTATATTCTAGTCGAAGCTCAAACTCCATAGTTGGCCTCATAATAAAACCAAGGTTCATTGGCATGTGATAGGCTAGTATACTAGGATAGACGATTAAAAATTATCTATAGTGTTACCTAATTTCTCATACAATTACCTAAGGAATGGATAATATGTAGTGGGAAGTTAGGTCCATTTTAATTTTCTTGCATATAGCCTTAATGGGATGATGTTTATACTTCACTAGACAACCCAAATTTGTGTGGTTAAGATATGTTCTTTAAAGTCCTTATTGTTAAAATTCATCTTATTTTGCCAACTTAATTTGAGTGTCTAGATATCAATAAATATTTTCTACCTTTATATAGCCTACATTTCCCCCACCCCCCATTTCATTTTCCCTTTGATAGGCAAGTTTGTTTCTAAATCTTTTTCCCAACTTATATAGTCCCTCTTCTTCACATCTTCTTAAAACATGCTACTAATAATTTTAATTTGGTTTTATTTACCTTTAGAATAAAATTTTATTTTTAAGTGACTAAATTACTTACACCATTGATTTATCCTTCTTGGATTTCCTTGGTTTATTTTTAAACTCACAAAAATAGTTTATCAATATTTTTATAAATCATCTTATTCTATTTGTATATTTTACTTTTTTCCATTATTGAGTGAGTTTGGATTATTACTTATCACTCATCATTGTTGTTTTAATTTATTCTCCTTTTTCATCTTTGTCTTAGTTTGGTTTGTTAATTATTTTACATTGATGCTATATTTACCATTTTACAATCACATATCCTTAGTTTGATCTATTTTGTTACTTTTCTTACTAAAGGTATATTTTTTTTGAGTTTTTAGTAATTTAGTAGCCTTGACATTTTTAGTTATCCAATTTACTCTCAATTCCTCTCTATCTTTATAGTTTTAACTTATCACTTATTGCCCTAACTTACCAATTGACCAAGTGATTTAATTCAATTCTATAAAGTTTAGTTATTTTTATTTACCTACATTTTTTTACTCTTTAGTTTTGTATCCTTAGTGTTTGTCTAAAGAATTTAATGTTTCATTCATGATAAAAACTAAAAATATAATAGACAATCATTTAATGATAAAGGTAAATCAAGGTATGCATATGATACTTTTACATTATTTTAGTTATTTCCTTACTATCATTTCAATTTATGTTTTTACTACAATTTATTAGCTCAACATTATGGGTTGCTATGTTCTTTTATCAAAGCACCATCCCATGTTAATACTATGTCACATGTGATGATATTAAAATGGGGCATATGTATACACATTATTTTTAAAATTTATCAGTTACTGATGCTTTCTATCTTATAGGAGCCCATCAAATCTCAATCTCTCTAAGTGTACACCTTAAAGGGTGTACCAAGAAAGGGGTTGGTAGACCTTTGGTGATTTTTGGGATTGTTAGTGTTGGGATATTTTCCTTTAGTATATCATATCTTTTCCCTAGTTATGTGCCTAATAAAATAAGAATTCCAGCAAGCTATCATGTCAACACATTACATGATAAAAGGTTCTCATTGTATTACCAAAAGAGTAGAGCTTAAGACTATTTCTCATTGGTTTTGCTACAATAAGGTGTATTTATTTACTGTCGTAAGCTAGGGAACTCAAACAAGTAATTATTTATAAATTCACACTTATTTCCATATCTGAATCTTAACTATTAATTTCCTAATTAACAACCAAACAAAAATAAGTTGATTACAAACTAATAACAAAATACCAATAAATCCATTATATTCATGAAAAAATTGCATAAGTTTTTCATCAACACATAATATTCCTTTCATCACATTCATATGTCATATACAAGATTAAAACAACTCTAGGTTTATAATGATTAACAATAATGCTAAGTAAAACAAGGGGTTATTTATACATGGCTCACCTTGAACATTTAATTATAAAAGTAATTAAAAAAATATGACTCACCAATGACCATTAATAGTAATTAGTCATGACAAGCCATTTATAATAAATTTTTAAGGACCTGGTCCTAACTTCCCCTATATGTTATCTCTATGCTATATCCTCATCACCATGTGCCTATATTCTTATAGACTGGTTCTATATTCACATTTGACTATTCTTCTCTAACATTCATATGAACTATTCCTTAACCATCTCTATGTTTTGTGCCTTTCCCAAGTCATTCACTAATATCTAAGTCCTATTATCTCAATTTCTCTATGATTAATGTGTTTTTCTTCATGTGACTTGCCTATTTTATGTCATGGTCTCACTCTCCATGGTATTTCATTTCATAGCCTTCTACGCCTACACTTCCTTCAATACCACTATCTTCAAAAAGTAATTATCCAAAAAATATTCAATTTTGAGGGCCCAACATCACCCCACACTAAGTCAATATTACATCCTAGACTAATCATTATGTTCAGGTACCCCTCCTATCAAAAACTTAGGTCCCATATATTCAACCTAATTCTTCACTTCCTCATAATGGTTTAATACATTTTGGAGATTAAAGGTGATTTCATTGACTACTTCCTTAAGCTACCTAGTCTCCTTAGGTTTTTCAAGAAAGTCACTCACTTGAATGGTTAAATGCTCAAGTGATGCAAAAAAATCCTTATGAATGTCCTCCATTAAAGTAACCTTTGTCAAAATATCTCCTCAAAGAGCTAAAAAATTTATGTTCAATTCTTGATGGTGAGAACTTATTTTATTTTCCAGGGCCTCCATATATTGAAATGCTTTGGCATGCCTGGATATATCTTTTATTATTAATGTGATCTTGACCAATTTTTGTCATTGAAGTTATTCTAATTCAAGCCTTCCTTCAAAAATCTTAGCATGCCATTCTATTTTAATAAAATCCCCATCAAGAATGGGAACCATATTTCCAACTTGAGTCAAGAAAATATTACACCCTTTGACGGCCTTAGTGAATTAATCCATACCCAAGTTTGCTCACATTGAGGATTGGGATGGTATTTCTAGTTTTTAAACAATAGCTCCAATAGGGTTCCTAATTTATCAATTTTCTCTCTAGTAAGAGGAACTCCACCATAAGGGTTAGCCCCTCCTCCAAAATTGTCTTGTAGAGTGTTAGGGTATTTAATCTAGCTACCATTTCTATTTTTAATTGGTGTTTGTGATTTTATAACTCCTTTTAGAGTTTTATATTTTATGTGTGCTCATTTTAATAGAGAGAAATGACATCTTGATGTTTCCTCTTATGTTGTTTCATATCAAATTATTGAAAGGCATTCTATCTTGTCACTTTGTGAGTAAATTTCAAAAGTTTCACACTTTCTCAAGATAATGTATACTACCGAGAATCCACCCATATTGTATCATGGAGTCACACCTCTCTTAGTGCCAAAATAATAATATATATAAATAGTTCAAAATGGTGATCTTTATTAGATATATCACTATAAAAATAAATTTCTCTCTGAGTTTACTTACCAAGTCCTCCTTGGGTAAATATTCCCACATATACAAGTTATTCTCCATTACATTATATTGATACTAGGAATGAATGTAATAGGTTGAAATGGTAACTAGTGGCCTCTATTATGAAGATTCATAAATAGGTTTATTACCTCTAGAGGGATCATACTCAAGTATTTATACATCTAATTCCTCTTCTTTGTAAATTATATAGGTATTAAGGTTACCCATAACCAAAGTTGTGTATATGGCTTCCCCCTTTTCACCAGTGGGACTCCTAATGTCCACTGGTGTGTCATCAAGGGAGGATTATTCATGATGCACTAGAAATGGCTCCTTTTATTTTTTCCCTTAAGGTAAGGTACCCTATATGGTTATTATTTTGGAGTCTTCATTTTCTATTAAAATAAAACATTTTTAGTCACTAAAGTATCTTATTTTAAAGGAATAGATGTCAACACGTTAGAATCAAGGTCTTGTAGCCATGTTATCTCTTGGTGGTGAAGGGTTAGTCCTTTTCCATTTAAGTTTTTCTAGTTATTTTCTCATGATAGCATTACACCCCAAACTCTTGTACTTCTTATTGCTTCCAATATTTGGTAGGGGTGGAATGGTTTCTTTCCTATCTTTATCACTCCCTAATGTCTTCTTACTTAGACTCACCATATAAAATAAAAAATGAATCAAGTACCCAACCAGGATTTATTGGGATTTGATGTTATTATTATTAAATTCTATTTTTTCTCTATGGGACTTCTTCCCCATATACACTTAAATTTGGCAAATATTGTGAGTCTTAATGTCAATCTTTTCTATGTCAATATTCACAGGGTGTGCATCATATATTTTATTAATATATTTCATAAAATATCTATTAGTTAAATAATATAATAACTTAATCCAATTGTACAATTCATTTAAAAGGCTCATCTAGATGTGTGATAAATAAAATTGTTATTTCACCACAAACTAAGCTCAAAATCCTATCTATACAGGTAAGTCCTTAGGGATGCATCACTAATTTATAAAGGCTTACTTCATTCCATCATACCATCCTTTCATCTTATAATTGTGTGTGGGGATAATAATAGGGCATGTGAACAATTTAAACCTCTTGACAAAAGAATTATTTTAAAGTAGGTAAGCCCAATCTAACTCACCACCAATGTACTCTAGCACACCAATTTCATCAAATAATAATAATAAAATAAATTTCCCCTAAGTATTTTTTTTATTAGGCATGTTGTGGACCCTCTCCACACCTACAACAATCTACCCTAAAAAATAATGGGAATAATTGTACTTGACCACTTGAGTTATCTAGTGGCCTACATACAAGATCACCATATCAACATATCCAATCCTATAATCTTGGTCATAGCCAAGAATGTATCCAATCAAAGGGTGGGATTATAAAGACTAGATATATACATTATGTGGCCTTGCTTATTGTACTCAATCACCACCATTATGTTCTCAATATCTTCTTAATCTTCTAAATCTACATTGAGTTCATCAATTGACCATTGTATACCTATAACTTTTATAACTTTATAGGTAGTGATCCTCATTATGTGCCTTGTTGACATAGTGGATTACACCCAGGGCAGGACGCCTAGCTCCTGCCCTTCCACACACAACAATGGAAACTCCCCTCTCACCTGTGGGACTAGCAAAGTTGGAGGGGAGAGTCTCTAGATAAGGGCTAGCTCCCTCTGATGTATCTTTTAGGCCCTCATTTCTCCTACTGCTAACAAATAAAATGAAAAGGGAGGGATGAAAAGGGAGAGAGATGTTGAAAACAAAACCTAAGCCTAAAAATGAAAAGGTGATACACCAAAAAAGTTTAATCCACTTAGGCCCGAACATACACTTTTCACCAGGAAGAAATGCCCATACACTTCATCTAATGTGGGAAACTCTTCTATTTCAGTGATTCAAGGGTTCGTAGAGATACAGGGAGGAAGGAAGTACCAAAGGTGCTCTACGACACACTTAGGCAACCTATTCACATGCGCCTATATTCCTGCTATAGACACTTCTGGCAGACCTATAGAAAAGAGACTTCACAATGCACTAGACATGTTGTAATTGATCTGTGAAAAGCATGAAAGACAATGACTTAACACAAAATAAGAACATAGACATATACTTTAAACTACAAGTCTAGATAGAGGTAAAAATTCTAAGTCTTGATTCAAGGTAAAATATGGTAGCTCTACCTTACAAGCCTGAGAGATTTTTGGGTAGAGTTTTACCTTAAGGCTAAGAAAGTGGATCATTTTCTCAAATGAGAAGCTTTACAATATATTGAGAGAGGAAGAGAACTTAGTGATTTCTAGGAAAGACTTTGGTTCTCTTTTTTCAAGCTAGCCCATGTGCGCTTTGAGCCTTGGGAAGAGGGAGCCATTTGATTGTCAGTTCCTACTTTGACTTAGGCATTCCACATTAATGTTAAAAACATGGCTGCACCTCTTTTCTACAAATAGACTGCTCTCTTCCTACATAATGACTATGGTTTTTCCCCTTGTAAATGCCAAATGGAGAAAGTAGGCCACACCACTCACTATTTACACCATTTGATGACCATCTAGAAATAACTCGCCTCTCCTCACCACTTGGATTACTTTATCTTTTCCTTCACTTCATATTCCTCCTTGCCTTGTCTCTTCCTGGCTCCTTCATCCCTCGAGAGCTATCTTATAGTGGGTCACTGTGTTCCTTGGGTGCTCGTTGCTTGCCTTGGCCATTTTTCATAGATTTTAGTGAGTGACATGTGGCACATTCTACTGTAAAATGGGCAGGACACATGGTAGCATCCACTTGACTCATGGAAGCTTTAGGCACCCTTTGAAAGTTCTATAGAAGAGGACATGCGTCAGCTTCCTCTTTCTTTAGAAATTCGTTTAGGGTCCACCACAGTTCTCATAGGATAAAAGAGAGAGACTGCAGAGGCTGACAATTGTCAGCTTCCACCAAGCCTTATAGGGACACATGGCATGTTCTGATGCTCCTAAAAAATCATGTCAAAGCCTTCCACTATTGCCACTTGGCACCTTCTGCACTCTAGGTTTCTTGGTGTAAAATTTGATGTTCACAGGCCCGTCATAGTTTGAAAACCAATGCTAGTCTATCTTCTTAAATTTGATGGCTTTTAGGATGTCACTATCCTTGGCAAATTCCTTTGGGCCTCTTCCTGCTTTGGCTTTTTTGCTTCAGCCCTTTTCCCTACGGGATTTTTCTTTGGAATTTTCTTGGCTTTTTCTCTCTAGCGGCCTCCCCGAATTTATTCAAACTTTTGTTTGAAATAATTCCTTCAGACAAAAAGTTTGATAGAAATCATCACATGTCTTTTGATTTTGCCTTAAGTCCCTTTCTTTTAGGTTTCTTGTTTACAATTTTTTCAAATTCCTTTAGACTTTTGTCTGAAGGAATTCCTTTAAACAAAAAGTCTGAAGGATTTCTTCCTTGCCTCTACCGACTACCTTAGAAAAATTTATGAAAGAAATCATCCTTTGTGGCCTTCTTGAAAATGACCCTTCCAAAGGGTGCCTTTGTGCCTGACTACCTTCTGAAAGGGCACTTGTCCTTTGGCTTTGTGGGTGCTCCTTTGAACCGCTCGATTAAACAAACCACTTGAGCCAAAAATGGTTCAACGGTTCAATAGTTCAATGGTTCAACATTGTGTGCCATTTTTTTGAACTGTGCCACTTTTAAACAAGCCTTTAAACTTGTCACAATGAACCAAGGATTTGAATTGAAGCATTGAACTGGTTTAATGAACTTAGCTTTGAACCAAAGCTTTGAACTTTGCTGAAATGTTGAACCAACTGAATTGAACCAAGCTTTTGAATTGAGATGATGAACTTTGCAGTTGAACTGACTGAGTAAACCAAGTGTGAACCAAAGCCATTGAACCAACTGATTGAACCAAGCCGATTAACTGAATGATTGAACCAAGCGATGAACCAAGGCATTGAACTAGTTCAATGGTTTAATAGTTCAAAGGTGTTAAATCTTGGAAAGATTATGTCATTGAACCACTCTTCCAACCTTAAGGAAAAGTGTCCTTGAACCATTTTAGCTTTCTTTCCTTATGAATTTCTTCAGACAAGAGTCCGAAGAAGCTTTGTAAAACCTTGCACTCTCTAAATTGGTTCTTCATCTGTTAAAAGACTACACCTGCAGAGTTTGTAGAAGTCCTTGTGAAGTCTGTAGAAAACCTATAGAGTCCATAAAAATGGAAAGACTCATGAAAAAATAAAAAGTACTAACTCAGAATAGAATGAAATAAGGGGGACCAATTTCTTGGCCTATTGGGCAAAAAATGGTCAACAAATCGGTGACTCCTAGGGGAAGCATGCTTGCTATGCTTAGAGACCAGTTTCCTTGTAGTCCATTGGGCATGGAGTCAAAATGCAGCTTTGAAAAAAGGTTAGAAATAGCCCCAAGGATCCAAAAATCAAACATGAAGCTTTTTACCCTAGACACAAGGGAAAGCACACACAAGACTAAAAGCACTACTTGTGCAAACTACACTTAGGGAAAGTAGGAAAAGAAACTAAAATCAAACTACTATATATAGCTAACCAAGAATATTTTCTCCCCCCTTGGATCAAAGGGAAAAATTCTTAAGTCTCCTTCTTGGCAAGGAAACTTATGGTTATAGAAAAGTGGCTAAATGAAATGGAGAGTTGGTGACCCGCTCCTCTTGCCTACCACCTGGGTTAGATTGTATCCGAGTGGATTAGAATCGAACATGCTTCCAACATAATTGTATTCTTCTTGTTCTTAGAGGCTTGTTGAATGCTGGTCCTTCATGCTGGTTCATTTCACCAAGAAATCAATGGATACTGGCTCATCACCATAGGCCCCTTGATCTGCATAGTCCCTTTGCAATGCATCATGGTTTGACTCGTCCCCTTCTGCTTTGTTGAAGATCCTATCAAACTCATCCTCAGCTTCCTCTTGGCCTTCTTGAAGAAGGGTGACTATTGTGATGTCTAAAATAGAATCACAAAATGATTGTTCATCCCACAGAGCATTCACCTCTTTGTACAAAGCTTTCTTCTTCAAGGCTTTCCTCAAGGTAGACAGACCTCTCTTTTTCCTCCTCAAAGATCAGGATCTCTAGATGTTCAAATATATTCTCTTAATCCTCCTCTAACTTAGGCTCCTTGGCATAATTTTCCTCCTCATCAAAGCAACAATGAAGTTTATCAAACAAAGGGGGAGAGAGCTCACCATGCTTATGTTCCTCCTCATATTGTTGGAACATCTGCATGTATGAGTGACTTGAGTCTTCTCCATTACTGATGATGCCTTCACAAAGAGCATCAATGATGATTTATTCTTTGTTGTCACTCATGATAGCCTCTTGGGAAACTACATATTGGGTCTTCTACTCCTCACTCACCTCCTACAAAATAGGTTCCTCTTTGAGAAGGGGTGAAGCGGAAAAACCATGTGGAAGAGGAGGCAGTCCTTGAGCTAGAATCAAATGATTCTCCTCCTTCCACTTAGTTAGAAATTCATCTATATTAGCTATGGCTTGATACCTCCCTTGGAAGTGTGTAGATGGGGTGTGTTCAAACATAGAATGTGCCATTGGGTCTGAACCATCCATCACATGTTGGCTGAGGAATCTCTCTCTAGATTCCAACTCTGCAATTCTTCTAGCCATATCCTCTTAGAAGAGCCTTTCCTAGAGGTCACCAGCATCATCATGAGTGGGAGCAACCTCATCTTCTTTAATGTTTTGAGTAAAACCTTTCTTCTCCTCCTTGTCCCATGATTCTACTATTTTCTTCCAATTTAAGATCTCGAAATTGGAATTTTGCTCCTGTGAACAGGTAGCAACTTTATTTTCTCCAAGGTCCTATGGCTCCTCCACAAGGTCTAAAAGTTCCATTTCTCTTTCATGAAGTAGACTCATTTGAGCCTCTAAATCCTCAATTTTCTTGGCTATATTATCCTAAAAGAGTCTTTCTTGGAGGTCACCAGCATCATCATGATGATTAGGAGCAGTTTTGAGAGAGATGTGTTGGTTCATAATGTTCCCCCCAAAGGAAGATTCACAATCTAAGGAATTTAGAAAGTTCATCTCCATGGGAGGTTGTTCTAGTTCCCTTTGATGCTTGAAGGCTAGGCACACGGGGTCAAGAGTAGGTTTGATTGATGCATCAGATGAGCTAGAATGAGAAAGTGCCATCTAATAAAAAGGATTTGGTGCATAAGAGGGGGCTTTCTTTAGAATATGAGGGGGCATGTAAGGCTGGGTACCTTGCATGAATGGATTTTTCCATTTTGATACCTCTTCCTCCATGGATTATAAGGCCTGAGCTTGCCTGAACAAACACTCCTCTTTATACGTCAACTCTTATTGATATCCATATTGTTCATCCAGTCTATCTATCTCCAGTACCTACTTCTCAAACTCCAGCGCCACCTCCCTTATCATTAAAAGGCAACTAGGAGAGATGCTTGAGGTGATTGCATGAAAATTCTAAGTCTGATCAAAGTCATATGAAGGAATACAAGGTTCATTATTTTTTACAAAGGAATTATACATAAAAAAATGTGATTTCTTGATGGCACCAAGCTACTTAACCAATTGATTCAACTTAGAGTCACCATTGGTGTTGATGCAAAATCCTCCAAAGGCTGGTTGGTTAAAGAACACACCAAAAATTATTCAACTCTTTGGACACAACTTGTCCTAGTTGGTCCCACCAGGTGTGCCAAAAATTGTTGACGCAATGGATTACACCTAGGGTAGGATGCCTAGCTCCCACCCTTCCACACACAACAATGGAAACTCCCCTCTCACTTGTGGGACTGGCAAAGTTGGAGGGGAGAGTCTCTAGATAATGGATAGCACCCTTTAATGTATATTTTAGGCCCTAGTTTCTCCTACTGCTAACAAGTAAAATGAAAAATGGGGGGGGGATGAAAAGAGAGAGAGATGCTGAAAATAGAACCTAAGCCTAAAAATGAAAAGGTGATACACCAGAAAAGTTTGATCCACTCAGGCCTGAACATACACTTTTCACCAGGAAGGAACTACCAAAGGTACTCTATGACACACTTAGGCAACCTATTCACATGTGCCTATATTCTTGTTGTAGACACTTCTGGCAGACCTGTAGAAAAGAGACTTCATAATGCACTAGACATGCTGTAATCTATCTATGAAAAGAATGAAAGACAATGACTTAACACAAAATAATAACATAGACATATACTTTAAAGTGTAAGTCTAGATAGAGGTAAAAATGCTAAATCCTGATTCAAGGTAAAATATGGCGGCTTTGCCTTACAAGCCCAAGAGATTTTCGGGTAGAGTTTTGCCTTAAGGATAAGAGAGTGCATCCTTTTCTCAAATGAGAAGCTTTACAATATATAGAGAGAGGAAGAGAACTTGGTGATTTCTGGGAAAGACTTTGGCACTCTTTTTGCAAGCTGGCCCATGTGCACTCTGAGCCTTGGGAAGAGGGAGCTGTTTGATTGTTGGTTCCTTCTTTGACTTAGGCATTCCACATTAATGTGAAAAACATGACCGCACCTCTTTTCTATAAATAGACTACTCTCTTCCTACAAATAGACTATGATTTGTCCCCTCATAAATGCCAAATGGAGAAAGCATGCCACACTGCTCACTATTTACACCATTTGATGACCATCTAATAATAACTTACCTCTCCTCATCACTTGGACTACTTTGTCTTTTCTTGCACTTCATCTTCCTCCTTGCCTTGTCTCTTCCTAGCTCCTTCAGCCCTCAGGGGCTATCTTCTAGTGGGTCTCTACATTCCTAGGGCTCTCACTGCTTACCTTGGCCATTTTTTGCCGATTCTAGTGAGTGACACATGGTGCATTCTATTGTAAAATGGGTAGGACACGTGGAAACATCCACTTGAATCATGGATGTTTTAGGCACCCTTTGAAAGTTCTATAGAAGAGGACATGTGTCGGCTTCCACTTTCTTTAGCAATTTGTCTAGGGCCCACCACAGTTCTTGTAAGACAAAAGAGAGAAACTGTGAAGGCTGACACTTTTCAACTTCCACCGAGCCTTATAGGGGACACATGACACATTCTGCTACTCCTAAAAAAGCATGTCAAATCCTTCCACAATTGCCACTTGGTGCCTTCCACACTCTGGGTTTCTTGGTGTAAAATTTGACACTCACAGGCTCGTCACAGTTTGAAAACCAACGGGTAGTCTATCTTCTTAAATTTGACAGATTCTGGGATGTCACCATCCTTGGCAAATTCCTTCCAGCCTCTTCCTGCTTTAACTTTTTTGCTTCGGCCCCTTTCCCTGTAGGGTTTTTCTTTGGAATTTTCTTAGCTTTTTCTCTCTAGCAGCCTCCCCAGTTTTCTTCGGTCCGAAGGAATTCCTTTAGACAAAAAGTATAAAAGAAATCATCTCATGTCTTTTGCTTTTGCCTTAAGTCCCTTTCTGTCAAGTTTCTTGTTTACAATTTTTCTGAATTACTTCAGACTTTTGTCCAAAGGAATTCTTTCAAACAAAAAGTCTGAAGGATTTCTTCCTTGCCTCTGCCGACTGCCTTAGAAAAATTTTTGAAAGAATTTTTTTTTATGGCCTTCTTGAAAATGATGCTTTCAAAGAGTGCCTTTGCACCTGACTACCTTCCAAAAGGGCACTTGTCCTTCAACTTTGTGGATGCTCCTTTGAACTGCTCGATTGAACTAACCGCTTAAACCAAAAATGGTTCAACGATTCAATGGTTCAACACTATGCACCATTTATTTGAACTATGCCACTTTAAAACAAGCCTTTGAACTTGTTGTGATGAACCAAGGCTTTGAACTGAAGCATTAAACCAATTCAATGAACTTAGCTTTGAACCAAAGTGTTAAACTTTGCCGAAACATTAAACCAACTGAATTAAACCAAGCCTTTGAACTGAGCCGATGAACTTTGTAGTTGAACTGACTGAGTGAACCAAGTGTGAACCAAAGCCATTGAATCAACTAATTAAACCAAGCCGATGAATCAAATCATTGAACCAAGGCTTTAAACCAAGCGATGAACCAAGGCGTTGAACCGGTTCAATGGTTCAATGGTTCAAAGGTGCTAACTCTTGGAAATATTATGTCATTGAACCACTCTTCCAACCTTAAGGAAAAGTGTCCTTGAACCATTTTAGATTTCTTTCCTTATGAATTTCTTCAAAAAATAGTCTGAAGAAGCTTTGTAAAACCTTGCACTCTTTGAAATGGTTTTTCATCTGCCAAAAGACTACACCTATAGAGTTCATAGAAGTCCTTAGAAAACTTGCAGAGTCCATAGAAATGGAAAGACTCATGCAAAAATCAAAAGTACTGGCTCAAAACAACATGAAAGAAGGGGGACCAATTTTTTGGCCTATTGGGCAAAAAATGGTCAACATGCCTTGCAAAGTATAAATAATGTTCATGAATGCACAAGATAAGAAACCTCATGACCTCTATAGGCTTACCAAAATAAGGTAAATTAAATAAATGAAAAACTTTGGCATCATTAAAGTGATTTAAAATAACATGGTCATAAATGAGCTCATTTGTGGTGTTTTTTCACTCAACCCTATGGTCGAGTTGTAACTCCACTTTATTTCCTAGTTGATAGTGATTATATTCAAATACATGGAAAATTGAAACATTGGACTCCCACTTCTCTACGAATAATAATGACTTAGGATAACACATTTATTCAATTAATACAAGGAATGGGGTAATTGTTTCTATTTTATTTTTCACCTCACATTCCATCTTCGATTCTTTATTGTTTTTTCTCTATATCCACTATGAAAATATTTCTTCTTGCACACTAGATTCACTAGGTACTTCTTATCTTATCAAAATCTATTGTGCTCATGTGCCCTCAAACTTTTATTCCTTAAAAAACATAGACAAGGGATTATTTTGTTTGACTTTTTGATTTGGATACATCACCTTCTATGAATATTTAAGGTTGAGGTGAAGTTATTTGATCCTCCCAAAAGAATACATGATTACTTTTTCTAATTCCTTTGACTCTCATACTTCAACATCCTTCAATGGTGGATGTTGATAGCTTCAACCTAAAATTCCTTCCACTACACTTATCCAATCATTAATAAACTAACTTATATTTTCATTACAAATTAATTAATTCAAAATATTCAAATTGGTCACCGAAAGTTGATAAATTCCCCTTTGTTAGCTTGAAAATGCTATGCTTGACTCTATAAATTTTTGAATTCTCAAAAGTAAAGTGTTAAAGTGATGATTGTTAAATTTTTATATCTTTGAGGGGTAATGTAAATTTAATTCATAATTATTTCACACCTCATTTAACTCATTTAATTCCTATAATGATAGTTACACTATGTTCATTTGGCACACTTTCCATTATGCTTATTATTTTATTTCATTTAACACATTTGTCCCATCCTGCACTTTTCTTGAAGTGCATGATAGCTGTAAAAAATATAAAAATTTACATTTCTAAAGTGGGAACCATCCTTTTTTATACTTATTTGTCATATCAATTACATTATACATCTTACGTATACACTTTTCTTTATATGCTTCCATTTACATGTACCTTTTATGCATGGAATACTTTCCACTATTTCCTTTATGCTTTTTATATTTATTTTATTCACACTTCTTACCCCACATTAAAATATGTCTATGGTCCTATATGAAATTATAAATAAAATAATAGATAACCAAGTATTGATCTAAACCTAAGCAAAAGGCATGTAACCAATGCTATGCTTTATTAAAAAATAAACCAAATTCTTAAACTAATCTAGTGAGATATGAACTATTAATAAAATCAAAACATCACTAAGAATGGTAAGGGAAAATCCAAATACCATTGAAATGTAGTAACCTATTCTATGGGACAAATACTATGAACAATAAAATAACTATCCTAATAAAAATGAAGTTTTCCTAAATAGCAGGCAAACTTGGAGTCATAAACCAACACATGCATACCTAGATAAAAAGTCTTATTTTTAAGATGTATATCATGCTAGGCCTTCTATTTATTTTTATCCACTCCTTGAATCAAATTCACTAGAAAATGTGGTTATTCTAACTATATTAAAGCATAGAGGCACACTTTCAAATATTCCTCATCATCTAACCAAACAACACACACAATACATAAAGAAGGTACACAGAACTCAACTAGGAGAATAGCTTTGGTACCAAAGACTATATTACAGGGAGTGATCTTGTTCAATCATTTATACATGGTTTAATATGCCCATAATACCATAGAAACATGATCATCCAAGTTAGTGTGAGTAATATTTCAAATCTTTGATAATGTATGACCTAAGATTTTATTGAACACTTCAACTATACCATTGGCTAGAGGGTGATATGGTTTAGTCTTATGGTGAAAAATCATGAACTTTGCTAAAAGTATGGATATTGTATCAATAATGAAATGTGTTCCATGATCACTAGTCAAACTTAATGGACATAGATACCTTATAATGATATTCTACCAAATAAATCTAGTGGTAATGGTAGTAGTATAATCCCAGGTTGGTATTGCTTTATCCCAATGAGTGAGGTAATCAATGGCAATAATGATATAATACATACTAGTATGCCTCCCCACTAGAGTAATGGGGACAAAAAAATGAAAATCCTATTTTTAAAAGGGTTCATGATCAAGTATCAAATGAAGGGTCATAGTATACCTTTGGTTCAATTTACCCATGCACTAAAAAATATCACATTAGTGCAGATAAGCTTTGACATCCTTATATAAAGTGGGCCACCACAACCTAGCTAATAAAACCTTCTATGTTGTATCATAACTTGTATAATTTTCTCTAAAAACACCTTACCTCTTAAATAAATTCAACATGCTTGTGTGACATCACATAGCATTGTAATACTTCATCCCTTCCAAGCTTCTAAAGGTCACCTCCAATAAGATGGTAAAGAGCAACATGAACTAAAAATTACATTTTATCTTGAGTTTTAAGGTGGGATGGTGTCGAAACTTTATTAAGAAAAGGTGTAATATCTTCTAATTCCTTAGGCATGTGCATGAATTGAGAGAGATGCACAGTAGGTAAGTCATCCTATATGGCATGAACTAGTTTACCAAAATAAATGCATGACAAGTGATCAGGTTCATCATTAGCCTTACCTAATTTTACCATCATATAAAATTGAAATTCATAAAATAAAATAATCCATCAACAAATGTATCCATGAAATACCAGTTTATTCATGAATAATTTAAATAATTCATGATATATAAATAAAGTGAATAGGGTGTCCAAAAAATACCCACAAAACATTTATAGAACATATACCATGGACATTGCTTCGTGTTCTATAGTTAAGTAATTATGTTTAAATGGAGTGAGATTCTAACTAGAAAAGTAGATGGGATGATCAAGACTACCCTCATTGAGTTGTGTAAGGATAGTGCCCACTACCATGCCTAAAGAATCAACATGTACATGAAAGCTTCATCTAGTCTAAAAATTAGAGAATAGGGATAGTGATTAACTTGTCTTTGAGTGTTATGAATGTTAGTTGGTGAGAATTATCCATAAGAATTGGCCATTCTATTTAAATAGTTATTCCATAAGCACTGTAATCTTAGCATATCCAAAAATGAATTTATGATAGTACCCCATGTGTCCTAATAAGTCAAAGACCTTGCATTAGGTGGTCAATGTTTTAAGGTGAATAATGATTATAATATTAGCTAGATACATGAGGAGTCCATCACAACAAATAATGTGACCCAACAAAATTCTAAATAGAACAGTAAAAACACACTTCTTTAGATTCAAAGAAATATGAAGTTGTTGATAGTGCTCAAGCATGAGGAAAATATTAACACAATGATCATGAAACAAACCATAGATGGTCCAATCATCCAAGTATACTTGAAGGAACTAATGAATAAAATCCTTAAAGCCTCTATCATAATGCATGATAACATAAATAGAGCATTATTTAGACTAAATGGTATCCAATTGTAAGAAAGTGAAACCCATTTAGTTGAAAATGTGGTCTTCAGTTTATCTTTTTCTATGATTTGAACCTGATAATACTTGGAAACACCATTGGTGAAGGCATAAATATTATACCTATCAACTCATAAAATATCCATAGTGAAAGTAATCAAAATAGGGCTAGTGAAAAAAGTAGCATTGAATAATGGATAGTCTACACAAATATGAATGCAACCATCCTTATTGATATTGATCACCATGGGGATCACCCATTTAGATCCATTAATAGGATTGATAACTCTAGTGTGTAACATACTATCAATCTCTTCTTTAACCTAAGCATGTAGATTAGGATACATTTGATAAGGTTTCTTTATAATTGGTTGATCACCCTTAACTAACTTAATGTGTATCTTACCCAGTGAAGAATGAAATCTTTTCATATCTATGTAATTTCATGGGAAAAAATCTTGATATTCTTGTAAGAGTTTAAAAACCCTTGTGATCTTAGTATCTAAGCAATAACGGCCATCTTGGGTGCATCCATTATTGAGCATTGTCATTGATTGTTGAGTTTCAAAATTTATGTTGTCATTGATGTCAAAGGTTATTATGAAAGTGAATGGTCAAGTAAGCTTTGAGGTATGTGTATGATGAGTTTTTATGCCAACATAGTGAATGTTATTGCTATGAGAGAGAGTGTGTGATCATTGGTGAATGAGGTTAATGTTAAGAAGATTTTTTGAAGGCAATCTAATATCTCTTTACTAAGAAATAATTTGAAGGATTGAGAAGTCATCAATAGTTTTGAAGACTTGGCATAAAACATAATGAGATATGAAGTTATTTAGTCAATCTTTAAATATCTACATATGCATAACTGAAAATGCTTTGAGTGAGCTATGAAGATCCTTAATCAAGCTCCAAAGATGCTTTGAGTGAGATATGAAGATGTTATATTGGAGATTCAAATAAGAGTGTTTGTATAAGGTTTCTTGAGCATACTTTAGAGGAATTGGATTACTCAGAAGATTTTTAAGGTGAATCCTATAGGGGTAAGTACCTCAGTTAAGGTATGCAACCAGACTAGTTTTAGACCTTACTTGGCCTAGTGAGGCTTCATGAGATATCAAAAAGACATCTGAATAATGTTTTAAAGTATTTAAGTATTATATGAGAGTTAATGTCATGTGCATGAGGTGATAAGATCTGGGACAGTGGCTATAAGGCTAGTTTTTAAAGCCTAGTGAGACTTGTAGGTCAAGGCCTAAAAAGTAAGGATAGAGATGGTGTATAGATGGGGTATCAGGATCAATTTTCAATACATGAGCGAGAAGGTGAGAATTTAAAATTGTGAGTCATGTTTTTTAATCATGTACATTAATTTTTAGGTCATGGTTTGCAAGAAAAGGCTTAAAAAGGTGTTTTAAGGCCTCTCAAGTACATCGGATGAAGAGTTGTCTACCTGAGAAGGTTTTTCAAGTTCTCATTAGCATGTGAATAATATACATGAGTAAATAATATTTTAATGTAATATTGGGAATGGTATTATCTCAAAGTTACAATCATTAGTTTTTGAAATAAGGGGATAAGCTTTATGAATGCTTGTTAAGACTATAAGATGGTTTAAACTATGAAAGAATTCTAATAGTGACCTGATATGAAAGAATATGATAAATATTGACTATAATGATTTGTTATGGATATAAAAGTGATTTTAGGTTTTAGTAAAATCTCTCAATAATCTCCAAGTGTTATTGGATTGTTATGGGAGTGAGTGGACCCTATAGGAAAATCCTTGTTTCTCAGAGATTTATTTTAGTAGGTAGAGTTGAATGACTAAAAGCTGATAAATAGATGAAGGTTGAATCTTGAAAATTTTATTATATGAACATGGTGGCTTATAATTATTTTTTATAACTTATATGTGATAAATTGGTTATACAAGTTGACCTATCACTAACAGACCTAATGGTGTAGACAATGAGAAACCCAGACATAAGTGAGAAGGTGATTAGGGATGTGATATCATGGATTATGGGTGAAACCAAGTGAATTAAGACATTTTTAAATACCTTTAATAAATTTTCATGTTGGATATATGGTTTTTAATGTTAGTTTATATGATTAAAATGTTGTTCATAAGTTGACGTGTCTAGTGCAGATAAGATATTGAAGGTGTAAGGTTGTGAGGTGGTTTGCAAGACCAATATTGTTACTTGAAAATGGTATATTTTTATATAAGATTTTCCTAATGATATAATAAGGTAATTAAAATAAATTTTAAGTCTCTAAAATTTTTTACATAGGTGTTGAAATTTATTATCACCATTATTGTGTTTAAAGGTAAACTAACATATATAAATAAGCTAGTTATATTGATGAGTTGTAAGCTATTTGACCTAAGTTTATGAACCTAATTTATATGATTTTATTTTTTGGGAAATTAATGATATATAAATTATTTTAAAAATATTTTAAATTAGTGTAAGAGGTTGCAACATTGAATCCAAATTGGCTTGTCTAATTCAGTGAAGTTTGTTAGAGAGAAAGTCAATAGATTGGCCTGCAAGACCAAAAGTTTCCATTAGAGATTATGATATGTTCATTTTAAGTTGTTAAAAGTATGTTATAAAATATATTTTATGCATTTAAATCCCTTAATTATTCTCAATCAGGTGTCAAAATTTCATGTTTCCTTGATTGTGTTTTGAATCCAGTTGATAGTTTTGAGTGAGCATCTTGTAGAGAAGAGTTTGGTCCTATATACCTTGAATTGAAGCATATAATGAATTTTTTTATGAAATTTAGGTCATGAGGTTTTTTAATACATGATTTTTTCCATGGATATTTATCAAAAGTATGTTTATGATTCCATTTTTTAATACATATGTTTTGTGTATGCATAGGCATATTATGAATAGTGTTTTAAGAAAAGGTTCAGGTGATGGCTAAACATTAAAGGTGTTGTAGACCTAAATTTAAGTTTTATATGGAATATTTTATTTTAATATGAATTTTACCTAATTTGTGTGAATTTTTAAAGTGTTTAAATAATATCAAAGGGTAACATGTTGCTAAGAAGGCCTATCAGGTATCCATAAGACCCAAAAGAGGAGTAAGGGCTAATTGAGTTATGATTGACCAAAATGTGATCAAATTATGATTTTATAATGTTATTATGGTACTATAATACATATTACATGGAATAAATAATATTTTTAAAGTATATATCTAAATAATAAGGATATGATCAAGTGATTTGTATATATACTATATAGTTTTAGGTCCATTTGTGTGTGTGGAGAAAAAAATAATGAAATAAAAAATTGGTAAGTAGAATAAGGTCTTGTATAACATAATATGGGTGTCATTAATATAATATATGATGTCTAAATATGAGTATCAAGGTCATATGACCTAATCAATTAAATATGAGGGATAATTGAGTAAAGAAGGTCAGAGGCCAATTTGAGAGGGATATAATTATGTGAAGGGATAAGGAAGAATATCATCATATATAATATAATAAATAAGGTTTTTTAAATTTTATCAAATGTTTTATGTGGATAAGTTGGTTCTGAGTCATCTAGGGGGTTGGTGTCTCCTTGCAAGTTGGTGCTTGATAAAGCCTAGTTGGTTTAGTGCTTAGTTAGTTGGGTTTGGTAATCCATATGAAATGGGTGATTAAATAATGTTGGTTTTTGTATTATAGGAATATATTCCATTTTCATCATCATTTTTTTTATTCCTTTTGAGGTTTTCCCACATATATATTGTTTTAATCTGTTTCATGCTCTTATGGTTGGTGCTTATGCTTGTTAATATATATATATATATATATATATGCTTGTTTAAATGATCTATGATTACTTAAGAAAGATTGTTAAAGAAAGTTTTTAAAGACTAATTCACCCCATATTATTTATTTATATTCCAATAATTGGTATCAGATATTGATCATTTGAAGTAGGTATAAAAACCTAAAGGATATCCTAGAAGCAAGGATGGATTTTCAACAAGCTCAAGGTGGTTTTTCTAGTAGTAAGACTATATTATTCAATGTAACTAATTATGTCTTTTGGAATTTCAGGATGAATATATATTTGATGTCTCAAGGTCATGATATCTAGAAGTCATTAGTAAATGGATATAGTGCTCCTCTTATTCCACCAATTGATGCAACATGTAGGAAATATAATGAAAATAACTTTAATGCAATGACTGCCATTCTTTATGGCCTATCAAAGGTAGAGCTTGTGAAGATATGCACTTTGAATCAGCTAAATAGATATTCTATAAGTTTAAAACTATCTATGAAGGAGACATCAAGGTGAATATGGACAAGTTGAAAACCCATTGAAGATAGTTTGAATCCTGAAGATGAAACCATTGCATCTTACCTATTAAGGGTTGATGAAGTTGTCAATATCATTAGAGGATTGGGAGAATAAATTTAAGAATCCACTATTTTTTAGAAGGTGTTAAGATCACTAACTCCTAAGATTGAATCTAAGGTATCTTTAGTAAAAGAGATGTAAGATTTGGACAAGATATAGATGGATGAGCTTCATGGCATTTTGACTACCTATGAGATGAAAACTAATGAAAGAATACCTCCTAATAAGGAAGCATATTTTAAAGTTGAAAAAAATTTAAAATTGAAGAAGTTCAAGGATGAAGAATGTTGAGATATTGATGGTGATCAAGTGATAGCCATGTTTGTAAGGAAGTTGAGGTTTGGATATGGTAAGTATAAAGGTAATTTTCCCTTTAAATGTTTCAAATGTGGCAAGATTGGACACTTTGTATCCAAGTGTCCTAACAAGGATAAATATGATCATGATGAATAACATGATGAAAATAATAAGAATACCTATAATCTTGATAAAAATAAAAAAAGAGTTCAAGAAGTATGAAGGTAGGAAAGAAACTTTCAAAAAAAAAGAGAAACTTATACACTAAATAAGATAACTCTTCTAATGTAAGTGACTCAAGTGAATTTGATATTTTTGGTGGTATTAGTGAACCTGAACATTATAATAGGGAAACCTTGTTCATGTAAATATAATTAGACATTGAGGGTTATTTAAATAGGAAAAACTTTATGGTTGATGTAGAATTGGGTAAAGAAGAATTAAAAGTGAATCTTGAGGCTTAATTGGTAAGTACCCTAGAGGAGATGAATTTTTAAAAGCTAAATAATCATAAAAGAGGATCATTAGTTAAGGACTATGAGGAGTAGATTGGTTTGTTTGAGGAAAGGTTGAATAACACTTCCAAAGAGTATGATGAGATTATCAATCAAGTTAAGGCATATATGGAGGTACTCAATGAAATAATAAATACTAAAGAGGGAGAGTTTATTAGGTATGGAAATAAAATATAATCCTTAAAATTTGAGTTAGATCAAAGATCTAATAAGGTGAAGAGATTTGCGAAGCTTGAAAGGAGCAATGAGGCTCTAGATGATATCTTGAGCAGTCAAAAGTTTGAAAGTGTCAAGACAAGTTTTGGTTTTAAAGTAGACAAAAATGAGGTACCTCTAGTTAAGGAGAATAATTTTGAACATAAAATTTTCAACATGAAAATACCTATCAAATAGCTTAATGCTATAATGTATACTAGTTCTTTCAATAGTTACTATTTTATATGTAGTCATTTTGGTTATAGAGTAAGAGAATGTAGAAGATCCTCCAAGAATGAGTACTCATGGAACTATAGAAGGAGTCACAATTCACATCATTAAAATGGTATGTATAAGGTGGTTTGTTACATCTATCATAATGTAGGACATATTAAAATATTATATCCTAATAGAGTTAGAAGGTCATCAAGTCAAAACAAGAAGTTTGAAGCCCCTAAAGTGAAAGAAAGAAGATAAATGAATGAATGGAAACCAAAGGTAGTAAAGATAAGTCATGATTAGTCTACAAGCTCAAGTGGACTTATTGATGTGATAGATCATGCCTCAGGTGTGAAATAAAGTTAGGAATGTCTATTGTTAGCTCAGATTTATGATAAAATAATTGATGATGATATAAAGCCTATAGTGCCAATCAAGCCCAGAAGGACGTTTAATATTTTTTATTATTGTGAAAATATGGAGATCTAGGAATCTCCTAATTTCATGATGTTTTAATTCACTATGGAAGGGGTAACATCATTAGGCTACATGGAGACACTCAACATTAATAGGAAGCATGGTGGATGCTTGTTGAGCCCTGATAGGTGTTATATGTCAAGATGGTTTGAAGATATGTTGAATATTGTTGAGTATGAGATGCAAGCATGATCTTTTGGAATGTTGAGAGGTGAGTTTTTGGTATCTATTTATGATGATTAGTTTATATTTATCTATGTTAATATTTGGTATTGGTACTAAGGTGATTGATCTATGTTGGAGATGGTTTGTGTGTACTATTGATTCATATTTTGAGCAAGTTGAAAAGACAAAGATGGAGCATGGTTGTTTATTTCTATATAATCATTATTTTTTGAGTTTTTTCATTTTTTGATATATTCTTGGTCTAAAGGAGAGATTTTTAGCTATGAGTTCTTTGTCAAAAAAGTGGTTTCCTTTATTATCTAGATGGAGGTAATCATGGAGTTAGGGGGGACATGATCTCTAAAATGATTAATGGTTTTTTTTTTATAGTTGTGAGAGATAATTTATTGTTATATATGAATCAAGATGAAATTAAGTTCATAAAATACCAAGGCACATATTAAATTATCTTAATTTTAATATCATAAAAAAGATAAGTTATGATAGAGATTTATCATAGTGAGTCATGTAAGCATAAACCTAGTTGACAGAATGATGCAAAGAAGGTTTCATGATGATATTTTTAATATGGTGTCTTTAGAAACATTAATGAGAAATATTTATTTAATAATAACATCTAAAAATGTCATATGGACATGAATTGACTTATCTTTTCTTTAGCATGAAAGACTAGAGTATTCCCTTAGAAGAATATCTTTGATAATAGATAGGCCTAATTGACATAGTGAAAAAGAATTGATTATGAAGATTTTATATTCTCATAGGAATTAAGTATGATTAGTATATATATATGAATATTACCTTTGAGTCATGTGTCACAAGTCTATTTGCTCAATATGCCTTGGTTTTGTGCGGTGAAGGTTATCAATCAAGATAGAAGTTTGGAAGAGATGGAACTAGGTGTTTTATAGTTTTAATAAACAATGAAACATTAAAATAAGGTTTATCATGATATATATGGATTATATATGACCTATTAATCTTAGATAAGATAAAAATATACTATTTTCATAGTGTATGAATGGATAATGATAGCTTGAGTGATATCTTCAAGGTGAGATTATTAAACATTATCTTATTTGGCATGTGCATCATCTACATAAAGAAATAATATATTCATGGAAGACGTGTAAGGGTCCTAGTTTAAAGTTATAAGCATTGGTATATGGAATGAGGGGATAATCTTAATGAATGATCATTAAGACTATAAGATGGTTTAAACCATCAAAGAACTCTAATACTGACCTGATATGAAAGAAGTTGATCAAAAGTGCCCATAATGGTTTGGTATGGATAGATAAGTGATTATATGTTGTATTAAACTCTTGAAACCATCTCTAGGTGTGATTATATTTTTAGGGGAGTGAGTGGACCCTACAAGAAAAGCCTTGTTTATTAGAGATTTGTTATAATAGGCATAGTTAACAAAGTAAAAGTTGATAAATGGATGAATGTTGAATATTGAGACTTGTATTAGATGATCATGGTGGTTTATAAGTAGGTTTCAGACCTTGGTGTATGTTAAATAGATAATACAAGTTGACCTATCACTAACATACCTAATGATGTAGACAATGAAAAAAATAGGTAGAAATGAGAAGGTGACTAGGGATGTGATATCATGGACTAGGGATGAATAAAAGTGAATGAAGACATTTTAAAATACCTTTAATGCATTTTCATGTTATATATATGTTTTTTAAGGTTAGTGGATATGATGAAAATGTTGCTCATAAGTTGACCTATCTAGTGTAGATAAGATAGTGAAGGTGTAAGGTTATGAGATTAGTCTGTAAGACAAATATTTTCACTTAACCATGGTATATTTCTATCTAATGTTTACCTAATGATATCATAAAGTAATATGATTACATTTTAAGTCCCTAAAATTTTCTACATAGGTGTTAAAAGTCATTATCACCATGATAATGTTTAAAGGTAAACTGGTAGATCTAGATAAGCAAGTTGTAAAGATGATTTGGAGTCTCTTTTCGATAAGTTGATGAATATAATTCATATGATGTTGATTTTTGTGACACTAGTTATCTATAAATTATTTTTATAATCTATTAAATTAGTGTAATAGGTTGTAACATTGAATCCAAAGTGTCTTGTCTGACTAAGTGAAGTTTGTGAGAGAGAAAGTCAACAGATTGGTCTGCAAGACCAATAATTTTAATTAGAGATGATGATATATTTGTTTTATGTTATTATAAGTATGTTATAATATAATTTTAATTAATTTAAATACATTTATTATGTTTAATTATGTGTCATAAGTTCATGTTTCCTTAACTATGTTTGAAATCTAGTTGGCAGTTCTGAGTGAGCATCTTTCAGAGAAGATTTTGATTTTATATACATTGAATTTAAACATATAATTAATTTTGTGATGAAAATTAGGTAAATATTTTTATTAATACACTATTTTTTTCCATGGTTTTTTTATTAAAAGTGTTTTTATTCTTTAGTTATTTAAAACAATTATTCTGTGTATGCACAGGCCTATTGTGAGCAGTGTTTTGAGAAAAGGTTCAAGTGACGGTTGAACCTAAAAGTTTTTGTAGACATAAAGTGAAGTTTAATTAGGTATATTTGAGTTTAATTTTAATTTTACCTAATGTGTGTGAATTTTTAAATTTTTTCAAGAAGATTAAAGGATAATGTGTTGCTAAGAAGGCCTATTAGGTCTCCATATGACCTAAAAGAGAAGTAAGGGATAATTGAGATATGAATGACCAATGTGGATAAAATTATGATTTAATAATGATATTATGGTATTATAAGACCTATTACATGTCTAACCTAAGAGGTTTTAAGTATGTATCTAACTAATAATGATATGATCAAGTGACTTGTATATATACTAGGTAGTTTTAGTCTTGTTTGTGTGTGTGGAGAAAAAGCAAATGAAATAGAAAATTGGTAAGCAAAATAAGTTATTTTAGACCATAATATGGGTTTCATTAATATCATATAGGATTTATACATATTAGGATCAAGTTCATATGACATAATCAATTAAATAAGAGGGCTAGTTGAGCAAAGAAGGCCAGAGGCCAATTTGAGAGGGATATAATCAAGGGAAGGGATGAGGAAGAATATAATAATATATTGTATAATAAAAAAGGCTTTATAAAGGTGATTAAATGGTTTATATGGATAATTTTATGCCAATCAATCTATGGGGTTGGTGACTCCTTGAAATTTGGTGCTTGTTAAAGCCTAGCTGATTTGGTGCTTAACTAGTTGGGGATGGTGCTCCATGTGATGTGGGTGCTTCACTAAAGTTGGTGCTTGTATTATAGGATTGTAGTCTATTTTCATCATTAGTGGTTTTTATTTCCCTTTAGGTTTTATCACATATATATTATGTTCATGTGTTTCATTATGTTATGGTTGGAGGTTATGTTTATTAAGATATACATTCTTGTTTAAATGATCTATGATTGCTTAAGAAAGATTGTTATAGAAATTTTATTAAGGCTGATTCACCCCCCACTCTCAGTCATTTATATTCCAACATATTATGTACAAATATTATTCTAAATTATCTATATGTATTTATATATAATTAATGGTCATTTTATATGGTTTCTCATACATTACACGCTCTACAATTAGTATTAAAATCTAAGTGATTAAAGGATGGATCTAGTAGGTCAGAACTGGTACCTTCATCAACCTAGTACACAACCTTATATTTTGCTTTCCATGTCTATTTACTTGATGTATGGTCTTTTTAAGAATCAATCAATGAATAAGATGAATCAAGAGTATCAGATTCATAAAAATGAACAATTTATCCTCACGCACACCATGTATATGCTATATATGGTCTTCAACTGACACTAGATCACATGTAATAGATTGATGGATGGCTTGTAGGGATATGCATAAATACATGTGTGGATATGATTAAGATAGTGATAAAATCATATTACTGCAAATGTTACTCTAGGAATTCATGTCTAGGTATTGTTCTCAATGAATATACCATGCTTTAGCCTAGGTGTGTAGATTACCATAAAAAGCATGAACCCATAAATATTTAGGAAAAGATGTCTCAGCCACATTCTAAAGGTTTTTATAGGCCCCAAGATGAGTTTCTATATAATTAATACCATCATCAGTTAGAGTGGCATGAATGTGATTATCATGATGAAAAAATAGTGCATAGAAGTGAAAACTTGATCCCAAGTGAGTAAATTATGGTGGTGAGTTGTCTACCATAAAGAAGTTGTCCCTTTAAAAACATACCTCAGTGAATGCATCCATTCATATTCAAACATATAAATAGTTTTTAATTATTTCACATACTCTCAAACTTCCATTTGATTGTGAAATCTAGGTGCTTGATCTAACTATAGGGGTATGGATAAGGTGAAAAAACTTATGGATCTTAAGTAAATTACATGGAACATCTTCTTAAATACTAATGGTGCCATAAATTAAGCTAATAATATAATTTTCTCTATGATATCAATGGTTGCAAACATTATTAGTAGTGTCATAAATAGACTAGGCATCCATGCAATGTAATAAACCATCAAAACTAGGACTAGGACACTAACTTCACCAGGCTATGACATTATGAATATGATTGAATTCCTCATTGACATTAACTATTTCAATAAAAGGAGGTCCTATCACATTATCTATGGGAATTACGATGCACTAATTATCATTTTTAGAGTTGATGTAGAAATTTTTAAAGCTCAAATTAGCATTGTTTACATAGCACCATAGATGACCCAAAAGAGCCAAAAAATCATCAGCTTCAACCAAATCAATTACTTCAAAGTCAACCTTGAAATCAACTAATAAAATTTAAATGATGACATCTTTATGAACTCTTATGGGTAGCGAATGAGTATTATTATCCATGAACAATACATGTTGAGAGGGATGTAAAGTAGGTCTCTCCATATTTCTCCAAACATCCTTGGTGAGTACATTTATCTCCATGCCAATGTTTATTAGTATATCCTAAATGATCAAACATCAATAGATATATTTACTAATATTTATTTATCACGCTATGTACTAGGTTGGGCATGAGCTTCTTGTCATTGTGCATGGTTCAATTGATGATCCTTTATAGAGATTTTATGCTTGATGACTCAATTAATTATTGAAAAGGGGAATGATGTTTATCAAGAAGTCAATTATATAATTCATGAAACTCATCACACACTAAGTTTTTGTGAATCAAATATTTTTGCATTTCATCATACATAACATCATATCTATCCTTAAATAATTGAATTCACGTTGGAGCTCCTACACAAAAGTCATTGTGTCATGTAATACTTATTTATATTATTGAGCATCTAAGAAGAGATTCACATGAATCTCTTCCTATTGAACCTTGTTAGTAGGTTTATATTAAATGGAATGGGAAGGATCACCACTTCATGTACTAATATTTACATTGAGATAAATTTAAGTAGTAAGGCATGGTACCATTGAGCAATTGGAATTTTTTCAATAAATATCATTCTATAACCCTTAATATTATACTCCTTGGTGATGAAGGTATAGAATTTTGGGAATTCCTTTAGATGATTCTCACTATTAAAAAAGACACAAGTTGGATAAACTAGTCAGTTATGTTGGTAATTCTATGAAGATTCATACTTGTATCAAGTTCTAGGTAGAAATCATCCACTACCATGTCCATGAATGTGACCTCTATAAGACTGACCTCCACCATTATCCTAGTTGTTAGATACATAGGTCTAATGAGTACCATGTTATCACCTCATGAATCTCACTAATAATGTGGCAACCATTTGTATCATGAGTATATCTATCACATTTTTTACAATATGATGACACCATTGATTGGTAGCACGTTGAAACATGAGGAATATCTCACATCATGGTCTTCCTGACATAACTCACAAGACTAGTTTATCATGGTGAGAATGATATTTTGAGGAAAATTATTCCTATTATAACCTTCATTTCCATAGTCAACACACCATAAACCTTTGTGAGTATCTTGATTAATTTTTGAAGTGAGATTATCTAATTGAGATACCATAATAACAATCTAGGATTTTATAAAGGGACTAATCCATGTATCTATACTTCTAATGACTTCAACACAAAGGGCATCTTCCAATGCCTTACACAGGTTAGTGAAGTTATTCTAGGAAAGTGTGAATTGGAATGGAAGTAAAAATCCTCCTACAAACCATTAGGCATGCTAAGTTACATTTATCTCAAATGATAACTTGAAAAGAATAATTTTAAAATGTGCATCATATATACACATAATATTTTCAACTTTTATCAATAAATAATGCTTTACATATTGCAAGAAGACATCGAGTCTCAATATCTCTAAGTGCGCACCCTAAGGGGTGTATTGGGAAAGTGGTGGGCATACCATTGGTACTTTATAAGATTGTTCTCATTTATTTGAACATTATTACCAATCCAACTAGCTCTTAAAATCATTCCTTAAGCTATTACTCCTCATTTTCACACTCTTCAATTATTTATTCTCTTTCCATCCCTATTTTCCTCAAATTAAGTCCTTTTTATTAGTCAGTTGTATAAGGTTGACTAGGTCAACCTTATACAGTTTCAGGGTATTTTTCACTTAGGAGCTAGTTGACCTTTGGCTGACCTAACTCATGATGTAGTGAATTATTGACTGAAACTATGCTAGGTCGACTGACCCTATCATCCAAATTTTTTGGAAGTGTTGAGGTTTAAATCCAACTATAAATACAAGATCATTTCATCATTATTTTAATATTCAATCAATAGTTATTATTTTCTGATGTTTCTTTATATTATGTTCTTCCACCATTCTACTTAAGGAGTCTTGGTTTAGGGTTTCTAATTGGAGAATATAGTCTTGTGGATAAGTCTTAGATGATTTATCCTTTCTTAGTGATCCATAAAAACCAAAATAACCTCTTTTGAAGGCCCATTGGCCAAGGGAGAAATTAAGTCTTGATAGGTTCACATTTAGGTAAGTATTCTCTAACTTTGATCCTCTCTTTAGTAGATAGAAGTAGCATAAGTATTAGCTTTGAATAATATTACTCTTAGTATTCCATGTATTAGGGTATTAATCATACTAAGAATAATTTATATTCTCTTATATATGTTTTGATTTTTTACTAACCCCTTTCTTTGTGCCACAAGATTTGGTGATCACTTGATTATATTTACTTTTCTTGTTATTATAATCAGTGAAATATCAAAACCTAGGACCCCCTTAGGGTTATTACATGATTGTGTTAGAATGGAGGATATGGAACCCTATTTATCATGGTGTATTATGATAAATAATCCACTAATTAGGTCTAGCAGATCCCCATATTAGTCATGCTCCCACTTAATAAATGTATTCCCAATCAGAAGTGTAGGTATGTTTTATCTTCTCTAAATTATGATTGATTTATAAAAATGATGCATTTCTAATTGAATATGTTCTAGTGAATGCAAGGTAAAATAACCATTGTAGGATTTGTTCACTTAGTTTTCATTATTTTATCATTATTTTTATCATATATTTTCCATACTAGGTCAACTGCATCGACACAGTTATAACTTATATGAACATTTTCAACACAGAGTCACATCCATATGACTCTATTCTTTTTTTGTAGGTTATTTTTTAGGTGCAAGATACTAGATTGACCTATTAAACCTAGTATAGTTTTCCAATCTTTCAGTCATCCATTCCACACTACTAGGTTAACCCAGTCAACCCTGTACATTTAAGGCACTTAGAAATAGACCTTTACAAAGATAGATCAACCCAGTCAACCATGTTATTAGGATTTATAGGAATTTATCGAGGTTGTTTGACAAAAATCTCATTTATTTATATCTTCAAACTTACCAAGGTTCTTGTTTATCCTTTCTCTCTTTTCTTATAGTATTTCCTTTCAACTTGCAATCTTTAAAACTACCCCGATACAATCAATTGGATCGATCTTGTCAACCCAGTTATGTATTAATGTGTTGTCTAGATAGTTAGGTCAAATCTATCAACCATGTTCATTTTAAGACCTTTGTTTTCATAGTACAAAGGTGACACTATTGACCCTATTCTATATTTTATGCATACATTATTGATTACATTGACACTATACCATGTTTCAAAGTTAGAATTAACCTTTATATAATAGTAATTGTCTCACACATTCATTTCTTATTGATTGCATGCTTAAAATAGTTCACATAGTCTAATTATGTGGATTTTAATTTACCAATTAGTTCTACTATTTTTTATTTTGTGCACACACTACCAAATCACAAAATCTTAAACAAGCATTTTAATAATTGTCTACCCAAGGCTAACCTACTTAGATTTCATCACTAAGGGGGAAGTTGGCTTGGTTTTATAGCCAAGTATAAACATGTGGTTAATGGTATATTTTGGATAAGCACCTGACACCCTTATTGTTATAGTGTGTGAAGTGATGGGTTAGGCCCTAATACGAAGCCTGTATCATTGCCAATACAAATCTTTTTTAGCCTAAACATCCTAAAACTATCTTTAGATTACTTTCTAGATCATTTCTTGTAGCCAACTTCCCATTACATTTAAAACCATTTTATAATAATTTATTAATATTTAGGTTGACCATCTAGTTAGCTTTTACATTTCAAGTTGATTGCTTTCTCTTTAATCAATTGTATTTTGTATTGAAAAAACTTGCTTTAGCTAGTGTTTGTGTAAGGTTTTGTATTGTGTGCCTCAATTGGATCACCCTCATTGATTCGGTTGATTATTTGTTTCCTTTCAATTCTTTATTTTCTAAATACTTGAAAAATTATTCATGTCTTAGTACACGGTATTTCAGTCAACATTGTTTGTTATAGGTAATTTGATTTTATTTTTTTACCATACTAGGTCAACCCAATTGATCTTGTACTACTTTTAGGCCTTATTTTTTGTGTTAGGATAAACCAAGTGACCCTATACTATTTTCTACTTTCCCTATTTACTGATCTCATTAACTATCTTTCCTTATTAGCATTCTATTCATTTCTTTCTAGTCATAATGAAGTATCCTATCATAATATTCTTGGATAGCTTAAATCTATTTAGATACTATATGAGATGTTCATTTCTCCCTCTCTTTTTGAGAAAAGGTTTCCTGAAGATGTTAAGAACTTGATTTTCAAAGGCATTTGGATTATCTAACATGAGTTCCCCTTTGTCGATAAGACTCTAAATAACATTATTGAAAGTATTACATCAACTAATATCATGTCCAATGACTTGATGAAAATCACAGATGTCATTCTCATTGTATGAAGTAGTTACTAGATGAGAAGAATCAAATTGTTGGGGAGGTTTGATGGGTGAGATTTGTATAAGGTTAACTTTTAATAGTTTCTCTAGAATTGAGCTATAAGATTCTCTAAGTTGAGTGAATTATTTTTGGTTACTTTAGTTTGGGTTCCTTGTATTCTAGTTAGAGGTAATGGTATAATTTTATTGATTGACATTAGTTGGAGGGGTGGTTTTAAGGATGACAACATTCATCATTTCCTAGTCTTGGTGCCGGTATTGGCTTGGTTGCCTGGTTTGGAGGAAAGGGTTTCATTGGTCTTGAAGGTATACTTGTTATTTTGTAACTTCAATTTACCCTCATAGATGTCCCAATTTTTTAGCTTATGTGCCATGGTAATATCTTCATCAAATATTCTAAAGCTTTGGACATGCATTGTAGAAGATATATGTTTGGTATAGGCTTCACTAAAAATTTCTATAAGTCTAGGTTGAGGCAGGGAAAATGAAAGTTAATTAATCAAGCTTCTCCAATGAGCACCAAAATTGGTAATGGAATCATCATCAAATTTCTTGATAGAATAGAGGTATATGATAGATACCTTGGAAATGTTAATGGAAAATTCATCTAAGAAGACTTATGCTAGTTAGGTGAAAGAAAAGATGGAATGCTTGGTAAGGGCACTATACTAGTCGAGTCTTGGGCTAGATAAAGACATAGGTAAGGTTTGAAGGAGAAGGGCATCATCATAAGAAATCATGTAACATGAATTCTTGAAATACTTAAGGTGTTTTTGGGGTTCTTCCTTACTTTGAAATTTGGTAGCTTTTAGAAGCTCCCATTAAGGAGGGTAAGATCTGATGGGGATAGAAGGATAAATAAGTTTGCTACAAATTTGATTAGAGTATATGATGTTATGAGCCCCTAAAATGAATGACTCAAGGTTTTTCATCTTCTCCATGAGTATTTTCATTAGGTTAGTTTGAGGTTGTGAAATAAAAGGATTGTAAGGTTGATATTGTGGTTAAGGTTGGGCAACATATTGGTAGTTATTTTGTGGTTGAGAGGATGCCACATATTATAATGTGGATGATAGAGGTTGGGTAGGGTAGGTGGATGATGGTGTTTGGGTAGTGGGTACATACTATTTTGTGTTAGGGATGTATCCTAGATTGGGTGCAAAGGGTAACTGCTAAGGAATCCTTATGGATTGGGCATGGGTGGTAGTTGGGTTGGTGATAAGAGGTGAGGTAGTAACCTTTGTGCTGATGGGTGGTAAAGTAGAAGGGATAGATACCCCTAAGATTGGTAAAAGGGTATTGACTGATAGGCTAGGTTTGATAGAGGGGATGTTGGTAATACCAGTGATGGGTCCTCCAACTACAAGTGGAACATGATGGGTTAATAGCTGGGTTGTACCCAAGGTAGAAGAGTCATTAATAGGGGTGGAAAGTGTAATGGTAATGGTTGGTTGGATAGGTTGGTTTTCATCTATAGCATTTAATAGGTTAGTAGACAAAAATTCTTGGGTGGTTAAAGGTTGGGTGGTGATCATGGTAATAGGTACACCATTCATAAGGTGGGATGGCATGCCATAAGGAGGATATTGAGGTGGAGTTGAAACCGAGATATGGTGAGAAGAAGTGCTAAGATAGTGTTGAAGGGAAACTACATTATTATCTAAAAAAGTGGTAAAATCCATGTATCCTTGGGGAAATACCAAAGGGAAAGTAGGGCTTCCCAGAGGATAAGGTGAATCTTCTACCTTAGAGACGTACTCTATAGATGAGGAGGTAGTAGAGGTTGATTCAAGTGATGGGTTTTGTTCTACTAGGTCTCTTTGCTACTAACAAGTGAGAACCATATAAGAAAAGGGGAGAGAAAATGAGAACAAATGCACCACTTAGTAGAATAAGACAATAAAATGATCAAGGTAATCAAGACACACACTATGAAGTACAATAAGCCTAGAGGTTAGTTTTAATCTTTCTTATGACTTATGCCTTAGTTTATGAGAATGTGTGATAGAAGTTGTCTTGTAGATTAAGTACTATAAAATAAATCTATGGTTAGTTTCATGTTGTTTAGATGCTTAAAAGAGTCTATATTAGAATCAATGCATGGTTCAGTATTAGGGCCTACCCCTTCACTTCACAGTCCCATAGTGATAAGGGTGTCAGGTGCTTAGCCAATATATATTGATGTATAGAGTTTATAATCAAACAGAGAGCTAAGGTAGTTCTCCCCTTGGTAATAACCTCCAAGTAGGATTATTGGAAATGGGTAAGGTGACTACTAGGTGATGAAATCATAGTTGGACCTTGTCTTAAATTCTTTTGATCTTTTATTGATGAAAGTGGTCTGACTAGTGTGTACAATAAAGGTGATGCTACGATAAGATTACTATGCTTTAATTCAAAGTGAACTAATGTTAAAATCAAGAAATGGATGTAGTTGATTTTAAGCCAAAAATAAATTTTAGTTTTAATTATGGGCATAGATAGAGAGAACATATAAATGCAAAGAAAATGTGATTAAAGACTCTAGTTCCCATCAAGCGTGCCATAACATTTCATTTAAATTTTCATTTATGTTAAAAATAAAGAGATAAAAGAAACTTGATACAGGTATGGTTGAAAAACCTATTTATTTATGCATGAATTGAATTAGAATATTGTGAAGATCTCCTTTTTGGCTTGAGAGGAAGACCTATAGATAAGAAAGCCCTAAAGCAAACTTGTTTGTTAGATAGATAGTTGGGTGGATTACCTATTGATAACTAGATCCTAGAAGTGAGAGATTCCTTAAGGGATATCAATCCACACCTTTCAAATAGTCAATTTGATAAAGATAGAAATAAGATACTTGCATTAATAGTAATAAAAGGTACTGAAATGAGTACAAGAAAGCTTACCAAAAAAATAGACTTGAAATGATCTAACTAGTGATAAAATAATTAATAATAGTGATAATACGTTAGGGTATGCTTCAAAAAATCTAAAAGGGGTCTGTGAGTAGTCAAAAACACAAAATAATGGATTTGATTAGGTGTGGGTGGGTGAAATTAACTTGATTTTTTTCTACCATAGGTGACCATTGGCAATTAGGGCAACTATTAGAGGTTATGCTAAACCATCAATGGTTGGGGTTTGACCATCAGTGGTTTACTGTGTATTTTTGGGTTTGATCAAAATAAGATGACAAGATTCAAAAAATGGATTCTAAGAATTGGGAAAGGCCTAAAATTATTTTTAAATTGAATAAAAGCACATGAATATTGATAAACAAGCACTTGTCTTACTAGAAGATGGTTGGGTGGGTCGTTGATGTAGTTAGCCTATTGGTTGAATTTGGATTGATTCTAATAGAGTAATGATACCTAAGATCTTGGTTGAGAGTCAGTGATGAGTTGGCTCTCAATAAAATGGCTGATAATACTTGATAATGCTAATGATGTTGATTGACCTAATTGACCTACAAATGAAAACTCTTGATTGCTTGAGCTCCTGATAAGTATTGTAGATGGATTTTTTAGAGATGATTAAAAATAAATTTAGTCAATCATTATTCCATAAATAATGAAACATGCATAAAGAACTAATTAACCAAGCCTATCTATTCTTATGGGAATTACAAAGGATATCAAGAAACAAATGAAAGAAAGCAACACTATATTACCTTCCCAAATGTATTAACCATACCCATGTGTCTCAAAAACATGTTATCCCTTGATCAAGCATCCTTGTCTTTATAAAAAATGGTGGTAAGATCCTCCAATGCCTCAAGAACACTCCATAAAAACTAGGCTCATGATTACTAATCACTAAACTAGCCTATCAATGAAGCTTTTTGGAAATAATTTAGCATTTTAAATTTGAAATATTCAATATTTTAATATATTTGAGCATAATCACCTTACACAAAAATAACTTATAAATGATGTTCATGGCCTCCTTATTTATATATTTTTGAGATTGGTTAGGATTAACCATGACCATCCATCTCAAGATTGAGATGTGTGGTCATGGATAATCCTAATATTTGGAATTAAATCCATAAATATCTTCAAGATAAATAAGCATTAAAGAGGTATAGGAGGCATTAATTTGGCATGGACGACCCATAATCCTAATATTTGTCACATTTATGACCTAGAGATGTCTTCCCAAGAAATGATTTCATTTGATGATGCAGATAATAAGAATCAATTTTCAAAAGGAATATTCAACAAATCTTATGGAAAATCCAATTAAGCTCTTGATTTGGATTAATTAGCATTAAACAAGGTTAATCAACATTTGTACAATTATTTTAAAGTTGGGCATCAACTAATCAAAATGGTTAGAAAATCATATTTCTAGGTTATAATTTGATTGGAGAGGAACTAGAAGGTGATGTTAGATGTGTTAGAGCTATATTCCAATTTAGGATGTTTCCAAAATAAAATAACAAAGGTACATGATGTGTATCAATAAATTAGAAGAAAAGAGTGATCCAAAACATTAAATGAAAAAATTGTCATTTTGACTAGAAATGATCTGATCAAAGTTAGCTAGTCCATAAAGTGCATTGCCCTATTTAGGGATATTTTGACCTAAATTGGTACTTTTAAGTGACAAGTTTGAACCATTTAAGGAATTTTATGGATTTTGACCTAAACTGTGCTTTTGAGTGCAATTTAAATAAGATTGACAATTTCAACACAAATGGTGTTAGGAATTAGATGTCTATATTTTGCCCCTATTTGAGAAGGTATAGTGAAAAATTCAAGATAATTTATGTCTTTTAAAATAAAAGAGTTATCAAGAAGAGATTGGAAAAAACCCATGATACCCCCTCAAAAGGACATACTAGGATGAAAGAGAAGGATAGAGTCTCAAAAAGAGAGAAAAAGTGAGAGATTAACCCATATAATAGAATAGATTCAGATGAGATAATGCTTGCACATGTGATTATCATCAATGATAAAAATATAATTATGAGTATAACAAGCCCCAAAGATGGGGGGAATGGGAAATATAAAATCCATAAATGTAAGGGACACACTGTAAACATACCTAATTTGAGAGTACAAGCTACACAATTATGACATTGCTCAATCCTGAGACAAGTTACACACTAAAATATTTCCATCATGGGATTTAATGTGGAGATCTTGGAATTATATAAAGAGTGAGAGAGTTATGCTTCAAGAAGGAAAGCACCGCAAGAATGTGGTCTTTAGAGAGAATATAAAAAGTACTCCAGTAGAGCAGATTTGGTCATGATAAAATAGTTTTGCCCCAGTAGGGTGAATCTTGATCATTTACAAAGAATAAATAATCATTTTTCCCTTGTAGAGATGATTTTATTTGGATGAGGTTTAGATGGTGTGCCCCAACATGGGAAAATAATAAGAAAAATATCTCAAGGATATAACCAAAAAGATAAGTTAAAGCGAGTAGGTGCAGACATACATGTGATAGTGTAATGGATTAAAAAGCCATATAAAACCAATCATATGAGAATGTACAAAGTAATGAGAGAGATGAAAAGAATAATGGAGATATCTGAGCCAACCACAATAAAAATTGAACATTGACCATATCATGAGCCTAGGTTTTATGGAGTGTTCTTGAGAATAATTCATCAGAGATGATGTTGATGTTATGATGTTGAGATCTGATCATAAAGTGATTGATATAAAAAAATAAATTAGGCATCATAATTATGAATAACTTAGAATGACATAATATTCCAATTTCACTAAGCTATTTCAAATGTGAATATATATAACTAAGTATAATGGTAAAATAATGACCAAAACTAGAGTTATAGAAATTTGCATTTAAATAAAAAAGCAAAGATAAACATAAATGAACCTAAATTTAAATCAAGATATGATCTATCAATACTTAATCATGAACAAAAAATTTTTAAAAACAAAAATCAAGAGCATCTTAATTATATGAGACCAAGATATGAATAATCAAAATCCATGTGGACCATCAAGGCATTCTTGAACACAAAAGAGAAAAGCAAAATCAAATAGAAAAAAAAGATACCAACAACAATAAAAAAAAAAAATTGTGGACTAACAACATAATAACATAAGATCAAGATATAAATAATCGAGAGCTATGTGAATTATCAAGATGTTCTGAAACACAAAATAGACAAGCAAAAATAATCAATGAAACACAAGACCAAGATGAGAAAAGAAGTAATAAAAAGAGAGAAGGAGAAAAAATAAAAAGAGAGGTGTAAAAGAATAATAAAACACTAAGAAAACTAAAATAAACACACACAAATAAAAACCAAGTTAGTGTAATTTAGAGACAAATGTTCATGCATGTGTAATAAAGGCGTTACTTTCCACAACATCATAACAAAGAATAATGACATGACAATTGTTCCCTAATTAAAGAGGAATAATGACAAAAAAGATGGGGGAAGAGAAGAAAAGGAAGGGGTTAGCTAAGCTGACTTTAGGTGTATAAGACAAGTGGACACTACCTACATAGTTCCATGGATGCATATTCCAATATGAACTTTAGGCCAAATGTAGTTCTCCCAGGAAATGGGATAGAAGAAACATTATAATCAGACCAGCATGATTAATGTTATAGAAGAAATGGAAGATATGACAAACAAACAAGAATGGTCTGGCAAACAAGAAGCTGATGAGATGAGAAATAATTATCTTTTAAAATGACAAGTGCATGAAACAAGATGAAATGAACTAGTGTTTCTATGCTTACAAAATGGCAAGAGTGTTCAAACTTAATAGTTGCTCACAAAACAATAAGAGTGTGGGATGGTAGAATAGAAATGTATAAATGTACAGAAGTATGAGATAATGTTTTTATTATTTTATGGATCTTGTTCTAATTTTTTTGGTATTTTCAAAGTATTTTTAATGTTTTTGGTGTTTTTGGGATAAAATATACACAAGGTGGGATCATCTAGTTGTAAAAATGCACATCCTAAGAGTAGAGGTTCCAATAAGATAGCTAAGCTAGCTACAATAGCCCATGTTCACAAATCAGTGAGAGCAAGGTTCTTGATAAAAAAAGAAAGAAAAAAATACATGAACTGAGAAGATGTGGCTATTCACCTGTCAGAAGCTACACAAGATTATCCCGATTGAACTACTTTGTAGAACAACTATTGAAGATGTTCATAATGCTCATGAGACATAATCAAGATAATAATTGGTCATGGGACAAAAAATGTTCAAGCTTATAATATGTACTAGACAAAACAAATAATATGCCTCTCAAAGATATAAATATATAATGGGATGAAAAATGTGTTTAGAGTGCCAATATTTCAAAGCCTTTACTACTAGGATTCATGAAAAGTGGACTAGGGTAGTATAAAATGTGTTCAAGGTGAGATAAAAGGGTGGGATAAAATTATGATAGCACAAATTATCCCCAAGTTAGGGGTATTATAGACAATGGTTCAAATATATTCATGCATAGAACCACTTAAGGTGTATGATGTTCATGGGATTTGAAAGTTATTCACTATTAGGTTTAGCCAATCAGTATGTTTCTAATCCATAGTTTGTTGTGACAATATATGGTCCTAACCAATTAGGCTAAAACTTGCCTTTCTTTTTGGGTTGAACATTCATGTTCTTTTGGTTATATTTCAAAACTAAGTCACCAATATCAAATTATCAAGGGAGAATACATTTGTTATAGCTTATCCATAATTTATTTTGATAAGCCTATAAGTTTTCTAGGGTAGCCAAATGCCTACCATCAAGAATTTCTAGTTCTTATAGCTGTGAGGCTCTATAGTCTTCATCATATTTGATGCCCTCTAGTGATGTTATTAATGATGGAATCTCAATCTTGATTGGGATGATAAATTCAGTGCCAGAAACAAGGGAGTATGGAGTATCTCTATTTGGGTTACGATGATTGGTTTTATAAGCCCAGAGGGTAGGAAAAACTTACAAGTGCTAATTATGGCCAACATCATTAACAATATTTTTTAAGATGGATATAATGGTTTTATTGGATGCCTCAAATTGTCTATTTCCTTATGAGTTATATGGAGTGGATTTATTTTACTTGATATTGAATTTTGCACAAAGAGATTTTACATCTTGGTTTACAAAGGATCCACCATTATCAGATATAATACAGGCTGGGATGCCATATCAATAGATGATATGGTAATGAATGAATTTGGCTATTTATTTCCTAGTAACATATGTGCGATGAATGGACTCAATCCACTTGGTAAAGTACTTGGTTATAGTCAAAATGTTCTTATGTCCATCTAATTATGTTGGGTTAATTTTCCCAATGAGACCAAGACCCCATGTTGAGAACAACCATGGTGTTGTAATCAGCTACAATGTTAAGGAAGGTGAATGTATCGCGTTGTCATGTTAATGATAAGGAACACACTTCTTTAAATAATTATAAGCATCTATCTCTATTTTGGTACAATAATAACCTTTTCTGACAAGTTTCTTTGCTAGGACTACACCATTGGTATGGACCCCACACATTCCTTCATGAACCTCCTTTAGTGATAGCTTGGATTCTCCCAAAAATAAATAATGAATAAGAATTCCATCATAGCCTTTTCAATAAAGCATGTTTCCAAGGAGGATATAGCATGTTAAGTAATGAAGTAAAGAATTTTGTTGGTTATTGGAAAGGTTAGTAGGAGATACATGATTATGGAAATAATTATAAAATTATTGGTACCATGGTAGCTCAGGTGAGAGATTAGGATCAGTAATGGTGCATATCCTCTCTAAATCCAATAGAATATGTGTCAATTGAAGAATATTCACAATCAAGAATTGATACTCTTTAGCACTATCATGGATTTGAATCATGGAACCAATTTTTGCCATTGCATCCATAGATCTATTATTGACTCATAGAACTTGCTCAAACTATAGAGATTTAAAATGTGTTTTAAGATTATCAACAATTTACTTGTAAGGAACAAGATTATCATCTCTTTTTTGATATTGATTAGTTTTATTTATGATTAGTTATGAATCTCTATAGACCTTTAATTTTTGAATATCCCATTGTATGGAAAGATAGAGCCTTGTAACTAATGCCTCATATTTAGCCATATTGTTTATACATTGAAATTATATATGGAAGGCTTTGGGGATAAAATAACCTTGTGGCATGATCAATAATATGCTAGCTCTAAATCTTTGGGATGTGAAGGATCTATCAAAATAGAGTGTCCACTATTCATGTTCTTGTGATGCTTGTTCTATCGTCATGATAGAATCATCTTGAAGGTCAAAGGTGAGAGGTTGAGTGGTTGTAATGGGAGCTTTTGCAAGCTAGTCCACAATAACCTACCCTTTGATTGCCTTCTAATTTTGGTACTCAATATAAAAATAATTGAGGAGAATAATCCATTTAGCCATGCATCCTTGAAGAGTTGCTTTAGATAGGAGGAACTTGAGAGGATCTACCTTGGTGATAATAACAATTTTTTTGTTTATCATATAATGCTATAATTTTTGAGTGGTGAACACCATAGCTAAACATGCCTTCTCAATAGGAATATAATTATGTTCATAAGATACCAATGTGAAGCTTAAATAATAAACCACATGTTCCTTACCATGATCATCATCTTGAGCCAAAAGTGCCCCCAATGGTCTATCGCTGATATATAAAGAAGAAGTGGATTTCCTTGTGTTGGAGGTCATAAGACCGGTGGATTAGCCAATTATGTTTTAAGCTTTACAAATGGTATCTAAAAATATTCATCCCACTAAAATTTTACCCCTTTCTTCAAGAGGTGGGTAAATGGGTGGCACTTATCTTCCAATTGAGAGATAAACATGCTTATAGATTGGATCTTCCATTGTATAGCTCACAACTATTTAAGATTGTTTGGTGGAGGCATTTCCATATTAGCGCTGACCTTTTTAGGTTCAAATTCAATCCTTTTTTTGATATAATGAACCCTATAAATTTTCATGGTGTGAATCCAAAGACACATTTCTTAGGATTCAACCAGACTTTATATACACAAAGCCTCTCAAATATTCATCATAGAATGTCAGGGTGTCCAACTCTTGTTCTTGATTTTGATAGTATATCATCAACATAGTCATCAACAATGTCATGCAAGATGACATTCATTACACATAGATATGTGGCTCCAAAATTCTTCAAACTGAATGGCATGATTTGGTAACAAAATGTCTCTCACAGAGTGGTGAACATGGTTTTATGCTAATCTGTAGGGGATATCTTGATCTAATTGTAACTGGTAAATCCATCTATTAAGGATATCATCTCATACCTAGAATTTGAGTTGATAATCATGTTGTTGTTAGGTAGAGGAAAATCATCTTTGGGACACACTTTGTTGATATCATGAAAATTAGTATAAACACATATGCCTGGGGTCTTTTTACTTACTAACACTATGTTATAAATCCATTTAGAGTAGTCTAATGATCTGATAAAATTATCTCCTAACAACTTTTCCAACTTAGTCTTAACCAAAAGGGTGATGCATGGATGCATCTTTCTCAACTTTTGCTTGATTGGTTTAGCATTAGGGTGGATAACAAAATGATGCACAACTAAATCTAGATCTAGGCCTAGCATGTCAAAAATGCCCATGCAAAGATGTCTATATAATCCTTAAGAATGGATGTAATATTTTCACATTCTTCTTTAATAAGGGAATCTCCAAGATAAACATTTTTGGGATCCTCATGGGTTCTTAAATTCACTTTTGTTATGCTCTCCATAAGGAGTGTGGATCCATATTATAGAATTATAGGCAATATATGGTCATGATCCTCTTCTTTGATTATATCTTCTTATTATTCCTCCGAAATATCTAGATAATATAAATAATCAAAATCTATCTTCTTAGGTAAAGGCCAATTGGCAATGACCTCTATAAACTCAAGAGCAAGATTCTCAAATATTTGATGTTATTCTAAAGAGATTGCTTGTACTAGCTATGGAACTTTGAATAAATGGACTTTCTATGTCCTGAGGGGATGAGCAAACTTTCTCACCTAGGAGTGCCTAAAATAGGTTTTCACTCAAAGGCTTGTCCTTTTCTTTACTTTTTTCTTGATTAACAAGTGCATCAAAAAGGTTTTTACCTAAATATCTTGATGTTTGTTCATTATTATGACCAAGAAATTTTGATTACTCTCCAAAGTAGGTAGAAGAATTCAATGAAAAATCAAAACCTTACTTATGATCACCAATAGGGAATGCATCTCATAGGCCCATGTATTCTACAATTGATTCTTTATTTTGAAACTCATTGAGGCATATGACGAAATTTTACTGATCCTAATCTATGAGTTCAAGATGAAAAAGACATAGGTTATAGTGAGGGTTTGCTTCAAGATGGGAAACGCCAATGGTAAAGATATAATGTCCTACTTCAAGAAGGGAAGCACCACTAGGACAGGTTTTTTCTTCAAGATGGGAAGCTCTAATAGGGGTTATGCTCAATATGGCATTTAAATCAAACAAATTTGAATAAAAAATCTCATCAAAAAGGTTATAATGGGACATCATGTCACTACTAGGAGCCTTGTTACTAGTCACTTAAAGAGTCACTACCAAATTTTATGAGATCCTCCTCTGGTGGTTTAAATCTAAGACCATGATTCTTATTTACAATGAATTTAGAACCTATGCAATAGTTATAATTATTAAACTCCACTTTAAGATGTTTCTAGTATTAGTATGGCTATTGATCATCAAGAATAGTAACCTCAATCTCATCGTGGAGAAATTTAAGGAATCTCATCGTGGAGAAATTTAAGGCATTGGTGAAGAGTAGATGGAACTACCTATACTTTATGGATCCAATAATGACCAAGAAGTATGTTATAAGGAAGCTCAATATCCATAATATGGAATACCGTGTGATGAGAAATAGACCCAACCATGATTGGAACCAAATTGTACTGGATGACTCCCTCTTAGTGTTGTTTTAAGCCTTGATTGTAATAGTTTCTAGATGAATGTCTTTATCTATGTTGAGATTAGCCATGTAGTGTTATAGTAATAGTAGCAATGTGGGTTATATAAATGCATCCCACAGTGTTATTGTAGTCGTAAGGTACATTGTTATAAGCCACATTATTAGGGTGGGTATTATTATCTTGATTATGCTCATTATGATTTTGACCTTGTTTTTGGTCTTGATTCTTCCTCTAGCCTTGATTGTGACCATTTTAATTATTTCTTGGTAGTAGTGGATCATGTCAAGGAAAGTGGTCTTTGTAGATTCCCATATCCTGATTTGTGTCATGATTAGGGGTCAACTTAATTTCTAGCTCACCATTTTTAATGAAGTGCTTAATAATATGTCATAATTAAATGAAAAGATATGCACCATTACTTATAACATGATAAAAGTTACACCAATCATTCTCTTTATACCAATCTGGTTATGGTTGATCTCAAGGAAATGGCCTTGATATTAGCCATATAATTAAATTAGCTGTAATGAGCTTTTGTAACACTGTTTCAACCAATTCTCCTAAATTGATAAAGACTCTAAAATTATTATGAAATATCATTCATGGAGGTTGTCTTTGCAAAGTAGGTTGTGGATTTGAGGGAGTTAATTGTACATTTAGAGGGGCATAGCTTGTACTATTTGTACATGTCTTGTTTCTATTACCCCATTTCTAACCATGTTCTTATTTTTGTGAAATCCTTTAGACTTATCATGCATAACTATTTTAGGATCCAATGATTTAGTTTGATTAGATGCTTGTCCTTGTATAAAGATATTAACAAGGCCCCTAGTAATAAGAGCCTTATGAATCTACATTACCTTTTCAATGATTTATTCAAATGAGTTATCATAAGCTAACTATAGATTATGTGCAACTTCAAGATGAAAATTATATACAAAGATACCAACCAACTATTTGTCTAGTAAATTGTGTTGAAAGTGACCTGTTAATGCTCTCCACCTTTGTAGATATGCAGCAAAACTTTCACCATCACGTTGCTTAGCTTTGCATAAGTCAACAATGGTCAATTCATATTCTATGTTATATGATAAATGGTTATTGAAATTTTTTGATAAGTCATTCCAATCTTCAATTTATCCCTTGGGTAGTTTAAGTAGCCAATCAAGAGCTTATCTTGCTAAAATTCATGGAAATAGTTACAGTAAGTACTTGATACTATAAGCAACCTCTTGACATAAGATGAAGAATGCTTGTATGTGTTCACACTAATATCTTTTCCATTTGTACTTGTCAAATTTGGATGCCTCAATATGAGGAGGAAAGGGGTTTTGGAGAATAGATAAATAAAATGGATATCGGCATATCTCATCCAATTTGTAATTTTTGACTCTATTATTTATCTCCAATCTTTGGATATTTTCCTTCATAGAATTCCATTCTGGCATGTTTGGTGCACTTGTGGATTGGATAAGATGGTGTTGGGATGGAATGTTCCCCTAGTTTTGTTGTTGTTGGGGTGTAATGTGCCCCTAGTTTTGTATAGATATATAGGGAGCATATACTTTTTGATCCATGATTTGGTTCTGATTTGCTACTTAAGTTGAGAACATAGGCCATTGATTCTTGGATTGTAAAACATTCCCTAATTTTAGTTATTTCACACTTTGTTGATTTTAGAAATTTATATGTTTATTTACCAATTTTTGTGTTGGTTGAAAAGAACTATCCAAATTATCTTAAGGGAATTCCTCAATTCAAACTGAATGTTTGGGTTTTTGAGTTTTTAAGGTAACAAGAGGTTATTGATGTTTGAATAATATGTGTTTCATATCAAATGGAACATCTTGTAAGGTCTCTTGTGACTTTAACTATTCATTTAGATTACCTTGATTCACTATGGTAATGTTTTCATCTAATACTTGTGTAATTTTCACCATATCTTTATGTTCTTTCGAAGTATTATTGTGAATTGAAGTGCAAAGAAGGGAGTTATTTAAGTTTGTGACAAGTTTATCTGCATATCATTGAATTATTATCTTGATCTTAGATAAAATATCTAGATTTTTGGGTTTTGACTTTGTTTGTATTTCCTATCCTTTGTTAGAGGAATAAAGTATGTCTATCTATGAAAAATCTTGCTCTTGTCATCATTGTTATCCATCTCTAACTAAGGTATGCAATTATGCTGTAGGAAAATTAGAAGGTAGTCTAGCACCTAATTTTATCAATCTAATAAGGGCTTCATCTTAATATTATTGGGGTTGATATTCATTGTAATCATCTTCAAATCCTATTATTTCAGGGATATCATAAAAAATAATGGGGTTATCTTGACCATCATAAAATTGCACATCCTCATAACTAAGGCGATAAGAGGCCCAACTACGAGTGAACCTTTGAGTCATGTCTAAAAAGAGTTGTTCTATGTGTTTGAATAACTTTAGACCAATTTTTGGAAACCAATCAAAGTATTCTTTGGATATCTTTTAAACAAATAACCAAGGTACCAATGAGACTATAAGGGAGGGTGGTTTGAAACCATGCACAATTTTGAACATTCAATTCAAGAGTTTACTCAACCTTTGGTAAAGTTGAAATCATATAGATCAGAAGAGAGTAAGGTAACTCAAATACCCAAGGTGAAAAATAGTACACCAAAGCCTAGATCTTTGTGATACACCCACACTACAAAATCTAGCTTCAACTTTGACAAGTTGACCCTAGAAGTTTAGAGGAAATCTCTCCAGATTATGAAGACAAAATGAACTAAGCAACTCAAGATGTAAAAGAATATGTGTATCACTAAGTATAAATCTTGGACCAAATAGGTAGCACAACATCACCACATGATTCAAGTAGGATAAAATATGTTCTAAGACCCAATGCATGAGTGATATTCAAGATGACTTGAGTCCACCAAGATGATAATGTGATTTTGTGTATTAATAAATGACTATCAATCCAAATAGAAAATTGAACCAAAGTTAAAACAAGCCTAATACATAAATGGTGAACCCACTTTGACATACTAGCCCTTATAACTTATAAAGGTTAAATTTTGAATGTGGATTATAAATGAAAGATTTAATTAAATTGGGTAAAATATCTAGACTCAATTGGGTAGCATGACTGTGCCAAAGTGGATGACATGACACAAAGATTTTGCTAAAAAATTGAATTAGGAAAAGATGAATTTTCCATTTGGACAACGTAATGCCTCCCTTGGTAAATAAAATTGAGGATAATGTGTTTTGGTTAAGTTCATTGAGTTAACAAGCATTTTTAGACACAAATCAAGACCAAGTAAGTAAATGATAAAAAACAAATGTCTTAAGTCTAAACTGACAAGGTATGGTAAATTGGGATCTACTAAACTAACAAGGTTTCAATCATTCTAGCAGAATCAATTACACAATGACTTTCACATCAAATGATGTAAAAGAAAAGCATAGAAATTGGGTGATTATGGCATTGGCTAGTTTTAAAAAGGTCTAGTCCTTTGTACAACCACTACATCCATCTTTTCACTCAGTGTAGTGCGATGTCTAGATGTAGATACATCCCATGTGTAACTCGAAAGGAATCAAATGAATTCAATGCTAGGAGGTGAAACCCTAGGTCAAAGCTTCCCTAAAGAACTCATGGGAGGTAATGACATCCCCCTCCCAAACCAATTTTGCATGAAAATAAATAAATAATAAAATAGAAATACTTAAGGGTCATTTTCAAGATCACCCAACCTTTGACAAGTTTTGGGGGAGTGTTTTAGGCAAAAAATCTTTCTAAGCCTTAAATTAGGCTATTTGCAATAGGAATGGCACTGTTGATTCCAATGGTTCCCTATAAGAGACAAATGGAAGAGAATACATGCATCATTCCTCTTTTTTCCAAACAAAACCTAAGTAATGACTATTGCAAACAATAATTGACAAGTGTGTTCAATTTTAAACCCAAATGAAATGTTTGGTGGTGTTCATTTGACCCCTTGGTCTTAGTTGCAAACTTTGAAAAAATTCACCAAAACATCTAAGTTCTTTGTTAAACACCCAAAACAACATTCCTAATTGATTTTTAAACCTTTTAAGAGGTGATTTAAACATGTTTTTATCAAATCAAAAGCTTGTTCCTACAATAAAAATGTCAACATGTCCTTTAGATTTGAAGCTCTTTTTAGCTTGAAAAAATAAACTTTGAAGAAGTAGCTCTAAGGTATGTGTTTTTTTAAAAAATACAATGACAAACATTAGTTATTATAACCAATGATGGTTACTTTGCTAATAGGGACCCAACCGATGTTAATTTTTTTGACTGATGTTGGTTAAGCAAGTAACCGATGTTGGTATTTTTGCCGATGTTAGTTACTGTGTAAAAAATGTGGCAATCAAAAATAGAAAAATAAAGTTATAAAATAAATTTTCAAGAGTTTTAAAGGCTCAAATAAATATTTAAGAGTTTAAAAAGGATCTCCTTTAGGTGTAGGATGCATCTAGTCCCATCAAGGATGCTAAGATGTAGAGAGGATTACAAATTAAGTTAGTCAAGAATTAGTCCATAAATAATGAAACATGTATAAAGAAATAAATAACCAAGCCTATCTATTCCTATGGGAATTACAAAGGATGGAAATAAAAAATTAAAAGAAAGAAACACTATATTACCTTCCCAAATGGATTCACCATATCCATGTGGCTCAAAAACATGTTCTCCCTTGATCAAGCATCCTTGTCTTTGTGAACAATGGTGGTAAGCATCTCCAATGCCTCAAGAACATTCCATAGAATTTAAGCTCATGATTCCAAATCACTAAAATAGCCTATCAATGAATCTTTGCGGAAATAATTTAACATTATTACATTGCAATATTCAAGATTTGAAGATATTTGTGTCATGTCCCCTTTTCAATTGACATGTTCTGAGTACATGGTTAGCCTATTATGCGACCTTCGTAGGCTAATAAGATGGATAGAGGGTCATAATGGAGCTTGGCTCGACTTTGATTCACATGATTTCTTCATTTGATTTTTATTCAGGGTATTTCAGACACATTTGGCCTAAGCTCCTACTTTTTAGGGATATTTGATATGCAGTGGAGCGCCTTTATTGTGGTATGGTTATGTGCGGAATCACTCCCTGATTCACTAGCTTCGATCGGTTCGTGGATCTGACATGTATTGAGGGAGATATTAATATTTGATTGATTTAATCAAATATTAATTATTTAGCCTATTTTTAATTAGAAACCCTAATTCTAATTTAAGAAACCCTAATTAGGGCAAGCATATCTTTTGAGGGTATAAGGGTTTCTCATGGAGGCCATTTGTTCATTAGGCTATTGATTATTGATTATTGATTTTGAAGAATTTCTTCTGTGAAGACTGAGCCTAGGGTTCAAGGATTCCATTTGCATTGGAGAACGTTCCCTCTTCAGTGTGTGCAATTAAGAGGCTGTGAAATATCAGCTGATCTATTGCCAAAGTGAGAGATAGCTTCATCCAGAAGTTATCACAGAATTTCAGGTTTGAGAGATAACTTCACACAGAAGTTATCACAGATATTCCAGGTATTTATTGCTTTATGTTTTGATTCAATAAATTATACAGCTAGAGATCTACTGTGCTAGAGACAGATATCTTCAGATTAGGGGTTGAAAACAGGGAAGTTGTGCTTAATTTGCGGCCGTACAGAATCCGTACAGGTTCGTACAGACCAGTGCAGGAACCGACCTCGGCAGACAGAGGGTTTCAGTGACCGACATCGGTCGACTGAAGACCGACGTCGGTAGAAATCCGACCAGCAGAGACCGACGTCGGCGAGATATCGACCGACGATGGCGACTGTGTGTCGACACAGAAGGGCTGAGACTTTCCAGAACTCAATTTGTACTTCCAGATTTGCAAAGCCAGGGTTTTCAAGACTGTATTTCGTATTTATATGCATATTAGAGGACTGTAATTGTAATAATTTACAAGGACAAGTGATACAATCTGTAATTTGTTATTAAAAGACTATATTATTGTGATCTGTCTGAATTTATTCAACAGCGATTATATCTTGGTTCAGATTTTTTGTATTGCTATATTCCCTGTTTAGAAGGGAATATCACAGTGGTATCAGAGTTTTTGTGTAGATAAGAGAGCCCCTAAGTAAGGGACATCACAGTGGTATCAGAGCTAAATCCTGCCAGCCTGAGGGTCTATAGATCTTATGCAGCCACAAGAGTTGGGACCACACAGGTATAACACACGCAGCCGAGCCTTGCTTGAAGGTATCCAGTTGTTAGATCAGAGACCGAGCATCATGAGTGACAGACGTGAGGGCAGCCCACCCAGGGGCCACAGGTATGATGCTGATCAGGCCACCAGAGAGTTTCAGCGTGTTATGATTACAAGCCAACAGCAGATGGCTCAGACACTACAGGGACTTATGACCATGTTAGAGAGAATGAATGCACCTGATGGACAGAACAGGGACCAAAGAGATGATAGGAGTGCTACGGTTAATCAGAGACCACAACAAACTCACTCCAGAACAGCTGATAGACCTACACGCCCTTCATTTATTCAAGAAGAACCAGAGGTACCAGCAGAGGAGGAGGCAGGGAATTCTCCATTTGCAGATGTATACATGGCTGCAAATGATGAGTGGGACTTATTACCTCCTCATATCCAGGAGATAACAACCTTTGATCGTTTTGTCAATTTGAGGAGAGAGCACTATAGATTGGCTAGACAGGACAGGAGACCTAGAGTCCAATTCAGTGAGCTACAGAAGGCTACTGGTAAGCTTTCTTTGACTACTTTTGACGGCAGCGGTAAGATGACAGCTCAAGCTTGGGTTCATAAGCTTGACACCTTTTTGGCGTTGAGACCAATGTCAGAGTTAGATGCCATCAAATACGCCACTTTGCACTTAGATGGAGTAGCACATGATTGGTGGTACCATGGTATGGTAACACTTCAGCATAATCAAGTGACAGAGTACCAGGACTTTGTGGATAGATTGGTTGAACGGTTTGACAGGAGAGATCCCGAGGTTTACTTCCGAGATCTGGCACAGTTGAGACAAACAGGTAGCTTGGAGTCCTTCATTGGTGAGTTTCAGAGATTAGCAGTCATGGTACCCAATATTTCAGAGCGTAGATTGGTAGTTCTCTTCATAGAGGGATTGACAGAGCCATTGAGGGGTTGGATCAAAGCCTTTGATCCTCCTTCATTACAGGTAGCTATGAGGAAGGCACGTGATATGGAGATGGCAGCCCCATCCAATAAATCTAACACCAAAGGTACTTCTTCTTCTAGAGACCATAAGCACTCCCACGGGGATACGGAGAGACCGGATTTTAACATAGATAAATCCGGAGTTAAAAATGATTCAAAGGCTAATCCAGCAGCACCACCTTTGGATCGTGAGGCGCTTAATGATCTACGTAGGAAGAAGCTTTGCTTCTACTGCAAAGGACCATATGATATCCATCACGATTGTCCTTTGAGGCCTAAGGGCAAGGCGAATCGTATGATGTGGATATATTATGAGGATTTAGATCCTGAGGATTCCGAACAGCATAACAGTTCTGAGGGGGCAGAGGCAGAGGCTTCAGGGCCTAATGCAGAGGCAGAGTTAGAGCTTCACCTACAGGAGGCACGCATATCCAACATTCAGTCGGATGAGTCATTCAAACTCCGTGGAGTTTTGGCAGGGCAGAAGGTTATCACCCTTCTTGATACAAGAGCCACTCACAATTTCATAGATGCTAGATTTGTGGAGAAGCGTGGACTCACTACTGAAAATTTTGAGGGCATCAGAGTTAAGGTAGCCGATGGTCACACTCTTAAGTGTGAGCGTATGATTAGAGACCTCCCATTGCGCTTGAACAACTATGAGTTCAAGGCTGATTATTATGTGGTAAACATGGGGGATATAGACTTAGTCTTGGGTATGAAGTGGCTTCATTCATTTGAGGAAGTTACTCTTCGTCTCAAGGACATGGAGGTTCTCTTTAATGTTGATGGGACGACACATATTCTTAAGGCAATACGGGGCAGCAGCTTCAGATATATGTTCTTTCATCGGATGGAGGTACCTATACCACATAACATGATGGAGGGTGATGACGAGAGCACATTGGCACCAACACGGGAGAGGTATGAGGACGAGCTTGGTCTTGAGGTGAGTTCGGTTCAGGAGTTGTCACATGTGGTGAGGACTCAACTTTCTGTTACAGTTGGGACACAAGGTGATGATGATATGACTATGTCTAGCCTTCACAATCCAGTTTTAGATGTTATTCAGGTACGGAGTTTGCTTGCAGATTTTCATTTATGGATTGGATGTTGGGATGGACACGGCATGGGGTTCGTGTTAATTGACAGTGGTGGAGATCCTAACTACATTTGGGATCCAGGTGGATTGATTGATTTATCATTCAGTGATTGCTTGAGGGCAAGTAATTCCAGGAGGGGTGGATTGTCATGTCCCCTTTTCAATTGACATGTTCTGAGTACATGGTTAGCCTATTATGCGACCTTCGTAGGCTAATAAGATGGATAGAGGGTCATAATGGAGCTTGGCTCGACTTTGATTCACATGATTTCTTCATTTGATTTTTATTCAGGGTATTTCAGACACATTTGGCCTGAGCTCTTACTTTTTAGGGATATTTGATATGCAGTGAAGCGCCTTTATTGTGGTATGGTTATGTGCGGAATCACTCCCTGATTCACTAGCTTCGATCGGTTCGTGGATCCGACATGTATTGAGGGAGATATTAATCTTTGATTGATTTAATCAAATATTAATTATTTAGCCTATTTTTAATTAGAAACCCTAATTCTAATTTAAGAAACCCTAATTAGGGCAAGCATATCTTTTGAGGGTATAAGGGTTTCTCATGGAGGCCATTTGTTCATTAGGCTATTGATTATTGATTATTGATTTTGAAGAATTTCTTCTGTGAAGACTGAGCCTAGGGTTCAAGGATTCCATTTGCATTGGAGAACGTTCCCTCTTCAGTGTGTGCAATTAAGAGGCTGTGAAATATCAGCTGATCTATTGCCAAAGTGAGAGATAGCTTCATCCAGAAGTTATCACAGAATTTCAGGTTTGAGAGATAACTTCACACAGAAGTTATCACAGATATTCCAGGTATTTATTGCTTTATGTTTTGATTCAATAAATTATACAGCTAGAGATCTACTGTGCTAGAGACAGATATCTTCAGATTAGGGGTTGAAAACAGGGAAGTTGTGCTTAATTTGCGGCCGTACAGAATCCGTACGGGTTCGTACAGACCAGTGCAGGAACCGACCTCGGCAGACAGAGGGTTTCAGTGATCGACATCGGTCGACTGAAGACCGACGTCGGCAGAAATCTGACCAGCAGAGACCGACGTCGGCGAGATATCGACCGACGACGGCGACTGTGTGTCGACACAGAAGGGCCGAGACTTTCCAGAACTCAATTTGTACTTCCAGATTTGCAAAGCCAGGGTTTTCAAGATTGTATTTCGTATTTATATGCATATTAGAGGACTGAAATTGTAATAATTTACAAGGACAAGTGATACAATCTGTAATTTGTTATTAAAAGACTATATTATTGTGATCTGTCTGAATTTATTCAACAGCGATTATATCTTGGTTCAGATTTTTTGTATTGCTATATTCCCTATTTAGAAGGGAATATCACAGTGGTATCAGAGTTTTTGTGCAGATAAGAGAGCCCCTAAGTAAGGGACATCACAATTTGAGCATAATATCCTTGCACCAAAATAACTTATAAATGATGTTCATGGAATCCATATTTATAGATTTTTGAGATTATTCAGGATCAACCATGACCATCCATATCAAGATTTAGATGTGTGGCCATGGATAATCTTAATATTTGGAATTAAATCCATAAATATCCTCAAGATAAATAAGCATTAAAGAGGTATGAGAGGCATTAACTAGGCATGGGTGACCCATAATCTTGATATTTGTGGCATTTATGGCCTATGGATGTCTTCCCAAGAAATGATGTCACTTAATGATGTAGATAATAAGAATCAATTTTCAAAAATAAATATTCAACAACTCTTATGGAAAATCCACTTAGGCTCTTTTTTTAGATTAATTATCCTTATACAAGGTTAATCAACATTTGTGCAATTATTTGAAAATTGGCTCTCAACTAATCAAAATGGTCAGAAAGTTATATTACTAGTCATAATATGAATAGGGAGGAATTGGAAGGTGATTTTAGATGTGTTGGAGCTATATTACCATTTAGGATATTATTAATAGCAAACTAAAAAGGTAAATGACATGTACTAATTAATTAGAAGAAAAGAGTGATCCAGAGCACTAAATGTCAAAATTGTCATTTTGACTCAAAATGATCTGATCAAAGATAGCTAGCCCATAAAATGGATTTCCTTATTTAGGGATACTTTGAACTAAACTGGCACTTACAAGTGACAATTTTGAATAATTTAATGTGTTTTATGGATTTTGACCTAAAATGTGCATTTGAGTGCTTGTCAAGTTAGATTGACAATTTCAACACAAATGGTGTTAGGAATTGGATGTCTATACATTTGACATATCAAACCTCTCTCTATTATAGGCATAAATTAGAGGTGGAAGTGAAGGTGTAACTGGGTCATCTAAACATAATATATGTATACAAAGGATTGCAACACAAATTAGATAGTTATATTCAGAAAAGGGTCGATAGAGTTTGCATGCTCTTGGTGACAAGGTGGATCCTTACCATTGGTAGTCATGGGTCCCCAAGGTTGATCATCGATGATAACCCTAACTGTTAATGATCAGGGTCTATAAGGATAGGGTCTTGAAGGTTATGGTTATTTAGCTAGGTAAAATTGAGTACAAATTGGTTGATATGTCTAGGTTGGTCCCAAGGGGGGCCTAGGGTAGGTATAAGGGTATCTTAAACATTCATAATTTTAGGTTTGTATATTTTTGGTGTCTATAATGGATTCTAACATTAACTACAAGACTTCTCAAATTAGAATATTTTGGGAGAACTATATTTTCTAACATAATTATTGTCATCAAATTATGCACCCTAGGATACTCTATTTAGCTCCTAAAATTTGATGCATCATTGAATAATATCTCAAGTTGTGTTGAACCTGTATGAGATATGAATCTCTAGTTTATAAGGGCTAGCTCCCTATATAATTATTTGAATGCCTATCACCTAATCTAATGCTTATTCATAGGAAAGAGTTATAATCTTTGCATAAATTGGAAAACTACACTAAAGAGGTGATCCACCAAGATATATACCATAGACTATCAAAATTCTACTAATCAAAAATCTTTATAAGACCAATTTTAGGGATTGAAGGATCCTAACATAATTACTTCAATGTGAAGGTGGCATACATGGGATAATCAACAAGATAATTGACCTAGGGGTAGATTACACACCATAGAGACAATTGCTTTCTTGAAGAAGGGCCTAGTATATTCAACACACTTCACATGGCCTGTTAAAATCAAAACTCTTGCTTAAACATGAAGGATAAAGGGAGTAAGGATGATACTATCACTTAGTTACACTATTCATCACTCACATACTTAGACAAAATGTTTAAAACATAGAATTAGACTTGTATTCAATGTTTAAATACAAAGTGTGATTCCATTTTAGTATGGTTTCACCATACCAACTTTGATTAGATTCATACAATAGCCAAAAGGCTAAATTTATAGAACTTGGAAGAGAGAGAGAAGGGGAGTCCAAGAGTTAGAGAGACACTTGTCACCATTACAAATATTAGTTATTTGTGTATATGAGAGAGATGGGGTGAGACATGTAATTTTAGGAGTTAAACATGTCATATCCAATCATCCAAGACCTACAAAGTGGTAAAGAATCTCCTTTCTTTGCATAGAAAATTTCCCTTCATCATTAGCCTTCCAAAACTACCTTATCACTACAACTGATCAGGTTTGATGATGGTTATAAGTGAGATAAGTTACTAATAATCCCTCACATTCATTGGAGAGGTTCGTGATCATCTGTATCATTCTATCCATGCATAACCATCCTTGGTAGTCTCAAAATATCTCCATTTCATACACCTCTCACACATGGCACCAAAAAAATCTTTAATTCTACAATATAATCCATAAAAAAAGAGGAATGAAATGTGTCCAAAGTTTCCATATCATTAGTTTCAATAAATAATCCTTAAAAGGCCTTCCAATTGAAGATTCACCATTTTCTCCTAAGTATAAACTATATGTCTACTAGACTATCTAAAAGGAAAGAGATAGAAGATAGACTTAGGAGATTAGACACTTGATAAAATGATCATGAGGACTTATAAAAAGTCCTAAACTTCCTCTTAAAGGTGATTAGGTCTCTTTAATTTCTTCTCACACATACAAAACACATGAAAATGTCAAAAGAGCTATGTTTTGCCTTATTATGTACAATTTTGTAAAACAACCTAGCATTGAAGGGTGCTTGAGACAAACCTCTACATGTTCAAAAATTTTCATGTAATTTCCATCTCATATTCATGCTTAATTACTTCATCTTTACAATCAGGTCCTTATATAAGGTTTTCAATGGTTTTGAGTGAATTTTGGTCTTAAACTTTATTCATAAAGGTTTGAAATTTGAATCCTCTCATAATGTCACTAAGGGCCTCCTAAGGACCTTCTCTAACATCTCTAATCACCTCCAAGTCCCATGAAAAGGTTCATGAAATAAATGAGCATTCCAAGATGACCATTCGAGTCATTTTCATGTATTTTATGAGGGTTTATGTGTCTAAATCCCAAAAATGGTATTTTTATGGTTATTTTTACCATTTTAAATATAATACACCTCTTTTTTACCCCCATTAACCTATTAAAATCATTATAATGACTCTCCAAGATCTAAAAATTAAAATGACTACCTCTTTGAAAATAGGTCCATACCTTATCAATGGGTCTACCTACACATTTGAGCCAAATGACTATTATTGACACTTACCATGAAATAATATATCTTTAACACATCATATTTATCCCCATGGAAGTGATCCAAAACATTACTAGGCTTGGAAAAGGCTAGAATTTGAAATGACCCCTCATTTAGAATCATGTCTATTCTTTGCCTTACCCTAATGACTATAAACCTTATTAGTTAGATAATCCTTCTTGGTCTCAGACCTTCTAGGTTTATTTATCATGTTTTTATAGGTGTGTTACAACTATAAAAATCCTCTTTCAATATTTTTTTGACATGCGTTCCATGTCGCTACCTCCTTCAACAAGAAAATAAGGTTTATGGAAAGGGAAAAGTGCCCCCATATCTGAGATAAAAATGTGGGAACTTCCCATATTATCCTTGATAAATTGATTATTATAGCATATTATTTAACCCATAAGATACTATGTACCAATTTTTATCCTTTAACTACAAGCATAGTACCTTGAATATCTACACATTTCCTTGGTAGACTTTGAATAAGATAGCCTGATGAAGGTAGGTAGGGTATGAGACTAAGTTTTTCCTTTGAAAATGTTACTTTTATGCATATACTTAGCATAATGAGGATTATTTTCATGGTTTATCATGATATATCATCATCTTCTTGATTGAAGTCCTTACTCTTCATATACTCTTTCTTTCATATGTATATGGTCACACTTGTCATGATTGTGACTGTGTTTGACCCACCTATAGGTGGTTTTGGCTTTGTTTATGGTGTAAAATAAGGTCCTTATTTTAAAATTTGGGTTAAAAAATATACTTTAATACTTTTTAACACTTTTACTACCAAAAATATACATATATAGCTTAAACCTACCCATTGTTTACATCATCTTACCTATATGACTTGCAAGTGTATATTAGGCTATTTAAGGGTTTTTGTAGGATCATTATCCTTTGAAATAGTCCTATGAAAACATAATAAAATTCTTGAGATTAATAACCATAATTTCATCAAGTTTTATCTCCTATTATCTTTCCAAAATACTTTCTTCCCTCAAGGTTAAGCTCACTATCAAGACTGAGACACTTGTGTTAGTTATAGGTGTTTATGTATGCTTTGAATCTTAAAATAAATGTTTGAAACACCTTTATAAATAACTTACCTTCATTTCATGGGATTTTAAACTCATAATTTTACCTTTTATGGCATTATCCTTATTGGAAATACTACTCCAACTCACATCCTATATTTCTAACCTGACTATGTTTCATGATCCTTCAACTCACTTGTACGTGGGTGTTTTAGACCATTTGAAACTTGCTTGAGGTGTTTTGATTCTCCTTGAAAGTTTTGTCATCATGAAACCACATTTTATCTCCTATTCACCTTAAAAACTCAAAATAATGCCAAAATCTTGACTTTTTTCATCATTGTTTGAAACCCCTACTATAGATGGCCTTTCCCAGGCCTATGTATGGATAAAGGAGGGTGTTTAGGGGTAAAAGCTATGTTCCAACATTTTTGAGGTGATATTTAAGTCATGAATGCATGTTTGGTTTAATGATAATAATTTTAGCATGAAAATGATTCATGGCTTTTTGTTAGAGGTGTCAAACCATTCATCTTTTCATAAGACTATAGATAACACTTAAACTTCTCAATGCGTTTTGGAATTCTCTTAAGACCCTTAAAATCAGATGAACTTTCATTCCTCCTTCTCCAAACTTGGTGAACTCATTTTATATACCAAGGAAAACATGTATGAAAATCCAAAAGGTATAAATATCTCCTTATCCATGATATATGATGCTTGTAAAACCATAAAGTTATCTATTTTCATTTTTTGGGACAAACAACCCTATATCAGTCATTAGGCTTTTAGGAGTGTTTTTCCACCTTGTTTGCCAATTTTATCTTGAATTAATCTTGTCATAGATTCTTTATCATACCAATATCCCAAAGGAGGATTCACACATCAGTCTTAACATTTCAATATGACTTCCTTTGCTTATCTATTGGTTGTCTATAAGTAAGAATTTTGTGCATATAGATGGTAGGAGAGAAAAATGAGAAATGGTGCATGATCTAGGCCTCATGGTCATTTAATTACTCATAAAATAAAATTTTAATGTATCCAAGAGGATATTAAACCTTACCAAGGTTATTTTTAAGGCAAGACAATGTCATGAAACCCTTTAACTGATAACTCCCTTTGAATATGTAGATAGTGAAGGAAAAGAGTGGGTAAGGTGCAAGATTTGGAGTTCAATATTCCATTTTTTAGACCTCAAATGCAATTTTATGAATTCAAATAGCTGGGGTACATTGAATTCATTCAAATTGGCATGGAAAACCTCTATTCAAGGCACTTTTAGGTGCATCTTTATGAGCAAAGGTAGAAAACATGGTTTAGAATAAGCACAAGATTAGAAAAGACTTTATTATGCATTTTATGACTTAAAAATCCAATATAATAATTAAAAACCTACGGATAGGTCACTAAAAACATAATAAATCATCAAATCCATTAAACCAAAGCAAATTATTTTGAAACTAGCTCAAAAGGAGACCCCTAATGGATACACATGCATAAAAAGTTGTCTGGAGTGTTAGTAATTATTCATAAAAGAGTAATAACAAAATTTAAAGTTAGTTTTATGTAAATTAAGTTTACTTAGATTAATATACATCCCCAGAATCACTCTTCCCAACTCCACTCGTATGGCCCATGCCAAGCACTTGAAAATGATTCTTTTTTGCTTGCTAAGAGAAAATGGAGGAAAATAAGTTATAGATGGAAATTTTTATATTATCATTACAAAAAAAAATTAAATATTGTGTGGAGGTGAAGAATCACTCCACCCATGTTTTTAGCTAATGGTTAGATCATTCATTCCATAAAAGTGCCTAAAAGGGCCTAAAACAAGGAGAAACTCCCCATCTCTACATATAATTGACTCTTTTCTGACATATAACTACTCATAACATGATCTTGACCTCTTCCATGTTGAAACTCTTCTTGGTGACAAATTTTATTTCATGAAAGTCCATACAAGTCATTAAATAGGCTAAAATGTGACCAAAAGGCTCCCTTTTATACATGAGACCTAGCCTATGATAAATTAATGACTTGAAAATAATTTAAAACATGCCAAAGACCATATTAGGTCCTGTTAAACATAATTTTATACTTTTACCATGTTTGACTTTGGTTGACTAGGCCATTTCAATGAGGTTAAACTTCAACAAGGACCAGGGGAAGGATAAGTGAGACATATAGGAAAATAAGAGACACCACAGGACACATGAAACCTTATTCAAAAGTTAAAATAGTATAATTTGAACTAATTTAACTTGGAGTCAAATTTGGTCAATATTCTTGGTGATTCTTAGGGGTGGCATGCCAACAATGCCTAAGACCAGTTGCCTAGTCCTTCCATTAGGCATGGAGTCATGCATATGGGCACTCAAATTGAATTGAACAAAACTTTTACTCAAGGAAAACAAGAAGTTTTTCCCACACACATAAAAAAAGACACACACTAAACAAAAGGAAGGAAACACACTTTTGCTATGAAGAACTTAGGAAACACAAGAAAAACTTAAAGGAAACACAAATGTGTTCAACTAGAACACTTAGGGAACACAACCAAAGCATGAAAATCTACCTATGCTACTTATTTACAACACAAACCTCACAAATACTAATAATAGAGCTTTAGATGTATCCCATTCATAGGGATAAGCAACTCCTCTCTATTCATCTTGATTAGTTGAAAAGAATTGTTTTGCTTGCACTTACTAATGATTTAAGAGCCACTCCACAAGGCATCAAATTTTGTATGTCTACCTAGTTTTTCTCTATCCTCATCCCATTTTATAAATAATTCACCTTCTTTGAACACTCTTGTACTTGCTCTCTTGTCAAAAGACTTCTTCATGAGTACCTGGTGGTATTTGTAGACATCTAAATTTGGCCACCAATGGCTTCATATCTGACTTTAGACCAATTATTTCCAATCATTAAATATCTAGCCTAAAAATTTATATTATCCTCAAATTTTGTGTTTATAACCTTGCATTAAATCAATTTTTCTATTAAATCAATTAAACAAGGTAAATACACACATTGAATTAATCAAAATCAAATAAATGACCAAATGCCTAAAAAGAAGTAATTAACTTGCACACCCTAATCAAAATTAATTAACAAGTTAAATCAATTTCAAACCTTAATTGAGTTCACCCATTATCTAATAAATCAATTACTATAAAGAAAATTCAAGAGCATCTTACCTTTATGAGTTGTCATTTTTGGAAAATATCTAAAATAATATCCTAGGAATATACCAAACTCAACCAAAGTTAATAAACTCAACCATGGTCAGATTGAACCCATTCCAAGATATTTAAAAGCCTATAAAATCAAGCCTAGAGCTTTTCATTTGGTAGCTTAATCAAAGTAGAGTTATAATGTAGGAATAGATTCATGAAACTAAAAGCCTAGTGTTATAATGTTGAAATTGAGCCAAGCCATATCAATCGAGTCAAACATTCAATAATGGTGCATAGAGGAGATGATTTTATCCATATGTCATTGATAAATAATTATTATGCATAAACAAATCAAGACACTGAAGAAATCATTTGGATCTCTCAACTAAGGTAAAGATTGTTGTTCTTTGCATTTTAATTGGGTTTGCAAATATTGTTTGTTCATTAAGCTCCCCTTAAGATCTAAGATTAGAGATGTTAGTATGTTAATGTGTTAATGTCATGGTTTTATAGACTAAAACTTGATCTAACCTCCTCTCTTTTTACAATTCTTTGATAACAAATGGCATGCCTGGTGGGACTATGTTCATGAGAGTGCAACCCACAAACTTTTTTGTATTTCGTAGTTTTAAGTATTTTTTTATTGTTTTCTCTTTGAATAAAAATGGCCACTAAATAATTCATAACTTTTTATTTACTTTATTTTTTTTTTATAAATATATCATTGATATGATATAAAAAATTTACAAAAAAGATATTTATATTTTAGAAGTTATGGCTCTTTTAATGACTGTCGCTTTCTATTTTTTAATTTTCTGGTAAAAATGGTTAGTTCAAAGCTAATAACTTTTTTTAATTAATTGGTTTCACCTAATTTTTTCATATAGGTGTGCCCTATACATATAAATAACCTCCAAATATTTAGTGAAAAATATATGTATAGTTTAAAAGTTATGGCTAAATTACTGACTGTAGGTTTTTATGATTTTTGTGTTCAATTTTTGTTATTTTATACGTTCTAACTTGTTTGCATGTTTCATAGGTTTATTTTATTTATTTTAAAGTTTTTTAAAGTTTTTTTTCTATTTAGATTTTTTATAACCTTTTCCTAACCTAAAATGTTTGTTTTTTGGGGGTTTTGCATTCGGGTTGACAGATTTAACCCTTGAAAGTTACTTGTCTCATTTGATAAATAAGTTTCAAGGTTAAATGAAGTTCTAACCATTTTTTTGTAGGACCTATTTAGAGAAAACCATTTCAATATAAATTAGTCTTTTCACACTTCATTTGGATGTCTAAAACAAACTATGAATCCTTCATTTTGGTGTTTAAAGAAACTTTTTAGGGCGTTTTATTGGTTAAGTTTTTGTGGTTTCTTTCAAATTTTACAACATAAAGCCATGTGATTAAAAGAACACCACCACACATTTTATTTAGTGTTATAAAATTGAATACACTTCAAAGTTTTCTTCAAGTTATTTTCATTATTTTTTTAGTCTAATCTTTTATGAGTAAATAAGGAGTTGTGTATGTATGCTCTTCCATCCATCCCCTTTAGGGAACTTTTGGGATCAAAAGAGCCAACTTATTTTTGGGTGGTTTGAAATTATTTATATTTTCAATTCTTAAAACCAAGGGGATAATAAAAAATCTAATCAAACACTTTCAATTTAATGCAATGAAATTAACTTCACTTTAATTATTTGAAAACTTACTTGTTGATTGTGTGTTTTTGTGAAAAGAGACGTGCATGTATGATCTCCCATCCACCCCCTTTAGGGAAATTTTGGGATCAAAAGTGCCATCTCATCACACTTTAAGCCTAGTCCAAGGCTTGAAAATAATGTTGTTAAAATTCGTCCCCAAAAACTAACAATATTATTGGGTGATCCTGAAGTGACCATAAAGTCCTTTTATTGTGTCATTTATTTCATACATCTTAGCTTGTGAGGGGGACTTCGTTACCTCTCATGAGTTATTTAGGGAGTCTTTGACCTAGGGTTTTATCTCATGAAAGTAACTTCAACCACTCCCACTAGGATCAGAGGTTTGGTTAAACCACCTTCTAGTGTTGGAGTTGCACATGGGATGTATCTACACATTGGATATTGCATTATAATAAGCAAGTGATAGATGTAGTGGTTTCAAAAATGGTAAGACCTTTTTGAATCAAGCCAAGTTTTGTAGACACCTAATTAAAATTCATTTATTTACATTGTTTGGAATGAAAGTCATTATGAAATTGATCTATCTACAACTTTCACAAAATAATTAGTTTAGTCAACCCCACATTACCATACCTAGTGTATTTTTGTCATTTTTGATTGGTGTGTTAGACTAAATATTATATTGTTCGAATCATGTCATTTGATGAGTCATGAGTCCACGTCACTCCATTGTTTGAGGATACATGATTTTATCTATATGACACTTCTATTTAACTTATTAAACATTCCATTTTTATGTCAAAACATTGGGAGTAGCACTTGATTGAGGAGGGCACCGTTATGCTACCTAAATCATTTAAAAATATTGTGCCTTTAGAGTCTTGAAATATAAACCATTTGTCACAACATCTTTCAAGAGTGCTAACACCATTAGGCTACCCATTTAATTTCAAAAGACTTGTCTTGTTTCATTTTATGTCTTCATTATCATTTATTTGCAACTAATCACTTGAGCCTTGTTAAATCTTGGATTAACATGGTCACATTGTTCAATTATTTCTAGGTCTTTATCATCAAATTTATATTTTATCCTTAGTTGAGTCCCTGATTAACTATTACAAATTCAAATTCAAATATTGGTTGATTTTGGTTTAGACCTCAATTCGTGGGATTGATACCTAGATCTTCCTCTTTTAGATAATGTAACTTGGGTTAATTAATCACTCAAATTTAGAAAATTATATTTTTTTTTTACTTTTATTTTGGTCAAATTAGTTTGTCTTCAATCATCTCTTATTTAGAATCCTATACCAATCAAATCATGTTTCTCTTAGAGTCATGTACCTTATTTATGTTAAACTATTTCAAGTTCATTAGATTAATCAATCATCCTTTTTAAGTCTAGCTTTTACCACTGTTTTGCCATTAGTCTTCGCATATCCTATTTAAGCCTAGATTTTGACTTTGTTTTTGGACAAAAGACCTAGTAACTTTTCCCTTTTTTAGTTTAGACCTACTTGGAACATGTTTCAACATTAGAGATTGGTAGTTTTATTTTTAGGTCATTTTGTGTGACCTTTGCATGTATTAGACACTTATCATTTGTCATTTTATGATACACTATTTTTATCAAGTCTTTGCATAGAATTTTTGGAGATTCAACTCCACCTTTGACCAAGTTAGATCACTTTTTAACCATTTATATTTATAAAATTCATATCTTTTATAGAGTTTATAGAACTTTAATACCTTATCTTGTGAAATATTTGTCATTTAATTTGAACATGGCTGACTATACACATAATAGAACTATGTACAATTTTGGATATGGAGATCCTTTCACACAATGGGAATTTGTGGAAAACCCTATTGAAGATAATGTAATTTGGGAAATAAATTCTTATCCACCCCAAAATATTTAACTAGGGGAACAAATTCAAGATCCTTTGGCTAACTATTTGGTTAGTATGCTTCCATATATAGATCAAGATCAAGAGATAACAACCCAATACCTATCTAGCATACCATCAGTTATAGAAAGTACTCAAAAACAAAATTGTCACATCATAATTCTATTAATGTATGATCCCAATAGAATCACAAAGGTAGGGTATGAAAACTTATAAAATCTAGTAAGAGAGCCTTCTAACATGTTTTACAATTAGACTCATGGATATTTCTCTTTTATCAATCCTAGTGCCATTGTATCAATACCTTATCAAAACCCCCATGTGCTTATCTCATAAAGAGGTCCCATGGATGACCACTTTGATAAAATTCATCAAGCATACCATACATATCTTAATTTAGCACATAGCTTCACTAATATGGCCTTGTCAAATGCACCTCTTATTAATCTAGCTCCTCAAACAAAAGTTTTAACAGAGTTGACAGGTCAAGATAGTCAAGATTTATACTCATTAATGAAAAACACTTTAGTATAAATCATGTTTAATACACAAATTATAAAGGAAATATCTTCAGTTTCTACACATGATACTAAGCAACACATTGGGGATAATGTGCTAGCAACATCCAATTTAAACCAGAATGGTGTTGGCATACAAATAATCAATCCACAACAAAACATGCCTTTAGATAATAGTATTAGTTGTTTTCAAAATCATGGAGTAGGAACTTCTACATCCCAACCTCAACCAACTACTTCTAATCCTCAACCAACCACTTCTTCAAGTGCACAACCAACATGATTAAGTATCCAGCCAACAAGCATTATTGCACTACAACAAAATATATCAAATCCTACTCCTCCCAAAAATGTGATGAGTAATATTACACAATATCATGAAAAAAAAAGTATCTCAATGCAACAAAGGCCAAAAAAATTACCACCTCAATAAGGGGAAACCAATGTTCCACCTCACCAGGTAGCAGTAAACATACCTTTTTCTTCATAGGCTAATATACCAATCCAAAATCAAATGATGTCTAATCAACAATGTATTCATATTAGTTAGTGATAGGTATAAAATATCCAACATGCATCCACTTATCAATAGGTATTCATGCAACAAAGAGGTTTTAATATTCGTCAAGTACCTTCTAGGTAGCAATTATCTTTTTTGTAGAATGTACCATATGTTTAGAGAGAGGGTCTTAGCTCATAAGTTCCCACTCAACAACAAGTCCCTATTAAACCATAATAGGTATAATATAATTATATCCCACCATCCCATCCCTAATATCCACAAAATCAATCATACATATCCAAACCCAACTAGAATATCACACCACCACAGGTATAATTTCAACAATTGCATCTTAATCCATACATGCACATTCTTGGGTCATTCCCTAGCCAATCCAACCTACTCTAGAAAATCCCTCCATTATATCTTAGTCCAAGTCATCCACTAGTGAATGCCCAACCATCAACCTAGGCCAATATTCCAACAAGTTTCCTTAAGCAAGAATTACAACAAATCAAGGATGTAATTTCTACCATCCAAGCTAGGAAATAGGTTAAAAAGTTCAAATTGGATGATGTGTGTTCCTATCCTTTTAACATGGAGCACTTACAAATTCCATTCCCTCTAGGATACGATCCACCCATGTTTGACAAATATAAAGGGAAAGTTGACCCCAAATCACATCTGATAGAGTTCTTTGTTACATGTTAGCATGTGGCATATAGTGACATTTATCTATTATTGTTGTTTTTAAGGAGTTTAGCTGGACATGGCTTCGAATGGTTTTTTAAACTACCAAAGAACTTAGTTTTTAACTTTGATGATCTATTAGATAAGTTTGTGCAACACTTCTCATACAATCTTGAGTATGAGATTTCATTGGTTGACTTAACATAAGCAAAACAAAAACTAGGTGAAAGCTTCACAAATTATCTATAGATATGGAGAGTTCTTGCTAGCCACTTTACCCATAGTCTATCAGATAAACAACTAGTAGTTGTGTTTACCAAAAATCTACTTAGTGAAATATCCCACTATCTGGAGTTATGTTTGTATACATTCAAAGAGATCATCGACAAAGGTTTAGTGATTGAAAGAGACCTTATTAACAAAGGGATCATAAAACTAAAATCAACTAGTTAGTACAATGGCCAAAATTAAAATCAAACCAATAATCAACATCAAATTCAAAACCAAGTGCAAGCATCGCAACTGACACATACCAATAATAATGATAGGCCAAAATTTTTTAACCATAATAATAATGTTGTCAAGAATGGAGTAATAGAGTCATGTCATGTCAAAATGGTGCAAACATCATCTTCTCAGCCAACACCACCTTTTCATCTTTCTCCTACCCAACAACCTCTTCAATAATCACAACATGCACAACAAATGAAATAATTTCAACAACCTTTGACTTTTTAAAACCCACCTCCTCTAAGGAGAAACCCACCTACTCATCAACCTTTTACCAACCTTAGAGAACCCGTGGAAGTAGTCTCTCAAAATATCATAATAGCTAACCTAATCAGATACCCCATTCTAAAAGAGTAATATCATGAAGGTATAAACATGCTAGACTGGTACAAGCCAAAATAATTCTACAAGTTTCATAGGGTTAAAGGCCATAATATGTAATGTTGTGTGCAAATCAAACATGTCATCCAAAATATGTTGGTGAATGGTGAGATCACATTAGATAATGGAGATTCCACATCCAATCAAAACTTTAGCATCTATTAGAACCCATTTCCTCAAAATAATAATTAGCTAGTGTAACAACATCAACAACAAAGGCTGAGTTAGTAGAATCAATAGTAGAACTAGTAAAGCCAAAATAATGGATAGAACCAAGGCTAGAATAGTGGTCACAACCAACAAAACTACCATGCTGTTACACATGACTATAACTCATTTGTAGGTCATATCTTGGGAGGTAGCATTAATACTATTTCCATCAATCCTAGACCAACTTTCAACCAAAAAAGACCATTGATAGTCATACCAAACCAATCTAATCATTCTAATAACCCTTTATTGACTTGGGAATGCACATAGGTGAATTAGCAAGTAGGGATTCCAACATTAGGACCTTATGATGATAACTCATAATTGTTTTGTGACCACACTCAAGTGCATCAGTAATCAAGACTTATCATCTACCCCCCGTCCACCATCATTAATTAAAAACAATAGTCATGTATCTAATCCTGATTGTACAATTACAAGTTGATAGTATAAAATTACCATACCAAGCCCACAACCACCAATCACTTCACCCATCATCCAACCCACCATTTGGCCTTAAAATATTTCATTTAACATTATTTAAGAAAAGATATTTGATATAGTGAAACAATTGTAAATAATTCTAGCACAAATATCCATTTTGGATTTGTTGTGCACATCAACAATCCAAAAGCAAATATTGAATGAATACCTTAGCCAATCCACTATTATGAATGACATATCCCCTAATCAATTTCAATCTTTGGTTGGACACCTATCTCCAATCCAACAAGTCACATTTAACCAAAGTGATATGTCACCTCTTGGCCCACTAGATAACAATCTATTATAAATTGAAGTATATATAATATGACACAAAGTGAAACATGTCTTTAAATCTCACCAATATTCTTAGGTACACAATGATGGATCTCCAAGTAGAAACAATCACCATCAAATCATGTGACAATCAAGAGCATGAATCACAAGACACCATTAACTTACCAGTTATTATTGGGCCCTTAACTCATGATACCGTTTTCTATGTGTTGGATCTTGATTTTTCATTAAATATGGTTTTGGGTAGGCCTTGGTTACATGATATCCATGCCATTACATCAACATTACACTAAATTATTAAGTTCGCCCATTCAAGGATGGAGGTGAACATTCTAGGAGATTTGCATCCATATGAGCATTATAAACATCTACAGGCTAAGTCACAAAGTTACAACTAATGTTTTGGCATGAATCCATCTAATAAGTAGGATAAGGGGAAGGAAATACTCCTCAAATTACCAAAAGACCTTTGCATTAACCCTGATACCCTTGATTCTCTCAGTCACATGTCACCTCCTAAAGTATCCAATCATTTTACCATCTCGACTAATGGCCTAGGAGAATACCTGAATCATGATACATTTCATATTAAAAAATATTCCTCAAAACTTGAAAGACTTTCAAAGACCTAAATCTATGTTATACATGCACTAGCAAAGAAAGGGAAAAGGCCATGTTCATAATATAAGACTAGTCATTTTCGTACTAGCTTCTGGCCTAGAATAATACCCTCGTAAAGGATATGATTCATTGTTGTATAATGATAATTTGGATAATTATTAAAATAACCCCATGTATCTCATTCCCAATTGCATCATGAAAAATAAATATTATGAAGGAAGGGGCCTTGGGTTGAATCTATAGGGAATGTTAGAACCTATTTCTATGACCAAGTACGAAGGAACCTATGGACTTAGATTTGAACCACCTGGGGGTGACCCCATATACCTTACTCATGTTCCATCACCATTGACAATGATGAGGATGCTAACACCCAAGTAGAGTTTGATCATAACTTATTTGACGACTTAGCCCAGACCAACTTATTTAATAATCACACCATTTTGACCCTTCACCCAATCACTCATAATAATCCCCTACCATTATATTATCCTAAAATAATATATTGGTACCAAGAAGAGACACACATACTAGTTTATGAGTTTCAAAATGATGAATCATTCTATGATTTTCTAGGCCTTCGGGACAATGTTCTGTTTGGAGATCATAAATCAATATTCTCAATCAAGTTGGATCCTGAAGACTATTTTATAAAATGACTAAACACCATTAGCCAAAAGCAAATAAATAAAACATTGAAGTGTCAAAGTGAAAAACTATTTGAGGTACTTTTTGATTAGGGAAATAGTAAAGGTAAAGGCCAATCTAGTAATGAAAACCTATTTAAGGTGCCACTAGATGGGGGTGTTCAACCTTCTTCATGTATATAATAGGAGACCACTAATGATGAAATTGTCTATGGGTCTAAATTTAGTATTGAAGAGAATCAAGATTTTGAGTAAATCATGCAAGAAACTAACGATGATGAAGTTCACTATGGATCTAAGTTCAACCCTGAAGAGAAATACGATTTTGATCAAATCATTCAAGAGGATGCTGAAAATAAACATGATAATGGGTCTAAATTTAATATTGAAAGGTAGGAAGCCTTTGATCAATTCATACAATAATTTCCAACTATCTTTGTCACATGGCCTGATCTCCCATTATGAGATTCTAATTCATCATGTCCTAGAGAGATTATCAAAGAACCAATCCGAACAGAGGACTCTAATGTTACCAATTAGCTCAAAATACCAACTATCTTTGATGATGGCTCCACTCTTCTAATCAAATATACAATAAAGGTTAACATCAGATCCCTAGATGACCCAAAGTGGATAAAGCTAGGTGCATCCCTAACTAAGAAAGAGTGTGAAGTCTTCATAGCCCTACTAAAAGAGTTTGTAGATATATTTTCTTGGGCATATTCTAACATACTTGGTTTGGACCCCACCTTAGTTCTGCACCACCTTGTGGTTAATCTTGATGCCAAATTAGTAAAACAAAAGTTGTACAAGATGCATCCTCACATTGCTATATTAGTGAAGAAAGAGCTGGAAAAACTCTTAGAAGTAGGATGTATTAAACTAACTGACTACTCTAAATGTATTTCTAACATAGTACCTATCAACAAGAAACTTGAGGAAATCAGAATCTATACTAATTTTCATGACATTAACAAATCATGACCTAAGGATGACTTTTCACTACCTAACATTGACATGATAGTTGACTCCACATCAGGTTATGAAATTATATCAATAATGGATGGTTTCTCAAGTTATAATCAAATTAGAATAACACCAAAAGACTAACACAAAACAACATTCACCAATCCATAGGTAACATTATATTATCAAGTTGTGTCATTTGGACTTAATGATGTGGGGGGCACTTATCAAAGAGCTATGACAATCATATTTCATGATATGATGCATAACACTATTAAAGACTATGTCGATGACATACTAGGTAAATTTGAAACTAGGGCCAACCATCTAGGAGCATTAAGGAGGATATTTGAGTGACTACGAGAATACAAAGTTAGGCTCAACCCTAAGAAGTGTGTGTTCAAAGTTACATTAGGCAAATTATTGGGCTTCATCATGTTTCATAGGGGCATTGAATTTGATCTAGCTAAAGTAAGAGCCATAATAAAGATGCTACCACTGACCAATCTAAAGCAAATCCATATTTTTTAGGGTAAGATCCAATCTATTTGATGCTTCATATCTTAATTATCAAACAAGTGTCATCCATTTACACACTTACTAAATAATGGTGTCACATTTCATTAGGATAATGATTGTCAAAATGTTTTTTAGTAGTTGGGGGACTATCTCATGAATCCCCTAGTTCTATTGCCTCTAAATCTAGGGAAACCATTCTTGTTATACCTTTCTACTAATAATAATTCTCTAGGGGTACTTCTTTCTCAACACAACGACAAGGGAAAAGAGCATTTAGTGTACTATCTAAGTCATACATTGGTTATGTATGAGCATAACTAAACATCCATCAAAAATGCTTATCTCATAATGGTCTTCATAGCTCAGAAACTATGCCACTACATATTAAACAATAAGACCATGGTTATTTACAAAGTAGATCTGCTTAAGTATCTACTATCAAAAACAACTTTGCAAGGTTATATGGCCAAATGGATCATGCTACTCAGTGATTTTGAGATAGTGTATGTAAACCAAAAAGTAATTATGGGGTAAGTTGTCATAGATCAACTTACTGAAGAACCTATTGAAGACAAAGAGCCATTAACATTCCAATTTCTTAATGAATCCATCATGACCATAATTGAAACACCTATTAAGGATAAGCCCTAGAATCTATATTTTGTTGGATCATTCACTACACATGGATTAGGGGTAGGCCTTTTATTCATAATGCCTTAGGGGGATCTAATCCCCAAGTCATTTCAAATGAGCTTTCCTTATACAAATAACATGGTTGCCTATGAATCACTCATCATAGGTCTTTGACATGTTTTATAATCAAACATATGTCATCAAATATTTTATGGTGATTCTCAGTTAATCATTAATCAGGTTACAAACTACTTCCAAACTAAAGATGATAAGTTGGTTCCATACAAGGCAATAGTTGACACTCTCAAGCACTAGATCATTGAAATTCAATTTGAACATATACCAAGAGTGAGAAATAGAATAGAAAATTTCATGGCTACCATTGGATCATTAATTCATCATGCAGAAAAAACTAATGAGTATCAATTTCTTATAAAAAATCTAACAACACTAACTCATGAACCTTCAACTATTACAATGATATGTGATATTATTGTTCTAACTCTAATTGGTACGTAAACCTATATGCCTATTTACATGATCAAATCCTCCAAGTAGACTTATCTTAGAAATAAACCAAAGATTTCATCCACAATGCCCAACATTACACCCTACTCAAACCAACCCTATACCACTGTAGTTTTGATGGAACTCTGCTTCATTGTTTACCTTCAACATAATCTATACTAGTGTTATGGGAAGTTCATGGAGTATGTGGAGCCCACACTAGTGAGGTAGTCCTATCCAAAAAAATATTGTGTACTAGTTACTATTGGCCAATAATAAATGCAGATGTAATTGCATATGTTATGAAATGTGACAAGTGTCAATGGCATGCTAATTTGATTCATACACCTAGCAAGACCTTAAAACCAATGCTAACACCATGGCCATTTTATACATGAGGCCTTAACTTCATTGAGAAGTTAAACCCCACCTCATCAAATGGCCATAAACACATTCTCACTACCACTAAATATTTCACTAAGTGGGTTGAACCTATACCCCTCACGTGATTGGAAAGTAAATTTCTAAATTCATCTTTAACCATCTCATCTACCACTATAGTGTCACTTCTGACATTATATCTGATAATAGAAGATCACTTAAAAACAAGGATGTCAACAGGTTATGTACCAAATACAAGATCACACAACACTTTTCAATGATGTATTACCCTCAAGGTAATGGTTAAGTTGAAGCATCAAATGAAACCATTATCAACATTCTAAATTTTTTTGTCAATGATGCTATTTAAGATTGACACCTTCATATATTTCATGTCCTTTGGGCATACCATACCAATCATCACACACCCATAGGATCCACTCCATACTCACTTATTTATGTTACTAAATCCATACTTCCCATTGAGGTTGAGTTGCATTCATTACACATTTCATTCAAGCATGTTATTGATGATAGTGACTATCAACTAGCTCACCTACAAGATCTAGATTTACTTGATGAGAAGCATATGGATGCTATGAAATAATATACATGCCTATTAAAATCAAATTCAAGGTCAATACAATCGATGTTTAAAATATAGAACATTTAAACTTGGTGATCTTGTCCTAAAAGAAAACCAAAAGAATATAAAAGTTAAAAAGAAACATAAAGGAAATTTTAAACCCAACTGGGTGGGTCCTTTAATCATCACTACAAAATTTGGTGCTAGAGCATATAGGATCACCACACTAGATGAAAAAAAAAAATTCATGAGCTAATGAACATTATCCACCTCCAGTGGTACTATGCTTGAGTGACTTGATGTGTTGTTTATAAGGACTCCTTCAAGTTGTACTTTATTATCAATATTCTTCATTATATCATTATTAAACTATTTTTTATACCATCCTCTCATTTTTAAATTCCAACCAGACCATCCAACCATTCCATTCCTACTCGACTAAACATGTTTTCAATATTATTGACCTAGCCCATTTGACCTTGGTTCATCTATTGGTTTCACATTTTTACTGTACATAATTAGACTAGTTTTAGCAATTATTTCAAGCATTTCAGATAGAGGCAATATTTTAGAATAGTATGATATAAGTAGTAGTAGTTTCATCCTTCATTTATTATTCCCTTATTATCAAGTTTTTGTGTGTAATCTTGATTATATCACCTACTAGGTAAAATCTGTGTTCATCGGTCTTGCTACTAATTATATCACCTGCTAGGGGAAATTTTTATTATTGATCTATCAATTGTATCCTAGTTATAACCACCTATGGAAAACTAAGGGTAACATTTGTTTATTGTTCCTTGACATATCACCTAGCCATTCCTATGCCATACTATGCCATCATACCAACTATGCCTATTTTATTTTAATTGGCTACTACACTAGTCACATTCTTTTAGTCAGATGAACTAATATAAACTAAAAGTAATTTTGGAACTATGTGGGTCATGTTTGATTCATGTTGAGGTCATGTTAGTCCCCCTTCATCCATGCTCTCACTATTTAGTGAGAATCATTTCAAGATATAATGCTCTCACCATTTTTTGACCATCATTTCATGTTATAATGCTCTCACCATTTTTTGAGCAACTTCAACCACACTCTCACCTTTTTGTGAGCATAACTTCAAGTTATAATTATCTCACCATTTTTCAAGATTGGAAATTTTTAGTGTCTCTTCATTCTCTATTGAGTTGAGATGCTTCAAAAATTCCAAAAATTCCAAAAACATTTGAAAATCATTTAGAAAAAGCAAAAACATTAACCACTTTGTTGCCTTAAGGATTATACGAACCCTCACTAAGTCACAAATAACCCACTTGTTCCTTAGTTTCACCATCCTTTTTGGAATTTTATCTTACACTATTCCTATTTTTCAAATGCATCCCTATTCTTCTATCACATCCATCATGTCTTCTATCAATCATCATTTTCTTTCCATTTCCTGGGAGAACTACATTTGGCCTAAATTTTTGTTAGATTATCATATCCATGGAACTATGTAAGCAATATCCACATGCCTAGTGGATATGAAGATAGCTCAACCACCCCCTTCCTTTCCTTCCATTCCCCCATCTTGTTTATTTGTTCAATTGTCACCTAGTTTCTAGGGGCAATGTTTGTCATGTTATTTACACTAACATAGGGACTAACACTTATTTGTTTCTTTATTTGTCTTTTTTGTTTCTTTATTTGTGTATTTTGTTTGTTTATTTATTTTTGTGCCTATTTGTTTTATTTCATCACTGTGGCCATGATTTAGTCTATGTGTGTTCATTAGGTGATTGCTTGCACATTATTTTTGAATATATCCATATTCAAATGTCTACATTATCATCATGGTTTTTATCATTAGTAAAATTATTTTCCATTGAGTATCAGATATCGGGAGTCACATATTTTGGCCAAGCCCACATGGTGTTCTATCATGAGGCCTACCATCAAATTCTACAACAAAAATCAGCTTTGAGAGGTCTACAACATCAATACATCATCACCATCTCCTCGATACCAACATCAACAACAATCTTAATCCAATACCTAATCAATCCAAAATAGATTAATTAAGTAATAAAAGAATTTTAACTTTTGTTATTTCAAATGAGAATCTCCCTACTAGTAGGTTGTCCTAATTCATCTTTATCCTCTATATCAGCTTATCAATCATCAACCATCAATCATGTTTTCATAATTAGGGTATATTGCATCAGCACTATATACCATCCCACATGCATTCTCAATTAATATATCACCTACTAGGGAAAATAAATATGTTATCACCAATTTTCCTTTCTTGTTTCTCTATCTTAATTAGGGTAGCTCCATCTTCTCAATGATTACATTGCCTACTGGGGAAAATCATTGTGTTATCATACCACATTGCCATAATTAGGGTATAATGCTTATAGCCACCTTTGGTAAAACCACTATATACCATCCCACTTGCATTTCTCAGTGATTTTACCCAACTTTGGGTAAATCATTATTTTTTCACCCATCATCTTTATTTATTTGGTCCCCTCATTTCTCTTCTTTCTTTAGAGGGACCATTTGTCGACCCACTTACCAACCACTCCCTTGAGGGGGTAGCTATAGTTCAATCATTACCATTATAATTGTAAGCATAAAAACCATTTCATTATTTGAAAAGACATTACTCTACTTACAACTTGAAACATATTTCCAAACATGGGTAAACTATAGACACCTAAATTTGGCCATCAATGGATTCATATTAAAATTTAGACCAACTCTTGCTAATCATTGAATATCTATCCCAATAATTTCTATTAGCCTCAAATTTGGCTTCATAACTGTGCATTAAATCAATTAAACAAGGTAAATAAACACATTGAATTAATCAAAATCAAACAAATGACCAAATGCCTAAAAAAATTAATTAACTTTCACACCCTAATAAAAAATAATAAGCAAGTGAAATCATTTTTGAATCTTAATTAAGTTCATCCATGAGCTAATAAATTAATTAAATCAATTACTAAAAAGGAAATTCAAGAGCATCTTACCTTTGTGAGTTGTCATTTTTGGAAAATATCTAAAAGAATATCATAGGAATATTCCAAACTCAACCAAAGTTAATAACTCAACCATGGTTATGAGTTGTCACTTTTTAAAAATATATAAAATAATATCCTAGGAATATTCCAAACTCAACGAAAGTTAATAAAATCAACCATGGTTAGATTTATCCCATTCCAAGGGATTTGAAATCCTATAAAAGCAAGCCTAGAGTTATTCATTTGGGAGCTCAATAAAAGTAGATTTATAATGAAAGAATAGATTCATGAAGCTAAAATCATAGTATTATAATGTTGAATTTGAGCCAAGCCATATCAATCAAGCCAAGAATTCAAGAATGGTGCATAGAGGAGATGATGTTAGCCATATGTCATTAATGAAGACTTCTTATGCATAAAATGAGCAAGACAACCAAGAAATCATTATGATCTCTCAAGGAAGGTAAAGATTTTTTTTATTTGAATTTTAGATGGGTTTTCAATTTTTGTTTGTTCATTAATTCCCCCATAAGATCTAGGCTTAGAGATGTTCGTATGTTATTTTGTTTATTTCATGGTTTTATGGACTAACACTTTATCTAACCTCCTCTCTTTATCAAATTCATTGATCACAGTGTTTCATAGTTTTATGTGCATTATCCATTTATTCTTGGATTTGCATTAATTATATTAATCTAGCTTCCATTTGAGTATTATCAAGTTGTTCCAACTGATGTGCAAGTTCTAGAACAGAAAGTTCTTGAGATATGGATAATCTAGCTTCTCTTCCATGAATAAGCACAAAAGGAGAATTGTCAATTGACCTCTTGAGAGTAATATTATTAGCCCATATTTTTACCTTCAAATTCATGCACCATTCCCTTTGATAGCTCTCTAATGTCCTTTTGATAATATTGATGAGATTATTATTGGTAGACTCAACCAATCCATTACCTTGAGGGTAATAGTTAGATGAAGTTATCAAGTAAAATCCATTCCTATTTTCCCAATCAAAGGTTTTAGTACTCATGAAATCAAGTGAATTATCATAAATGATAGTATAGGGAACCCCAAACCTTGTTATGATGCTCTCATATAATTCTAAAAGAGAATTTTCACTTACCTCTTTAGATGTAATAGACTCTACCCACCTTGTGAAGTATTCAATTGCAATCAATATCTATTTATGTCCAGCACTTGATGGAGGATTGATCATACTAATAAAATCAATTCCCTATTGTATAGAGGGTTGGTCTACTTAGACAGGATTTAATGGAAGGGTTGTAAGCTTTTGTTTGCCTACAAAGAAGGCACATTGAAGACACATCTTATTCTAATTGTATCAATCCTTGAAAAGGCTAGGATAATAATATCCATCCCTCATTATCTTTGAATCTATTATTTTAGGGGAGAAATGAGCTCCATCTACACCATTGTGAAACTTTTCTAACAATATATCAAATTGGTCATTGTTGACACACCTCAATAACACACCACTCACATCTTTCTAGAAGAGAATACCATCTACAAGATAATAAGGAATTATTTGAAATCTAAAATACCTTATTTGAGATTTATTCAAGCCATTGGGACACTCACCATTTTGAAGGAAGCCAATGATGTCTTGCATCCATCTTTGAATTGGTATGTGATCAGCTGATTAGGGATGAACCAAGACTTCTTATTTCTACCCTTGAATATCTAAATCTAAATTATCACATAAACCCTTCCCTCTCACCAAATTTTTACCTTGATATCAACATCATACTCCATTACCTTTGTAATCCACCCAGCTATCTTTTCATTGTCATCTTTCCTTAAAAGAAACTCCTTTGTTTCAGGATGAGAGACCATGACATGTATCTTGTTATTTCAAACCATGTGTCTAAATTTTTTCAATCCTCTTATCATAGTTAGAACTTATTTCTCAATAAATGTATACTTGAACTCATAGTCTTCCAATCCTTGGCTAAAGGATGCAATTATTTACTCTATTTCTTCATCATTCTTTTGCATAAGCATAGATGAGATTGTATCAGGGTTGGAAAAGGTATAGATTATTAAATATTTGGAAAATTTTGGGTTTAAGAGAGTAGGATATTTTCCGATTTCTTTTTTGATTACCTTAAAACTATTCTTACCTTCCTTTATCAAAGTAAAAATCTAGTTCTTCTTGAGCATGGCCGTGATAGGTTTCACCAAATTTTCAAAACCTGGAATAAATATTATTACAAAGTTTAGTTTACCCAATAATCTTTGTATTACTTTCTTGTGTAAAGGCAAACATAATCCTAAAATTACTTCAATCCTTTCAGGGTCAATACACAAACCTTTTTTTGAAACAATATGACCCAATAGCTTACCTTCATGGACAACAAAGATGCACTTCTTTAGATTAAGAGATAGTTCATACTCCTTACATGTCTCAAATACTTTCCTTAGATATTTCATATGATCATTAGCATCTTTTGAAAAAATGGTTATAACATCAAGGTACACAAGTAATATCTCATTGATAAACTCTTTAAAAGCCATATCCATTGACCTTTGAAAGGTATCTCTAACATTAGACAAACCAAAGGTCATCTTCCTATAGGTAAAGGTTCTCCATTTTTAGTAAAGTTTTTCTTAAACTAATATTCTTCATTCACCAATATTTGGTTATAACCTGAATAGCCATCAAAGAGTGAAAAACATTCAGAACCTAAAACAACTTGAAAAAGTTGTTCCATGGAAGGTAGTGGATAATGATCCTTGAGAGATACCCTATTAATTTTGCTAAAATCCACACAAAGTCTGATCTCTGCACTCTTCTCTTAGACAGGTACAATATTGGCTACCCAAGTTGAGTGCTTGATAGGAAAGATAATCCTAGACTAGATCAATTTGGTAAGACATTTCTTCATGAGTTCCTCTATCTTGGGATTAATAGGACTTTATTTTTTCCTAACTAGTTTAGCTCTAGGTTCTAACTCAATGGTGTGATGAGATAGACTTGGATCAAACCTTTTAAAATCCTTGTATTCCCAATGAAATATATCATGAAACTCTTTACACAATTTAATAAAGGCTTGCCCTTTAGATTGAAAACATATCTTACCAATTTTTACAAGTTTGTCCTTGAATATCATGACTCTTTCATAGTTCTCTTCCTTTTTAGACATGCTCACTCTTTGTCCTTGAAGAGCATACAAGCTCACCACACTAGATGGAAATGAAATTCATGAGCCAATGAAAACTATTCACCTCCAGTGGTATTATGATTGATTAAGTTGATGTATTGTCTATAAGGACTATTTCAAGTTATACTTTATTGTCAATATTCTTCTTTATACCATTATCAAACTGTAAGGACTATGTTTATGATTTTAAAATACTTGCATTATCTAGAATAGAAGGTCTCACAATGACCTTGATATGAGATTGACCCTTCTCTTTATTTACATTATTAACTATGTCAAAGCGCACTCCTATGATAGCCAACCTATCAACATGTCTATTTAAATCTCTTGATATAGGTTGTATATTGAAAGCATCAAAATATTCAAGTATATCCCATACCCTATGCGTGTAGGATTTAAATTAATAATTCTTAGTTGTATCTTGGTTTCTCACGTAGTGTATGACCAATTCACTATCCCCATAAACCTTAAAATTATTGATTCCCTTTTTCTTTCCCCATTGGAGGCCATGAACTAGGAATTCATACTCCACCACATTGCAAGTACAACTAAAATGGAATCTATATGAAGAGTAGTATTGGTTCTTTGATGGAGAGACTAACATGACACCAACCCATGCGCCTACTTTAATTCGCGAGCCATAAAAAAAAATTTCCCATATCCTTTCCAGTTAATCATCTATATTAGTGAGTAAGGGTATATGAGTATTCTCTTCATGCATATAATATATCCCCAAATGAATCTCTTCTATGAATGCATAGGGATCATACTCATATGTTTCATTACCATACTCATCAAGGAAAATATTATAAATACCTTGAAGGGGAGAGGATGCTTCACCACCCATGACACCTTCTTCTTCTTCACTAATCACACAATTATGATTTGAATTTGTCTCCACACAAGGTTCAATATTAAATCTCACTAAGGGATATGTTTTTATGGTTATCTTATATCCATATATTGTTCTAAAATATATAAAGGACTAATCAATAGAAAGGTATCCTCCTATTTTAGCCATGAAGTCCCTTGATAGGCAAATAACAAAGTGAGTTGGAAGATTTAACACCATAATGTCTTTCATAATGGGGAAACGTAGACAATCATGTAGAAATACTTTCAATCCCATAACCAATCCCACTATCTTGGTTGGAGATACATCAAGCTACAACACACCTTTGCTATGTTGTTCATAGTTTAATCCTAACTTATCTACAACTACTTTAGACATAATCATGGTACTAGTTACACTATCCATAACGCAATTATGAACCAATTTGTCTCCCATAATGAGTTTGAGATATAAAGGTGGAGGATTTTTAGATTTAGTGGAAGGTTCTAGGACATAGTCTAGTGTATTGGTAAGGGCTACACCATTGTCTCTTAGAGATTGAGGGGATACATGGATATTTAAAAGTTCCTCTTGTAGGAGTTCCTTTTGAATAGGCATTTGTAAGACTTCCTAAAGAGGTATGTTTATCTTGATATTCTTCAAAGATGAATAATGTTTAGAGGGGGAGTATTCAACTTTTATTGCATTATTGAAGGAAGCAAGTCATCTTGAACTTGATTCATTATAGGCTTGACAATGTTACTCACATTCTGACTTTGAGGAAGAGTGTGACTAGAAGCAGGTATTACACTAGGATTCACACTTTATGGCCTTAGAGAGGCATTACTTGGAGTCACAAGTGCTTCCAAAACATCTCCCAAATCTCTTTTTTTGGATCTTGTGTTGGTTACAACTAATGTAATTTGGTTCAAAACATAGTCATCCTTCTTTTGGTACTTTGGGTACTACCCTCTCCATGAGTATCCCATTGCATGATATTTTATTCTTTTGATGTAAGGCAAGGAGTAGCTCCTTCTTATGCCCCCAAATCTTGACCACCTTCTCCACCATCATGCACAAAATGACCTTGAGATTGTCCCCAATTATCTAAATGTTCCTCTCCTTAAACCAAGTTAGTATGGACTAGAAAAATAACCCTTGTGGATGGAGTTGAGTTAGGATTATAGACATTGGGCTGCCTATTGAAACCTTGTTGACCTTGTCCTCTTCCTCAGTAATTCTATTGGAGTGGAGGCCTATAATTTTGTGAAGGATAATATTGGGGATTGGGTGAAGAAATTGCATGCAATTAAGCTTATTTGAGTTGAGCTTGTAATCAATGAATAATTTCATCTTTATCTATAACATTATCTACCTTATTGGGAGTTATTCTAGGCTTGGCAATGGCATTTCTATACTTGGAGTTTCAACTAGAGTATGAGACAACAAAGGCATGGAAACTATGGAAACTATTTTCAGATTTAATAGCTATCTCATATCCCTCTATAAAGTAAATACTCCCATTGACTACAACATTAATACCACATTAGTACCAATAGCTTTGAGATAAGTTGGGAATACAAAGCTTGGGGGAGGAATCATGATACATAGTAATCTATACCATGTCCTTTGAAACATTTCATTTAAATCCCTCATAAATTCATTAGGACCTATTTTTTTATCACATTAAACTAGTGAATTATCAAATTATGTTCACTCTTATTCTCAAACCTATTCATCAACAACTCTCTAAAGTCATCCCAATTAGTAATGCAACCACCCTCTAGTGTACTATACCATTAAAGTACCTTACCTTTTAGAGACATGGCAAGCAGTATAATATCTATGTTAGATTGAGTGATATTATAGAAGTTTCAAAAGTTTGAAATGTCCCTAATGTTCTTAGATGGGGTAATAGGGCCCTCTCCATTGAACCTAGGGAGACTTTGGTAGCATTGGGAAGAATAAGATCATATGCATGACGGTTTATTAGGTTTTGGGTGTTGAAGGCTAGGAAAGGATGTTACCTAGCCATCTCTTCTTCCTCCTCTTGATCTCCTATATCCTCAACTTCTTCTTCTTCTTCAAAACCTTCTTGTTTAGGATCTATAAATGCTAATAATGGTTCAAGATGTTGTTCCTCAATAGGAGCTTTAGATAGAGGGACTTGATTGAATGCTCTACTAGAAGATTATCTAGTGAAGACCATGAAGTATAATGTGAATAACTTGATTTACCTTTATATATACTCAGCTCAAGTTTATATATACTCCCCATCTGTAGACCTTCTTGTTTCAAATTGTTTTCACTTTTATACATTCAAAGGAAGTAAGAAATAAAAGAAATGGTCTAGGGTTAGATGTTACCTGGGTGAGGTCTACGCACCATTATCCAGACATTGTAGGGACTCCTCTTTGGCTGTGGATGATGACACCTGTAGAAGAAAGAGACTCAAACACAGAGGTTGTTAGATGGGTAGATGGTGGGTTGCCAAGCAAAGCTTGATCCTAGAAGTGCAGAGACTTCCTTGAGGGATGACAACCCACTAGTTTGATAAAAAGAATATCTGATAAAAGAAAGAAATGGTGAAAGACTAAAAAAAAGAAATAAATATAAAGCTTACCTATATTTTGTTGTCGGTCTTCCACAATCGCTGACATCGGTTAGTCTATCAGCGTTGATTTGTCAAGTCTGTCGACGTCGATTAGTCTGCCGATGTCAGTGGAGGCAGTGGTTGATGTTGGTTAGGACAATGGTGTTGGATAGGGTCTAGATGGGTTTATAGTCTGTAGAATGCTCTGAGAGTCTATTTGGATGGTCTGAGAGTCTTTTTGGATGGTCTGAGAGTCTTTTTGAAGGTTTGTATAGGGCTGCAAGGTAGAGAGTATGGTCTAAAAAGGGGATCAGATAGAAGACAGAGGCAATAGGGAGATAAGGGTGAGAGAAGGCTCCCATAGAATAGGTTGGGTTATGATTTAGTTGACATTCTAGTTGATGATGTTAAGAAGAAGCAGTAACTAGAAAACTAATTACTAACATAGTCTAAATAACTGAAATGAAAACACAGAAGAAATACTTACCTATGGCTTGCTGAAGAAAGAGTGTAGTAGAATGGTTACTAATGCAAAAGACTTCCTACAATGTGACCTCCTATAGTTTGTGATGCTTGGTGTATCCCTGAGAGAGAGAGAGAGGTCTGATTTTGGGTCAAGTAGATCAGAAGATTAGAGGACTGGAAAGATTGGCAGATTGAAGATTGAAAGGTTGAAAAATTGGCTGATCTACATTTCAGACATAGAACATAGTTTTGAATGCAACCAACGTTGGAAAAACCACCGACGTCAACTGACCGATGTCGGTAGCCAAAGAATAGGAAAAAGGGCTAAAAATAGCCTTTTGTCTGTTCTTTATTTTGCTGAGGTCCGCTGGTCGTGGTAAGAAATGATTGAAGGTGGTTTAATAGGCATGGGAAATGAGTGGAAGGGTTGAAATGGGGTCTTAAGGCATTTAAGACTTGGCATGGGGTAGTGGAGGGCATCCAAGAAGAGGTATCCTAGGAGGGGTGAGGTGTCATGAGAGAGAGAGAGAGGGAATTATTAATTTAAAATAGATGATTATTTTAAATTAATAAGACATAGGTTAGGCATGGTTAGAAGTGGATCAAGGGGGCCAAGGGGGAGAGTCGACCAAGGAGTAGACACGATTTCGGTGTCTACATTTGCCCCTTTTTGTCTTGTTGGTTATTCTGGATGAACTGCAAGACAAAAATAGGAGTTGATTGCCCCAAGTATGGGATGAGGTCTTTTTCATCTTGTTGGTTGTTTTAATGAACTGCAAGACAAAAATGAATGTTTGTTGCCCCGATTATGGGATGAGGTATTCCCCCTCAAAGTAGGAGTTGAGGGAAGGGAACCTGGAATCGGGTGTTGATTTGATAGAGAGTGGATGGATATGGTGAAGTTTGAGTGTGAGCGCTGCAAAAGTTGAGATTGCATGCATACCACTTCATGAAATGGTCAGGTCAAATTATCACCGGTCAAGGTCGAGGAGTGCCAAAATTGAAATAACTAGACCCTAGCATTTAGTTGTAGTTGATTGGGTTATTCGATCCAAGCTGTAGCTCCAATGGTCATCATGTTCCAAGTATCTCAGGCTCAGAAAGTGCTCTTGGAAACACGAAAAATTCACAAGTAGTGGGGATCAACTTGCTCGCGATCCTATACTTGTGAGGGTCAAAATATGGGTTGCAGATAATTTTGCTAACCATTCGTGAGGTAGCATACATGTAAAAACAACCAAGGCAATGTTGTCTTGGAAGTGGTTGAGGTTAGAGGAGATAATCACGATCTCCATGGTCATTGGTCAAGTCAAGACAAAGGAATGCCCGAGATAACCTTAGAAGACCCCATGTCAACTGAGTGCTACTTACATAGCCCCTATTGTTAGGGCCTCAAGTCGATGTAGTTCTCCCTAAAAGGGAGGAAAAGGGTCGATTATGGACTGGTCATTAGACGAGATTAATTCATGGTCAAAGGTTGAAATAGTTTGTCCATCAGATAGATGAACAAATGGATGTGGTCGAGCTACCCCCAGAAGACATCATGTCGACTAAGTGCTGCCTACATAGCCCCTGTTGGAAGGGCCTTAGACCAATGTAGTTCAGACTAAGAGTCAAAGTGGTTGATGATTGGTCTTGGTCATGATGATGTTATGATGAGGGTAAGATGGCTTGTCCATTAGGTAGATGAACAAATGGATATGGTCGAGCTAACCCCAAAAGATGTCCTATCATCTGAGTGTTGCCTACATAGCCCCCATTATTAGGGCCTCAGACCAATGCAGTTCAGGCTAAAAGTCAAAGTGGTTGATAATTGGTCTTGGTCATGATGATGTTATGATGAGGGGAATATGGTTTATCCATCAAATAGATGAACAAATGGATGTGGTCAAGCTAAACCCAGAAGATGTCATGTAATCTGAGTGCTGCCTACATAGCCCATGTGGGGGCCTCAGACCAATGTAGTTTAGATGAAGAGGCAAAATGGTTGATGATTGGTTTGGTCAAGGTTAAATGATGAGGGGAATATGGTTTGCCCATCAGATAGATGAACAAATGGATGTGGTCGAGCTAACCCTAGAAGATGTCATGTAATCTGAGTGCTGCCTACATAGCCCATGTGGGGGCCTCAGACCAATGTAGTTTAGATGAAGAGGCAAAATGGTTGATGATTGGTTTGGTCAAGGTTAAATGATGAGGGGAGTATGGTTTGTCCATCAGATAGATGAACAAATGGATGTGGTTGAGCTAACCCCAGAAGACGTCATGTAATCTGAGTGCTAACAACATAGCCCATGTGGGGGCCTCAAACCAATGTAGTTTAGATGAAGAGGCAAAATGGTTGATAGATTGGTTTTGGTCATGATGAAATGATGAGGGTAAGATGATGTTACAACCTTTTCCATATTGAGTAATGGTGTATTCTGTAACATTGGTTGAGTGGTCTTTCATCCCTAGCAATTTTCCATATCGGTGATGGATGTATGTTAAAAATGAATTGAAGTTGTTTATGCTTCAGTAAGTAATGGTTTATGCTTAACATAAATTGTGTCTGGTTGATACTTTCTATGTGTATTGTTGTCCATATAAACTATGTGAAATGGACTATGTCATTTTGGTGGACTGAAAATGTTTGGGTTTTGGTTGGGTTTGATTTCATTGGATTGGTTGTGAGCAAGATGTATGAAGTGAAAGGTGCATTGTTCTTTCATTGACAAGGACCATAATGATGGCATAGATAAGGGGTTTTTGCAAACAAAAGCCCTGCTCATGCATTATGTCGTTGACCAGTGTTTGTGTTAGAGAAGCAATCGAATCACTTGATGTTAAGTGAGCTCAAAATCCCTTGAGTATGTTGGGGTGATAGGCATGACTATGTGAGATGGATGGAAGGGGGAAACCTTTTTAGTAGGAACAACTTTGCCCCTTTTATAGGTGACCCTGAGAATGACTATAGACAAGTCCATGACTTTATAGTTTGTCAGTCAGTTTTTTTTTGGCAGATTGATCGATGCGGGAAGTCTATGAGGGGATGTTGTTTTACTTTGTGGTCATGTTGTGAAGGTAATCGATGTGGGAAGCTTCAGAGATAGTTCTATTTGTATCAAGATTTTAGGCGTAGCCATACTTCGAGGGAGTGGTCTATATTTTGCTTTGTATATATGAAAGTCTTTGAATAGCTATCCTTCAAGGGAGCAGTCTATCAATTACAACAAGTATAATGCAGCTGTCCTTCAAGGAAGCAGTCTACATTTAGAGTTTTATGACCTTGGAATATGCATCCCACTTTTATATTTTTTTGTTGACTAAATTTTTGGTCATGGACTTGACTATATAGGTTTAGAGGGTTTCCCTTTTATTAGGACAAAGCATTCATGCTTGACAAAAGGGGTGACTAATGTTTAAGGGTTGAGGGAGATAGGAATGACAGTGATGAGGATTTCTCAAGGGATTGAGCTCAAGTTAAACGTCAAGTGAATAATTACTTGACTAAAAGTAGACTGGTCAAAGATATAAGGCATAAAGGGGCTCAGGTTCTGATAAGTCCCTAACCCATGCTTGTGTTATGATGCGAGGTCCGAGTCAATTAGGAGCAAACTTGCCCCTTTTGCTTTGTTCCAAATTGGTCACATGTTGGTTGATGATTAAGAAGTTGATTGATGTTTGGTTGAGGTCAAATGTTTGGTTGAGGCTTGGTTGAGGCTTGGTTGATGCTTGGTCGAAGCTTGGTCGATGTTTGGTTGAGGCTTGGTCGATGCTTGGTTGGGGTCGATGTTTGGTCGATGCTTAGTTAATTGATGTTTGGTCATTGGTTTGGTTGATGCTTGGTTGAGGCTTGGTCGAGGGTGATAGTCAAGGTAAGGTCAAATTCCCCCAGTTGCTAGGGAGAATGTTTGATAGATTTAGTTTGAGAGGGTAAGATCCCAATCTTCCATGTTGGAGGTTGGAATCTTAGAATGACTGAAAGCGATGGAGGCAAAGGTAGGTAATGATTTGATTAAAGTGGCTAATGGTTGGGGGTCATCAGGCTGGACCTCCATCAATTATAAGGCTTTGATTAGGGTTTGATGATGCTGTGGAGAGTTTTGTATGAGATCATACAAAGAGATCTTCATAGGGTTCATGTGGTGAGGTTGTTTCACCACAGAGTCAGGGATTATCTTTGAGGATGCTGGTCGAGATGTGCCCAAGACAATAATCTTGGTTTTTGGTTGTGGTGAAGGCTTGGTAGATGGGGATGTCCAAGGGATATAAACATGTCTTTTCCCTTTATCCTTTTGGGTTGGTGGGCTGGTGGTCAAGTTGACTATGTTGATTTTGAATATGGTGTTAAAGGCGGTGGAGGGACCATAGTCTGGTGTTGAGATCCTAATTTAGGTGATGATGTTTGTGAGGCATGTGATGGTGTCAAAGATTTGGAAAAGGGGTAGTCAAGAGGATCCTTGATGAGAAGGGTATCCTTTTTCCAGTGTTGATGAATGACAGCTTTAAGAGTGCAACAACACTCAGTGTCATGTCCCGGTGTGTGATGATAGTGACAAAATTTAGTGTTGTCGAACCAAGATGGTCTTGATTCGAGAGTTGATGAGTGTGAAGGTGAGGAGGTATGGGAAGCATGGGATGATGTTGAAGGTTTGTTGATAATATGGTCAAGAAGAAGGGTGTCTTTCTCCAAGCATTGGCTAATGACAACCTTGAGGGCACAATAATGCTCGGTGTCATGTCTCGGCGTGTGATGATATGCACAAACTTTAGTGTCATCAAACCAGGGTGGTTTTGGTTTGATAGATTGGTATGATTTAAGAGGTGGAATACTGATGTGAGAAGATTGCAATAATTGTCATAACAAAAAGGCATAAGAACCTGCCAATAGGTCTGCGTGTTTTGTTGCAGTAGGGGTTGATGACTTTTGTTTTGGAGGCATAAGAGGCATTGGTTGTTTTGAAGGAAATATATGTTTAATGGGTAAAGGGGATAATGGAGGAAATTTTACTCTATGAGGTGTTAGAGTAGGAAGCACTCCTATTAAGGTGGATGGATGTGGGCCTAAAATAGAGGGCAATGATGAAGGTGGGGGAGGAATTCTCTAGTGTGGTTTAGTGGACTTCTTTGGTTTGGTTTGAGGGCCACTATTGGGCGAGGCAAGATTAGATATGGGGCAAACACCAAGAGATTTAATCTCTTTTGGCATGGTGGATGCCTACGTGGGTTTGGGTTCAGATGTGGATGGAGGTGAGTGAGATGTAGCGATCTTAGGCAAAAGGCAAGAGAAAACCATCACTGGGTCTTCCTCGGTCAAAGTGGGTGAAGAGTCAGGGTCTTCTCTTGGTGGAGAAGAAATTGGAGAATGTGACTCCTCAAGAGGATAGAGGGCTAGGATTATGGTGCCTTCTACTTGTGGTTGAGGAGTAGGAAGGGTATGGTCCTCCATTGGTAGGAGGAAGGATGAAGGTGGGGCTAATGGCATTGGTATGGTCGAAGTGTCCTCCAATATAAGAGAGGTCGATGGAGAACTAATAGGAGAAGAAGGATCTTCTACCAGTGATGGATGAATAGGAGAAGAAAGCTCTTCTACCTATGGAGGAGGTTGGTCAGGGACAAGAGATGAGACCATGTTGACTATGCATATATCATGCTCTTGGGAGCTATCAGCCATCGTCTAGACATTGTTTTGATTAGGAGGATGGTTAGGAAAGGGTTGTTTGAAGATGTCAATGTTTTGATGGGGTGGTGCATTTGGGTGATCCAAAACAAGATCCCCCTTGTCTATCATGTCTTGGACAATGTTCTTAAAGGTTCGGTAGTTGTTTATGTCATGGCCTTGGACGCGGTGATAATGACAGAAGTCATTTTCCCTATACCATGTAGGGATGGCTTTTAAAGGGTTGAATTGAGGTGGTCGGATTGGAGGGAGATTGAGGACTCCCTACTTGATGATTTTATCCAAAATGGAAGATTATGATTCTCCTATAGGAGTATACTGATGTTGTATATACCATTGTTGGAATTGTTTTGTGATGCTTTGTGATATTAAAGGTTGAGGTTGATTGGTTGTTGTTAAAGATGGTGATCTAATGACCATAGTATTTGACACTCCTTTGGACTTGGAGTGGGAAGAAGAAGGTCTAGAAGAAGGGTCATCAATTTTTGTGTTGATATTACACAATTTGACCCTGTTTTCTTCAATAGCACAGAGTTCAAGCTTTCAGGCCATGGTGAAACCTTCGTCAAAAGTGTGGAATGTTTGAACCCACAAGGTGGATGAGATGTGCTTAACACATGCTTGAGAAAAGATCTCAATGAGCTCGGGTTGAGGTAAAGGGAAGGAGAGTTGGTTGATTAAGCCTCTCCAACAGGCGATAAAATTGGCTATGGATTCATCGTCAAATTGTTTGATAGAGTAGAGGTCTATAATAGAGACCTTTTTGGTGATATTGATTGAAAAGTGGTCAAGGAAAAGTTGGGGCAGTTGAGTGAATGAAAAGATAGAATGACTGGTGAGAGAGCTGTACCAATCGAGGGTAGGGCCAGAAAGAGACATGGGAAATGTGTGTAGCAATAACACATCGTCATGTGCTATGAGATAAAAAGCATGTCTGAATGCTCATAGATGTTGCTATGGGTCTTCCTTACTCTAGAAGTGAGTAAACTTAGGAAGTTCCCACTGACTGGGATACGATCGGATTGGGACAGAGGGATGAATGGGTTCATTACAAATTTAGTCATATGAAAGGACATTACTTGAACCAAAAATGGAAGCCTCAAGATTAGACATTTTGTCCATCAGCATCTTGATGAGATCGGCTGACAGATTGGCAGATGGGGCACCACCTAGGTTGTAAGGTACTTGGAAGGTGTTAGAAGAGGTGTATGATGTAGTCAGTTGTGCTTGTATAGGTGCAACGTATTGATGACTAGTCATAGGGATAGAAGTGGAAGCTAAAGGCAGTTGTGTCATGAAGGTAAAAGGCATAAGTTGACTAGATACTGCCAAAGGTGGTTGCATGGTGACATTGGCAAAAGGGGAGGTAGACACTCCTGCATTTATAGGCACGAGAGTGTGTAGAGTCGAGACAATCAAGTTTTGGTATGATGTAAAACTTGGTTGAATTGCGTGTGGTTGAGGGGGTAATGAAACCCCGATGGAGGTCAGTCCAAAAATAGATGGGGAGGTCAAACTTTGTGTATTGGCCATGGTCGAGTTAATGGTTGAGGCAATAGTCTGAGTCATAAAAGGTTGGGTAGCGGATGGTGTTGATGTCATCACCGCTTCACCCAAAAGGTCTCGCATTTGGTTTCTTGCGAGATAGTGTTGGAGAGCCTTGACATTGTGTTCAAGGAGTCTCTCAAAGTTTGGGTCCCCTTCGGGGACAATCGAAGGTTTATTAGGAGTTGGTCAGGTAGGAGTTCATTCGGTCTCTGAATGATACTCCATTAGAGGACTAGGCATAGATGGCGAAGGTGGGAGTGGTCATTGCCTTATGTGGTCAAGAAGAGTTCTGGTTTGACTACGTGTCAAAACCATTCAGGGCAAGAAGGGTCAGGTTCTAGAAACTGTGTTTTTCAATCTCAAAAAACTAGAATAGGTGTTGGACAGCAAAAAAGTTGGGTTTTAAGTTTGCTATTTTGAGAAGAAAAATTTGGACAGTGACCGATGTCGGTAGAAAAACTGATGCCAGTGAAATAGGTTGCCGATGTCGGTCAGAGAACCAATGTCAGCAAATAAAGTCTAATGATGTTAGTGGTAAAACTGATGTCGGTTACTGTCCAAATTTTTCTTCTCAAAACAACAAACTTAAAACCCGGCTTTCTTGCTGTCCAACACCCATTCTAGTTTTTTGACACTGAAAAACACAGTTTCTAGAACCTGACCCTTCTTGCCTTGAATGTTTTTGACATGCAGTCAAACCAAAACTCTTCTTGACCACGCAAGGCAATGACCACTCCCACCTTCTCCATCTATGCCTAGTCCTCTAATGGAGTATCATTCAAAGACCGAATGAACTCCTACCCGACCAACTCCCAATCAACCTTCAATTGTCCCCAAAGGGGACCCAAACTTTGTCTAGGGTGTAGGGTTAGGACAATTGAATGTTTCAAACATTTAGTTTGAAATAGTTTCTTACTTTGAGAGACTCCTTGACCATAACGTCAAGGCTCTCCAACACTATCTCGAAAGAAACCAAACATGAGACCTTTCGGGTGAAGCGGCGATGACATCAACACCATCCGATACCTAGCCTTTTATGACTCAGACTATTGCCTCAACCATTAACTCGACCATGGCCAATATGCAAAGTTTGGCCTCGCCTTCTATTTTTGGACCTACCTCCATCAGGGTTTCATTACCCCCTAAACCACATGCAATTCAACCAAGTTCTACATCATACTAAAACTTGATTATCTCGACTCCACATACTCTTACACCTATAAATGTAGGAGTGTCTACCTCCCCTTTTGCCAATGCCACCATGCAACCACCTTTGGTGGTATCTAGTCAACTTATCCCTTCTACCTTCACGATATAACCCCCCTTGACTTTGACATCAACACCTATGACTAGTTATCAATACGTTGCGCCTATACAAGCACAACCAACTACGTCATACGTCTCTTTTAGCACCTTCTAAGCACCTTAAAACCTAGGGGGTGCCCCATCTACCAATCTATCAGTCGATCTCATCAAGATGCTGATGGACAAAGTGTATAGTCTTGAGGCTTCCATTTCTGGTTCAAGCAATGCCCAATCGAATGTTTCAAACTATTTTCAATTTTCTACATTCAAAGGAAGTAAGAAACTAAAGAAATGGTCTAGGGTTAGATGTTACCCGGATGAGGTCTGCGCACCATTATCCAGACATTGTAGGGACTCCTCTTTGGTTGTGGAGGATGACACCTGTAGAAGAAAGAGACTCAAACACAGAGGTTATTAGATGGGTAGATGGTGGGTTACCAAGCAAAGCTTGATCCCAGAAGTGCAGAGACTTCTTTGAGGGATGACAACCCACTAGTTTGATAAAAAGAATATCTGATAAAAGAAAGAAATGTTGAAAGACTAAACAAAATAAATAAAGATAAAGCTTACCTGTATTCTATTGTCAGTCTTCCACAGTCATCGACGTCGATTATTCTGTTGACATCAGTTTGTCAAGTCTGCCAACTTTAATTAGTCTACTGTCGTTGGTGGAGGCAGTGGTCGATGTCAGTTAGGACAATGGTCTTGGACAGGGTCTAGACGGGTTTATAGTCTGCACAATGCTCTGAGAGTCTGTTTAGATGGTCTGAGAGTCTTTTTGGATGGTCTGAGAGTCTTTTTGAAGGTCTGTACAGGGCTGCAGGGCAGAGAGTATGGTCTGAAAAGGAGATCAGATAGAAGACAAAGGCAACAGGGAGATAAGGGTGAGAGAAGGCTCCCAGAGAACAGGTTGGGTTGTGATTTGGTTGACAGTCTGGTTGATGATGTTAAGAAGAAGCAGTAACTAGAAAATTAATTACTAACATAGTCTAAATAATTAAAATGAAAACACAGAAGAAATACTTACCTATGGCTTGCTGAAGAAAGAGTGTAGCAGAATGGTTGCTGATGCAGAAGACTTCCTACAATGTGAGCTCCTGTAGTCTATGATGCTTGGTGTATTCCTGAGAGAGAGAGAGAGGTCTAATTCTGGGTTAAGTAGATCAGAAGATTGGAGGATTAGAAAGATTGGCAGATTGAAGATTGAAAGGTTGAAAAATTGGCTGATCTACATTTTGGATGCAGAACGCAGTTTTGAATGCAACCAATGCTGGCAATACTATCGATGTCAGCCGACTACTGACCGACATCGGTAGCCAAAGAATAGGAAAAGGGGCTAAAAATATCCTTTTGTCCATTCTTTCTTTTATCGAGGTCCGCTGGTCGTGGTAAGAAATGGTCAAAGGTGGTTTAATAGGCGTGGGAAATGAGTGGAAGGGTTGAAATGGGGTCTTAAGGCATTTAAGACTTGGCATGGGGTAGTGGAGGGCATCCAAGAAGAGGTATCCTAAGAGGGTTGAGGTGTCATGAGAGAGAGAGAGAGAGGGAATTATTAATTTAAAATAGATGATTATTTTAAATTAATAAGACATAGGTTAGGCATGGTTAGAAGTGGATTAAGGGGACCAAGGGGGAGAGTCGACTAAGGAGTAGACATGATTTCGGTGTCTACACTTCTATCTAACCTCCATATGAAATACTTATGTTTAGGACTATGTCAAGGAAGTCTAGTTGATAATATATTTTCATTACATTCATAAGTGTTCTTAAGGATAATTTAAGAGAGGATCATTAAATAATTTGTGCATGACCATCACTAGTATAGATTTTAATTTTAAGTTGTCTTTTTATCTCTTTTCAACCCCAAATCAAATGAGTTTTATAATAATAATTAAAATTTGATTTATCAAGGGAGATAGACCCATAAGCTTGAGGTTTGGTCTAGCTAAATATTACCCATAACCTCTAGACTAATCCCATGTTAGTCTAGGTTTGGAACAGAAGTGAAAAATCTATTTAGAAGGGTGCAACTTGGGTTGAAAACAAAAAATTTAAAATAACTATTTATTTCTTTCAAACTAGTGGCCTATAGTGATATATGCCTTCTTATCCTCTTTATTATAAGTATATCTAGACAATCCTTAGAATGGATTCTTAAACTATCAAATAATTTTGTTTTAAACTTTGATCACCTTTGAAAGAAGTTTGTACATCATTTCTCATACAATCTTGAACATGACATTATAGTTGTATATTTGGGCTAGGAAAAACATATAAATGATGAAAGTTTTATTGGTTACTTGCAATGGTAGAGGGAACTTGCTAGTTGGTTCACTCACAATTTACCAGACAAGCAATTAGCTGTAATATTTGGCTAGAGTCTAGATAGTGAGATATCCTATCATCTTGAGATACAATATTTTCACACTTTTAAATAAGCTATTGAAAAAGGTATATAAATTAAAAAGGCCCATGTTATCAAAGGGAGTATAAAATTATCTTCTTCCAATCAAAATTATAGCCAAAGACAACATCAAAACTAAAGCCATAATTAGAAGAAAAACCCCATCCACATACTAGCTTCAATGCTAGCTCAGGTTAATACTTAAAAAATACCAAACTCATATAATCATAATGATATCATTATCATTAATGTGGTCACTAAATCATGAAATGTCCAAATAGTGAAAATAGTGATATGTCATTTACCTCCATTTATTCATCCTAAAATATTACAAAACCTTCTATAAAATCATTCACAATTATAAACATCTCCTCCAAGTAGAAGACCACCCATAATAAGATCATTTAGTGACCTCAGAGAACTGATTGATTTCATATTTCACAAGTCGGTTCAAGCTAATATGATTAGCTAGCCTATAACAAATCCTTTTCCTAAAGGAATTCCTTGTATTGACTAGTATAAAGAGCATGAGTTTTATGAGTATCATCACATCAAGTGACACTCTATACACCATTGCATATAATTAAATAACTTGATTGATAACATCATCATAATGGAGATATAGAATGAGATAACCATGACCCTACATCTAATCGTAACTTGGGTATCTATCAAAACCCTTTTCCTTAGCATAAAAACCAACAATAGTGGTAAAGAACACCAATGTAATAGAAAAAACATTAACAACAAAAATAATAATAAAATGGTTAGAGTATAGGTCAAACTGACCAATCAAACCAAGGAGGCCATCATGATGTTGCATATACTTACAATAATGTTATAGGACATGTCACATGTGGTCATATTATTGCCATTACCATCAACCCTCAACCAAATACCAATAAACCTAGACCAATGCCTATCAACCTCCCTATGATAGTAATACTTTTTTGTACCATATTATAATCTAAGTTCAACACCACCCAATAGTTACCATTCTAGGTCCTTTTACCTCTTCATCCATATATAGAGGCCTAATATTTGATCAATATTACACAATCATAACTTGATGATCCAAGGTTGCTATCCAAGGCCCACAACCTTCTTCCATAAATTAACCTATGTAAACCTCCATGCCAATAAAGAACAAGACATTTTATAATCCAAAAGATAAAACCCATGACATCATGAAATATATACAAATGACACATATGGAAATATGCATCAAGGATATGTTGTATACATCTAACATTCACAAGAGTATAATTAATCAATATCTAATTAAATCCCTTATACCTAATGACTATACACTTGATAAATTTAAATCTATGGTATGACATTTATCCCCTAGACAAGGAATCACCTTTGATCAAATCGATATGTCATCCTTGGACCCATTACATAATAACCCTTTGTACATAGAGGTTGGTATAACTAGACATACAGTTAAATGTGTCCTTATAGATAATGGTGGGGCCTAAACATTGTCTCTAAAGTTGGTGAAACATCTTTAATACACAATGACTGATCTTTATCCAAATACCATTATCATCAAAGTGCATGATAATTAAGAATGGGAATCCCAAGGAACCATTAGTTTACTAGTGGTCATTGGGACTTTGACCCACCACACTCTTTACCATGCTATCAACCTATAATTATCATATAACTTACTCTTGGGAAAACCATGGATCCATGAATTTTGGATCATACCTTCCATGCTTCATAAATGTATTAAATTTCCTCATTTATGGATGGAAGTAACCATACCAATAGATCTCCATACTTACTAGTTTTACAAATATCATGAGGTAGAGTACAAAAACTATAACTACCATTTTGGCCTAATTTTTATGCTTAAAATTGGTAAATAAAAAGATGATAAATCAAAATCCTTTGATCATAACACAAATCCAATTACATAAAACCAATTAAATCATAGATATAGGAGAACCAACCATTTTTATATATCTAATAAAGGTATAGGAGAGTATAGTAATCATGACTCCTTTAACATATCCAAATTTCCTCATAACCCAAAATCCTATGAGATACCCAAATCCAAGACTAATCTCATGGAATGTTTTGCTAAGGGAAAATCTCATCTCACACAACCCATTATTTTAAAATTGGCCTTTGTCCTAGAACAAGACCCTTTTGTTGAATATGATTCATGGCTCTATAATGATGATCTAGTTGATTATTACCAAAGCTTTAACTATATTATACCTAATTGGATTATGAATAACCAATATTATTAAGACAAAAATTTGGGTCAAATCATCAAGGAATACTCAATCTAATTTTTATGACCAAGTACAAAGGAACTGATAGTATTGGATTTAAAACACCTTGGGGTGACCCCACATAAATTATTCAAGTTCTTAAACTATTGAATAACAAGGATGATGCTAGTAATGACAAAGGGTCAAATTATAACATATATGATAACCTTTCTAATACAATTTTTTAAACCCTTTTGTTGTATGTACCATTAATCATGTCATTCACCCTTCACTGTTTACCCTTTATCATCCCCAACTAATAGACTAGGACTAACAAGGGTTGATAATACCAATTTATAAGTTTTAAAATGATGAGGCCATTTGTAAATTTATAGGTCTAAGCGATCATATTCCTCTAAGAGATCACAAATATGATTTATCTATCAGATTGGATCCTACTACCTATTTCAAAGATCTAGTGATCTTCCTTAGCCAAAATATAAAATAAATTAAAAATTTATGTGTACAAGTGAAGACCTGTTTAAATCAATTTCAAACTAGGGAAAAAGTAAATAAAAAGGAAAGTCTTTTGGTGAAAACTTTTTCAAGAACCATTAGATGGGGATGTTCAACCCTCTTCACATGAAACATAAGAGACCACTATTACAAGGTTTATGTATAGATCTGAAATCTATACTAAAGAGAAATAAGATTTTGAGAAGATTGTATAGGAGTGCCTAGAGGTATTTGTTATGTTGCCTTTACCATCATTAGGAGATTAAGATTCTTCCTATTTGAGAGAGCTTAAAGAACCAATAAATTTAGATGACTATAACATTACCAATCATTTTACCTATTTTCCAACTCTTTTATTAGATGACTCTATAATCCTTGTGGAGGACACTTTTGAGGTCAACATTGGGACTCCAAAGAACCCAAAATGGATTAACGTAATTGTATCCCTCATTAAGGAGGAACATGAAGTTTTTACATATCTCCTCAAGAAAATTTGTTGATATATTTACATGTGATTATTTAGATATGCTAGGTTTGGACCCCTTTTATTTGTACACCATATTGTTTTACACCCTAATGCCAAATTAGTTAATCAAAAGCTAATAAAAATACATCCTCATATTTTTTATTATTCAAGAAAGAGTTAGAGAAACTCCTAGACATGAGATACATTTAACCTATTGACTATTTAGAGTGGATTTCTAATATAATATTGGTCCATAAGAAGCCAAAGAGTATCATACTATGCACTAATTTCCATGATATTAGTAAGGCTTTCCAAAAGGAAAACTTTCCTATTCCAAACATTGACATGATTATTAACTCAATGATCAGATATGAAATTCTTTCCCTTATGGATGGCTTTTCAGTGTATAACCAAATGAGGATTTCACTAGAGGACCAACATAAGATAATATTCACCACTCTATGGGGAATATTTTTAATCAAGTGATGTCATTAAGACTCAAGAATGTGCGAGCAAAATATAAATCGGCCATGATGGTAATTTTTCATGCTATGATACATGACATTGTTAATGATTATGTCGATAATAACTTAGGTAAATATAATACCCGATAAGACCACCCATTATACTTTAAGGAATCTTTGAGAGTCTTTGAGATTAAAACATTAGGATAAACCATAAAAGTGTGTATTTGGTGTAACTTATAACAAATTGTTAGGCTTAATTGTCTTTCATCAAGGCATTAAATTTGATCCTTCCAAGGTTTGAGCCATTACTAAGATGCTGCCACCATCTACTTTAATGTAGCTTCATATTTTTTAGGTCAAAATATAGTCAATTAGATGCTTCATTTTCTAGATAGCTTAAAAATTCTATCTTTTCACACACTTTCTAAACAAGGGCATGACTTTCTTATGGAATGAATATTTCTATAAAGCATTTGACCATCTCAAAGATTACTTGGCCAATCCGCATATTTTTTTATTGCCTACATTAGGAAAACCTTTTTTGTTTTACATATCTACCACTGAAAAAGGCCTTGGGGAAATATTAGAACAACATGATGATCAAGACAAAGAGCATGTCATTTAGTACCTAAGTTGAACATTATCATGTATGAACATAAATATATTTCAATTGAGAAAGTTTGTTTAGTTATGATTTTCATAGACCAAATGTTTTATCACTACATGATGAATACTAAGAATATTGTAATTAATAAATTAGATATACTTGTTAGAGGTATAATCATTGAGAGGGGGGGGGTGAATCAATGCTCCCAAATAATTCAACTTCAATTCTGATCTTTACAAACACTTAATCAATTACCACAAGCATTCATGAAGCATACAAATCATTCATAATAATGAGTAAGAGAGATAATGCAAGATCAATCACATAATGCATGACATACATGAGAAATCCTATTAAGGAATAAAACCCACTAGAACCTACAATTGGAATACTATCCTATAATAAAAAATCCAATTTATACCATCTATAAATGATTAAGGAACTAAAATACTTATTTAGTGAGACTATAATCCCATAAGGTGATACCATACCTATTTAGCTGAGCTAAAATAATAATTAGACATTTTATCAAGTTTCACCTTACAAATAGGATTCAACCACCTTAGATGTCAAGATACCAAAACAACACATATGAAGACATCTATGTTTGCACTGATGTCTTCAACACCTGATGATGGAGCTCTGATTATCACTTTTCACCTTCACTCATACTCAAATATAAAAAAACACAATTATCTCAATAGAATTATTACCAATAGGTCATAAAAATATTCCTAAAATTGATCTACTCTTCAACTCATCCTTAGGGTACCTTACCCTTCCTTCACACCATAATTCACATAGAATCCTATCTCAAAACTCTCCCAAGTCTCTTGTTCACAAGTCTAAAAACCATTGTCTTTAGTTCCACTATTTATAGATAAATCATGATAATAAACACATTGGTCAGCCATTAGGATTGCCTTAGACCTTAATTCATCTCTCACATGAAAACATATCTCAATACAATCTTCATAGGTCAGACATAACATCTATGGGTCACCCTTAAACAACTACAACTTTTAATAAAGTGCTTATAGCTCTTTATAGGTATCATGTGAATTGATTCACTCCTTTAACACTTCATATAACAAAAAAATAACATATACATAGTATAAAAAATATTTACCCATTCCATATGATCTGTAAGCCCCCCTTAAGTGCCAAAAACCAATATAAAATCTTTTTGTTTAAGCATATACACTCAAACAACATTTTGTGCACATAATCACCTTGTAAACCATTGTTCATAATACATAAAAATGTTTAAGCCTTAATGATTCACATAAATAATCCTAATAGAGTATATAACACTCCCCAAAATTCAATTCACCATGAAACATCAAAACAACATCCAAACAAGCTCAAACATTCTTCTCGAGTCACTTATAGTCCAAGCAGGAACACATAGTCAAATTTGAACATTAATAAATTTGATTGTACACACTTCTATATCTTAAAAATAGATTAATTATATGAATCATTGAGTCCTCTTCATCTTTACTTTTTATATCATGAGTAAATTTTTCTTCTATCAAAATATATGGATAAATTACTGAGCACTAGTTTTTCCCTTAGCAAATTCAAATATTCAAATGGAAATGGTCACAGTTAACCTTGAACATAAAGATTACATCTCGTGTCCTCTCATATTAGATTAAAACATGCACTATCAATCTTGTTTGATATTTAACATATAGTCACCAATGCTCAAATGTTAAACCTCATTCACTTTGACCTCATCTCATGTAATTTTACAATGTTGACTCAATACACACCGTCAATCTCTATGAATCAACCACGTATTTAAATATCAATGCTCACCATTCAATAAATCTGTAAAAATTAACACTTTCCATTATATATTTATCCTTTACCTTTTCTCAATATTTATACCTTGAACACTTCTTACCATCTTGATCAATATGCATCATTAGATCATGATCTATATGATCACCCATGCACCATTGGATCTTCATTTGGTCATGAACTTTAACTCTCTTAACTAGTGAAAACTTTGACCCATTTGAATCTACATACACCATTAGATCTGGAAACACCAAATCCCATGAACTATTATATCTCCACTAGGTCCAGATCTTTAACATCATGCAAATTGACTACTGGGACCAACTATAATATCCTTGGAAAGCTTACTTTAAACTGATATATCTTTTATCTCTATCAATCTCATGACCTCGTATATGCACCATATAAACACCTTTCATAGGGGAATCAAACCATGCCACAAAATTCTCTTGGAAACCTTTACACATGTAAGATATAATTCCATTAAAATGCCTTATCAGAAACTTTTGTCACAAAGTTAAATATTCTTAGAAATTGTTTAGAAGGACAACTTTGCACATGAATATCTTTTGATGCACTTAGATGCATGATTTCAAATTTATAAAAAAATAAACTAGGATAAAAATTAAACAAACCATATGATCACCTTATCTTGAATCATCCATATGTGAAATATATTCCACCATAAATATGATAACTTGGCTCTTCTTGCCACATTGAAAATTTGGCTAAGTATGGGAAAACATTGAAGTCTAAATGAGCAGCCAAACTTGCATCCTCATATCTTTAACCATGATTCCATGCATAAATTAAGATCTAGTGAATAAAATCTATGAAATAATGTGATCATAACCATATGAAAAATTCCCCTTGACTCATCCACATGTGAAAATTATGATGCCATCAAATTACCTACTTTACACAAGAACTCAAAGAATATAAAAAATATTATATGACCCATTTCACATTCTCAATACTCCATACTCATCCTTGAACATTTGTATCCATGTTAACACTGAATATCAACCAAGCCTCCTTCAATCATACTAAAATAGACACATTACACACTTTGTCATTATCACTTATACTATCAATGTACTTCATAAATATAACATGACACATCCAAGACACCATCATTAAATCATTAATAAATCTCCAATAATCTCCCCCTTTGTCATTGATGTCAACAACAATCATATATAACAATATACAACTCACCTTCTCTCTCATCAAGCACTCCCACAATAAGAACTTTCTCCCCCTTTGACACAATGATAAAGTGGTCACCAATTAATCCTATGTACTTAAAAATACTATAAATAGGAGTACACCATATTATAAATATATTACACACTCTCCCTTAGCTTGAACCTACCTATAATTGCCTTTACAACTTTCTCTTTCTCCATACCAACACTTTCTTCAATCAAGTACTACAAACAATGAAGAAAGAACACACAAATACACTAAAATCTGATGAAACTCACCAATAAACAGTTGAGAGGGACTCCCTAAATATATATGAGCCATTTCACATCTTGAGTATCTCATTTATCCACATACGATGAAGAACTACCACACATGGTTACTACCATTCTCTCTCAAGCTACCACAATAATCATCAACAAAACTCCTTGTGACTTCACCAAATAGTAAACATGCACTCAACCAACTTGATAAATCTTTTTTAAATAAGAATACCATAATTTTTTTTGGAGAATTTGATCAAAATACACTCTTCTTTACATTAGGCCTATCTACCCTCCTTGTATCCCTACCTAGAACTTGCATATCCCAAAATTTTTAGTAGACACATGTATTATCACTTGGATTTACACCCTTTAAGGAGATTGAAAATCTCTCCTAATACAAGTGTCATAATGGAATCACCTCTAGGCTTATGGGCATCCTAAGGATGAGGTGAATATCTAGATAGGGCTGGCTCCCTTGATGTACCACTTTGGATTGTAACTAAATCTAAACTTAGGGGTGAAAAAGGAGAGATATAACTAAAAATAAACTATTCTAAGGGATGTTATACACCAAATAAATTGATTACTCCCAACCATATGCATGTTACACTTTGAAATCAAAGGACAAAGTGAACATACACTTCACCAATATTCATCTTCTCACATCAATGTTACATTGTGAGGTTATGGATGAATGTGAAAGGATATGAGGACTAGAAAAGAGGCTTATGAGGGTACTAATGAATAGGATAACTCACTAAATCTTATACATTTCCTAGAACACTTCACATTACCTACAAGAAGAAGATTTCTAGTTGTAAATAGATGATAGAATGAAATAACATGCTAAGGAATCCATAGTCTTCACTTATGAAAAATTGAACATTCCAAATAAAAACACTATGAATAGTAATAGAGGAGGTAAAAATTAGTAGTCTTATTTATAAAAATGTATACATTTGAGTAGGGCTTTACCATACTCAAATAGAACATCTCATTCAATTCCAAAATGGCTTGTTCTTATAGAACCTGAGAGAGAGAGAGAAGAGAGAAGTCCAAGGGTCGTAAGGACACTTATCAAGCTGATAAAATCAGTTAATTTGTTATGTGAAGAAAAATGCAAGACCAATATGTATAAATGTCAATTCAAGGCATAAACTTTGTGAAAAGGGGCATAAAACTTCTCATTCTTGCTCAAAAAAATTTCCTACATGATTAACCCTATTTAAATGCCTTATAACTTATTAGGACTAGGTATGATGATTATTTTTAAGTGTAAGTAAATCATAAATTCCTCTCCATGCATTGGTTGTAGGCCTGGTCATCTTGAATCACTTAGAAAGGAGCAATCATCATCTATTGTCAAGAAAACTACTCTTCCATGCACCCTACACATTTGGCCTCAAAATTGGTATTAATTGCTCATGAAAATACATGTGAGGAAGTGTTTTAAGACCTTACATATCATAATAATCACCAAGGACACCTTAAAAATCCATTCACTTTAATTTTTCACACTTCTCCCTAACTTGTCTACTATTCCAGATTTGACTGGCTGAGATGAATTCATTTATTGAGGTACTTAGGAGTTATTTTGAGACATGAAATTAATATTGGGTGTTATCTCAAGTCTCAATATTTATATTGAAGTTGGTTTTATCACTTGAAACCTCCCAGAACCTACACAATTATGAAAATATTCATCAAAGCCTATTTCTTTCCCCATCCGTATAATTTCGTATAACTCATTCTAATGGGTAGTAGCCTGACTGAGTCCTCAACAACATCCAATCCTTGTCTTAGAAAAAATATGCCATTTTAATGCATTATCTCCTATATTTTATACATAAAGTCTAGACTAAGGATTTAAGAGGGGTTTAGGTGAATTCTGATCTTAAGGTTGGTTCATAAAGGTTTCACATCCATTCTGAAAACAAATTACACAAAGTCATTATTCGATACCCCTGCCAACTCTTCCAAACTTCTTATATTCCCTTGAAAAAACTTCAAATAGATCTAAGAATATCAACCTGACCTATCAAGCATGTTCTTGATTTTACTACATGCTAGTGTTGGTATTGAGTTAAAAATGTCTTCCTTGATGTTTTATCTACACTACAAAACCTTAAACAGTTCCTTCTCCATGACTGTGAACCCCTACCTATTTAACCCATGTTGTAGGTTGTTTATGGATTTGGAAGATCATAACCTTTTCTCATTAACATGCTTGAATCCTTAGAAATATTTAAATCATCATTTAAAACCATTAACATACCTTAACCCTTATATATGTAGGAAAGGAAATAAATTTCTCAAAGTTGAAACCTATATTGGCTGTAAGTGCTCACAGGCCTATGCATGGATTGTAGGGCTTCTTGAGGAGCATGACATCACTCTAAATTTTTTTTAATGATCTTTTATATCATGAAAATTCCATTCATTTACTAAGGATTCTTGACCATGGGGGTATGCTTTAGGATTTCCAAATTTGAATGAAGGGCCTCTTTTTATTCTCAACCCTGTAGATAACAATGCTTAGATTTAGTATTTTATAGGCAATTTTGAACCCTCACAACATCACCCTCCACCAATATTTTTCCCTCTAAACTCTGCCAAGGTATTGTCTTATGATATGGATAGAAAATCAAGCTAATATGATGCCTTAAAATCCTTTATCACCATGTTATGTATTAATCACAAAAGTCCACCTGACCTCTGTTTTGCTTTTTTAGGGAAAATATCCCTGTATCAGTCCCTACTTCCTCCAAGATGATTTAACATTCTATTTGCAATCAAAAACTTCATAGAAGGCTTGTTATGATCAAACCCACTTACCAATATTCCAAAGAAATGTTTTTTCAATTTTCAACCTCTCAAACAAGGACTTTCCTAGTTATGAGATGCCACCTATAGGTAGGTATTTTCATGCATAGGCAGTAAAGGTGAGTGAATTTGTAGAATATATGATTAATGTAATTAAAATTATATTTTAGATCTTATAATTATTTAATATATTCCCCTTTAATTTCCAAGACCCTAATTAGTTCAAAAATTCCTTATCAACATGCTAGTCTTCATGAGATACCTGTAAATATTAATAGATGCCTGATTGTGTGAGTGAGTGTATGTTTAGGCAATGGAGATTAAAATTAACTTTAAAGGATCATGTACCTTCTTAAATTTTTTAAATGATATATAATAAATTTTTTATTATTTAATCAAACCAAAATATCCTCATTTCAAGTTGATATTCCCTTCAAGCATCTGGCTAACTGGTATGACAATCAAATAATAGGTTGAATGTATGGTGGTCTATGACTGCATTCATGAGGATTTGTTTGGATAATGAGATAAAAGAGGTAAATATAAATATATCAGATTAAAACATGGAATAAACTACATATTACAACCCCTTGGAACTATTGACAAAACATGAAACTCTGAAAATGGTGGAAAATACCTATCACTCTCAAAAAAAGCTAGTCTACAAAACTAAATTTATTAGCTCATAAAATCAACTTAAAAGATGAAACCAAGAATTTAAATAATTAGGATACATATTATACATCATATGTAACTAATATAATAAAATGGATTGTATAGAGCTTCTCAAACCAAGGTAAAACTTGTAGGGTACATAGATTAGTAGGCAGATTTGAAAGGTCAACTTCACAAGGATGGTTCATGAAAAATTTATCACCATTTTTAAAAATAATTATATTAAAATTAAGGTATATAATTTTAAAATAGTCTCCCAAAATCATTTTCCCTAAAACTTCTTAGGTTGTTTATACCAAGAAAAAACCTAAAGGTCACTTCTACTTGCCAAGAAAGGTGAAAAGGGAGTTGAATAGTTTTGAGAAATAAATGACACTTATAAATTAAAAAATCATGTAAATAATCATATGGAATCTTAAAAGGCATTTATTAACCATTTCCCATGTGGCACACTTCCCAAGGAGGCTGTAGAAGTGGCAAACTCTTCTTTTCCTTCAAGAAAATTACCTTTTCTTCTACATAACCTATCAAATTTTAATTTTTAAAATTAATTAAGACTTAAAGGGACACATTTGTAATTAAATCATCTTTTTTATCCTTAACACTTCTCAGGATACAACTCTTTAAATACACCTTTTTAACCCCTAAAATGACTCAAAATTACTAAAGGGACTAAGAAAACTAATGACCAAGGCTAACATAACATAAATTGACCTTAATTGACCTATAAAACACATTTTTACATCCATATTACACCCATTATATACCTATAAGTTAAATTTTTTTACCTATAAGTGCCCTAACTTGACCTAAAAGTCAAATTTGGTGACTCAAAGGGGTAGTATGCCTTCTATGCTAAATAGACAAATAGCCTTATCATTACATTGGTATTAGGAGTCATATAATGTCTAAGGAAAATAATTATACCTTTTATCATTGAATTTGATCTTGACCAAGACAAGATAACTAATGACTACATGAACCACACAAAGTAGAGGACATACACAACAAAGTAAGCAAACACACACACACACACATGTGTTCAAAGCACTTAGGGGAATCTGAAAAAAAATATTATGCAAAAATACCAATTTGTCATACCTTCCTTTCCAAGATCAAATTGAAAGTTTCTTGAGTCTCCTTTTTCATGAGATGGGTGAGGGTGCCAAGCATGTTGCTCTTTAGATTGAACACTTGATAGACTAGACCTATTCCTTGGAACTTCACTTGACTTATTCTCAAGTAGATCATATTAAAATAGGTATCCAATGTATAAATATTACTCCTAACCTTGTACACATACTTCATGTTTTTTCCCACTCTCTTTCTTATGATCAACTTTCATCTTATTTGTAGGCATAGTCTCAAAAGGAATGATTTCTTATTCCTTGAAAGATTGAGGCTAATAGAGGTTTGTATTGACCTCCAAAGGCTGATGTGGATTTTTTTATTGATAACCTATGATAGGTTGGACAATGCCATCTTTATTATTTATGACATCTTCAACAATGTCATCTTTCTTACCATCACTTGTAACCAGCTTTAAAGGAGTTATAAAACCCTTGAGAGATTCAAACTCTTTACAAGTGTCATAAAATCTCTACCACAAGTCATCATCTTTAATTTTATCAGAATTATGAAGGGGAAAAACAAGAAATACTCCCTCATTTTATTCTTTATATTTCTATAGGACCTCTTCCAAGATTTCTTCCTCAACACAAGGAGTGTATACTTCACTATACACTAAACAAAGAGATCCAAAATAGGAGCTCACCTCTTTGTCATCACTTAGGACCTCTTAAGGGTTTTAAAATTGTACCATAGCTATCAGAATATGACTTTTTTTATCAAGGGTTGCAACATATTCAATCTCCTTCTTAGTGATGCCAAGACTAGGCATCTTGAAATCTAGTAACCTAGCCCAATAACTCTACCAAGGAGTTGCACTTTCTTTAAGTAAGAGTTATGAATTATCCTCAACCAATTTCTATTATTTAGGTTACCACACCATATTTACATCAAGGCAAATGGTAATGGGATAAGTACAAAAGGAAATAGTTGGTGGAAGTGTAAAATAGGGCTCAAAATCAGATTGAGAATGCAAAGTTAGGAATTCTTTTGGGTGCTCTTGAGGAAGAGGAGGTAGACCATGGGATAAAATAACTTGATTTTATTCCCTCCATTTGATAAAAACTTCATTAAAACATGATTTAACTTGAGTAATCTCTTAAGGAAGGGTGGATGGGGTGTGTTTAGGCATAGGATCTTCTTTTGGGTTTAAACCTTCCATCACACCTTGATTTAGCAACCTCATCTTTGACTCTAACCCCTCAATTTACTTGTTTAGGTTTTTATGTAAATGTTTCTATTGAAGTTCATAGGAATCATAATAATAATAAGGAATACATTAGGGCTGACATAGGAAACAATAAATTACTTTGGGAAAGGTAGGATAAACTTGCAAAGGCTCAACTTCATTCATCACTTTACATTTCATATCAACCAAACTTCCATCCTCTTTCTTTCCCCATGATTCTACTATCTTGATCTAGCTTAGGATGTTGGGATTTTATTTTTTTTCTTGAGTAAGGGTGATAGGGGTTGGTCTAGAGTCAATCTCCTTCTAAAATTTTCACTTTTTTTCAAGGATTTTCTCATCTTTATTTCCCCATGACACCACTATTTTACTCTAGCTTAGGATATTGGGACTAAAGGTCTCCTTTTGAGATGGTGGGGATGAATTGTGAGACATCAATGACGGATTTAACTCCAATTATTTTTATGTCAATATGGACTACTACATATGCATATTTTACAATTTAATTTTCCTATCAATATTAGCTTCAAACACAAGGTTTCTCTTTTCAATTCTCTCCTCTAATTGATTGGGAAAAGGATTACTTTGATAGGTTTGATTTGGATCATGAGTAGGGGTCATGTATGGCTAGTAGGAAAATTGGGGAATTGGATATTAAGGATGATAGGTATGTTGAGGTTGTCTTTCATGAAATCCTAGCATACCCTCTAAGGAAGAAACTAGACTTCTCACATCAAACATTTCACTTGTGGGCCTTTGCAAATTGGCTCTCTCAATAGGTACCCACTCTCTTTTGATCAAATATAATTATTATCTCACACTATGAATAATAATACTAGGAATATCTAGACCAAATCCCATTTGAATATCAAGATTCAAAATATACCTTTCATAGCTCGAGAGTGTCTTCTTGAAAGTGGAAATGGGTTGGCTTAATGAGTGCCTAGGTTGACTAGGAGTAAGACATATAGAAGGTTGATTGTAAGACTAATATAGTTCATGCATGGGCTAATAAATATCATATTGGAGCTGATGAAAATAATATTGAGGCTAGTATGGATTATGAAAATATTGACCAAGGACTTAATCATATTAATAGGGAATGACACAAGCTTGGAATGTATAACCAACTTCTATAGAGGAAAACTTAGCACCAAAGTTAGCTAACCAAATTAAAAGAAAAAAAACAAATAAAATGTTACCAACAATCTTCAATAGATAACCTAGGTTGCTTGACTAGCTGATATATCTTTAGAGTCATCATTGATGTTTTTATAGATGCCTCCAAAGGTTGATTGTTAAGAGAACACCAAAAATCTCTCAACTTCATGGACTAAAAGTCTGACCAGGCATGCCAAAAATTGTTTTCACTTGGATTTTAACCCTTTGAGGATATGACAAAACTCCCTTCTTCCAAGTGGCACAATGGAATCACCTCTAGGATTGTGGGTAGTCTAAGGATGAGGTGAATATGTAGATATGGATAGCTCCCTTAATTTACCACTTGAAATTGAAACTACAACTAAACTTGGGGTTGAAAATGGAAAGATAGAAATATAAAAAAACTATTCTAAGGGAGGTGATACACCAAATATATTTATGACTTCCAACCATATTCATGTTACACTTGAAATCAAAGGACAAATTGAACATACACTTCTCCAATCTTTATCTTCTCATATCAATGTTATATTGTGAGGTTATGGATGAATGTGCAAAGATAGGAGGACTAGACAAGAGGCCTATTATGGAACTAATGAATAGGATAAATAAATAAATATTAGACATTTCCTAAAACACTTTACATGCCCTACAAGAAGAAGCTTTCTGACTATAAATAAATGATAGAATGAAATAACATGATAAGGAATCCATAGTCTTCACTTATGCAAAATCAAACATTCCAAATGAACATAGTAATAATATTCATGGAGGAGGTAAACATAAGTAGTATTATTGATCAAAAGGTATACATTTTTTATACTCAGGTGGAACATCCCATACAATGCCAAAATGGCTAGTTCTTATAGAAATTGAGAGAGAGAGAGAAGAAAAGAGACATCCAATGGTTATAGGGACACTTTTTAAGCTTAAAAAATCAGTTGATTTTTCATATGAATAGGTTATGGGATGAAACATGCAAGGCCAATAAGTAAAAATGTTAATTCAAGACATAAACTTTGTGAAAAGTGGCATAAAACTCCTCATTCTGGATCAAAAAAATGGTCTACATGATTAAACCTATTTTAATGCCATATAACTAATTGGGACCAGGTAAAATTATTTTAATAATGTGTGAGGACATAAAACATTCATCTCCATGCATTATTTGTAGGATTACTCATCTATAATCACCTAGAAAGGAGAAATCATCATCTGTTGTCAAGAAAACTGCTCTTCCATGCACCCTACACACTTTGAATCATAATTGGCATTATTTTCTCATCAAAATACATGGTAAGAATTTAATTACACATATAAATGCCTTAAATTTCCTTATAATCACCAAGGACACCTTAAAAATTCATTCACTTTAGATTTTCACACTTTTCCCTAGCTTGTCTACTATCCCAGATTTAACTAGCTAAGATGAAGTTATTTGTTTAGGAACTTAGGATTTGTTCTAATACAGTAATTAATATTAAGGGTTATTAAAAGTCTCAATATTCCTCCTAAAGTTTGTTTCATCTCTTAAAACCTCATGGAACCTGCATAATGCTCAAAACAAAAAGAAAAATCTTATTTCCTACCCCATCTGTATAATTTCATAAAACTCATTCTGATGGGGAGTAGCCTGACTAAGTCCTCAACAACATCCAATCCTTTTTTTGGGAAAAATATGACATTTTTATACATTATCTCCTTCATTTTCTACATCATGTCTAGACCAAGCCTTTAGGAGGGTTTTAGGTGCATTATGCTCTTAAGGTTGGTTCTTAAAGGTTTCACATCTAATCTACAAACAAATTTCACAAATGAATTTTTAAAATCCCATATAAAATCTTCCAAACTTATTATATTCCCATGAAAAACCTTCAAATATATTTAAGCATTTCAACCTAACCTATGAAGCTTGTTCTTGTTTTTCCTACATGTTAATGTTAGTCTTGAGTCAAAAATGGATTCCCTAATGTTTTATATGCACTAAAAAAGCTTAAACACATCCTTATACATCCCATAAACATTTTTCAATAATATTGAAATCTCATATCAAGGTGAAGTGATAATGACTCTCCTTTTGTAACTTTAGGCCTAACCATGCTTAGTAGGTCTACCTTGTCTTTAAAGCTCAAGACGAGTTTTTATGTATTCCCCTACATTATGAATACTTATACACATATAATTTTATACCATATTCATTCTTTTTAAAATTATAAATTTCACTTAGGTCCATAATTGAAAGTGACTTATTGTTTGGTCTCTAGGCATAACCATGCCTACTAGGTTTGACTGCAACTTTAGGAATATGGAGTACCATGTTGAGTTTATTTCATCTTTTATTGGTATACCATGTTGATATGTATGTGATTCAAACTCACCTTATTTATAGTTTAATTTTCTTCTAGTCAACCTTTCTATCCTCATCCCCTAAACCTAAAGGTTACATGCACAAAGGGAGTACCCTCTATTCGAGACAAAATAAAGGGCACTCCCCTATTTCCTCAGATGAAATTGAATATTTTAGGGTCATAAAAAAATTATAATGAAGTTATACACAAAAAACCATCCCTAAAATATTCATTTTTTCTCCACTATGAAATTTTGTGGATATTATAATTCTCCTTATGAAGGTTCCCATTATCTCCAATCTATCAATTCAACCTTCAAATATCTCACAAGCCCTTCACATTGCTTGCCTAAAATAATTGTGTTACCTTGCTTGAACAGGGGTCTAGTTGTAGGTTACTTGCATGGTTTTATCTCAAACACATTGTGAACATCTTATTTATAACCAAATATAGTCATTTGGTACTTTTTTTAAGTCAATTTATCCATATTTGATGTTTTATCATCACCTATACCTATTCCTTAGTTCTCATTACCAACATCTTCATACATAGGGTTGTTAGTGTGTGTTAGGGCCTTAAGAAGTCTATGTAAGATTGGAATGTATTTATAAAGGTTTATATATGTAATAATATATTTTATGAATTTTTTCATATGCTATTACATCATGTTAAATTCACTTACAACCCTCTTATGCACTAGTGTTCCCAAACTGAGTTCCTCCTTTCATGATTGTGAACCCCTGCCTATTTAACCCCTGTTATAGGTTACTTATGGATTTGGAAGATCATAAATTTTGATCATTAATATGATTTAATAATTTATAAATATTTTAATCATACTTTAAAACCATTAACATACCTTAAACCTTATATATGAAGGAGAGGAAAGAAATTTCTCATACTTGAAACCTATATTGGTTGTAAGTGCTCACAAGGCTATGCACATATTATAGGGATTCTTGAGGATGATGACATCACTCTAACATTTTGTTTTGATGATATTTTATATTGTAAACGTTCTATTCATTTACTATAGACAATTTAACATGGGGTATGCTTTAGTATTTTCAACTTTGAATGAAGGGTCTCTTTTTCCTTTCAAGGCTGTAGATGACAATGTCTAGATTCAGTGTTTTATAGGTAATTTTGAACCCTCAAAACATCACCCTACACCAATATGTTTCCCTCTAAACTTTTCAAAGTTGTTGTAGTATGATATTTCTATAAAAACAAGATAATATTATGTATTCAAATCCTTTATCACCATGTCATGTATTAATCATAAAAGCTCCCATGACCTGTATTTTGATTTTTTAGGGAAAGTATCCTTGTATCAGTCCCTACTTCCTCCATGGTGATTTAACCTTCCATTTTCCATTAAAAACTTAATATAAGTATTTTTATGATCAAAACAACTTAAAATGACTCTAAATAAAGGTTTTTTCAAGTTTTAAAATCTCAAGCAAGGACTTTCTTAGTTCTAAGATGCCACCTATAGGTGGGTATTTTCATACATAGATAGTAAGGGTGACTTAATTGGTATAATGTATGATTAATTCAATTGAAATGATATTTTAGATCTTATTATTATTATTTCAACTATACCCCTTTAATTTCTAAAACCCTACTTAGTTTAAAAACTCCTTCTCAACATGTTATTCTTCATGAGATACCTGTAGATATCAATTGTTGCCTGACTATGTGAGTGAGTGTATGTTTATGTAACAAAGATTGAGCTTCAATTTCAAGGATCATTCAGATTCTTAAATTTTTTAAATTAACTCCAAAAAATTAATTAGGATTTAATAAAACTAAAATAGCCTCATTTCAACCTGATCTTCCCTTCAATCATTTGGTTGACTGGTATGATAATCAAACAACAGGTTGAATGTATGGTGGTCTATGACTGCATTTGTGAGGATTGTTTGGATAATGATATCAAGGAGGTAAATAAAACTAGATAAAATTGAGACATGGAATAAATGACATATTTAAACCCCCTAGAACTACTAATAAATCATGAAACTCTAAAAATGGTGGAAAATGCCTATCACTCTCAAAAGAAGCTAGTCTACAAAATTGAGGTTATTAGCTCATAAAATCAAATTTAGACATGAAAAAAAGCATGATAATAATGAGGAGACATTTTTAAAATAATCTAAAATCAATATAATCAAATGTATTGTATAGAGATTCTAAAACCAATGTAAAACCTATAGGGTATATAGATTAGTAGGTAAATATGAAAGGTCAAATTCATGAGGATGGTTCATGAAGAAAAGGCCACCATTTTTAAAACTAATTATATTTAAATTAATTTATATGAGTGTAAAATAGTCTTCTAAAATAATTATCCCTAACACTTCCTTAGTTGTTCACACAAGCAAAATCCTGAAGGTCACTTTTAATTTCGAAAAAAGGTGAAAAGGGAGTTGAATAATTTTGAGAAATAAATGACACTTATAAATAAAACCAAGTGTGTAATTTATAATGGGGAAGCTAAAGATATATTTCTTTACCATTTACCACATGGAACACTTCTCAAGGAAGCTGTATAAGTGACAAACTCTTTTCCTTCAAGAAAACTACCTTTTTCTTTTGCATAACCTACCATATTTCAATTTTTTTAGTTACTCAAGACTTATAGGACCACATGGTAAATTAAATCATTTTTTTAACCTTCAAACTTCCCAATAAACCCATAAAAATCATTAAATGCACCTTTTTAACCCCTAAAATGACTCAAAATGACTAAAGGGACTAAGAAAACTAATGACCAAGGCTATTATAACATATATTGACCTTAATTGACCTATCAAACACCTTGTGACATCCATATTACACCCCTTAAAAACCTAAAAAATCAAGGTTTTACCTATGGGTACCCCAATTTGACCTAAAAGTCAAATTTGGTCAATGACATGTTCAAGACCTAAGACTCCATATCTATAACACTCTCATATTCCCCCTAAAGAACACCAATTTTAAGCACAAAATTATTCCTCTAGAACATACTTCCTTCAAAAACCTACTACATCATTCTCCTTCTCTTCTATGACTGGATTGATAATACATAGAGACAACATAGATTCATGACATAACTTTTCATTTGAAGAATCTTCCTTACAACTTAGAACCTCATCATTTGGCACAAAAAAATTATTTTATTTTCATCATAGATGCTCAAAAACAATATGATGTCCACTTGGATCCATACATACCTCAAGACTAGCTTTAACTAGCACCCTAGTTTTCTCTTTTACTTGATCTCTTCACTCACAATATGAGCAGATAATGAGATCGCTTGACACTCTTGAAATTTTGAATCATTCTCCACCATAGAAAATATATTACTTGGACCTAAAGTCTCATCATGACTCACACTTGTAAATTTTTCTTTCCAGTGTTAACATTTCTTCTTTCTTACACTTGGGAGCCTGTTTAAACCTATTTTGACTTGTGGACCTTTGTTTATAAAACCTAAAAATGTGACCTTTCTATTCATAATTATAACACACCATACCCATTGATGGAAACATAGTTTGTCTTACCATGTTTGGACAAAATATTTCAATATATCTTTTGTCATGACAAACAAAACAACCTCCCCTATTTTAAGAGGACTCACCTTGTCTAATCTTATGTGGATAATTAGTTGTAAAGTGTCCTACATCAAGAAAATTAAATCATTTAATTTTACTCCCACCTTTTTACTGATGAATCCCATCATAATCCCATGTAAACTCATTTCTAATATGTCTCTTTCATTTGCTAGCTTTATGCCCAAATTGATTACATGTGTAATAATAACCATCGAAACTTTCATACCTCATGGCATTTGGATATCTAATATGATTTTGCTTTAATATGCCAATACCTTCATTCCTTATCTAATGATTTGTATTCAAAATATGATTATCCTGGTTCACATTAGTCTTCAGCTTGTCTTGAGTAACATTATTTTGTTCTTCTTCATATCCAAGACTAGTTATATCACTATCATGCTTTTTACCACTCAAAATGTTATCTATATCACATGATATATTTTAAAGTCTCACAAATGTCTTCACCTTATAGCTATCTTTTCTAGCTTAGATTTTAAAGACTCATTTTCTTAAACATACCTTGAACATTCATCTTCTTTAGCTTTTAGGCTTGTAGATAAAATTTTCACTTGAAAACTAAGATTCTTGATCATATCTTCATGTTACTTAGTGTCTTCATTCAATCTTGCCTTATACACATTGAATTTCTCCTCATAGTCCTTGAGTTGAGACTTCATCTTATTATTGATCTTCTTCTCAATCTTTAGTTCTTCAAGAGAATTCATCAATATAGTCTCACATTCTACATCATCTTTATCATCATCTAAATCACTCCAAGTAGACACTTTTTGATTTGATTAGTTTCCTTCCTAATTCATGAATAGGGCTTATTTTTCATTAGGACCATCATCTTCATGATCAAATTTTGAGTCACTATCTTCAATCTCATCTAATGAGCTACAATCTTCCTTGGCATAGAGACTCTTATTATTCTTGAAGGACTTCTTATTGTTATACTTTTTGAATCCTTTCTTCCTATATATATTTTTGTCTTCATCATGACCTTCACCAGGCTCTTTATAATCATTATTTTCATGATTATGAGGGCACTTATGAATAAAATGTCTTATCTCTCAATAGTTGAAACATTTGAAGGGTAGTTTACCCTTATACTTTCATACGTTAGTGTTCAATTTCATAGTAATAAAAAAAATTAGTTCATCCTCATCAATATCATATATGTCATCCTCTTTGGATTTCTTACCTTGGAATTTCTTCATAGGCTTCATCTCTATCTTGAATTCACCTTCCTTCTTTGGAGGTATATCATCATTTACTCTCATCTCATATGTAGTAAGGGTGCCATGCAATTGATCCATATTTAACTGCGTAATATCATGAATCTCTTCTATAGTAGATAATTTCATATAAAACTTGAGAGATATAGACCTTAATACTTTTTGGACTATATTAGCCTATTTAATATTCTCTTCAAGACCTCTGATGATGTTCATAGTCTCATCAAATCTCTATAGAAAGGAAGCCATAGAATCTTCTTCCTTCATCTTGAGACTTTCAAATTGCCTTCAATGAGTCTTCAACTTAGCAATCTTGATATTTTAATCTCCTTAAAAAATGATCTACATTTTTCTCCATATCTGTTTAGAAATTTTATAATGGATTACCTTGGTGTATTTAGTCTGTGAATGACCATAATTGATAGCATTCATTACTTTGGAATTGTTCTCAAATAACTTCTTGTCTACAATACTATATGGAGGAGTAATAGGAGCAACATAAACATCCACAATAGATTTACATACATCAAACCCTAGTGATATAATGTATGTCCTCATCCTTACACTCTAAACAACATAATTGGATTTATTGAACATCGATGCTTTCTTAGTAGATAAACCTTCTTGACGGCTACACATATTTTACCTTAGATCACCTTCAATATGTTCAGCCTTTACCAAAGGACCTTATTTGATACCAATTTTTATAGGTATAATCACTGATAGGGGAGGGGTGAATCAATGAGCCCAAATAATTCAACTTCAATTCTCATCTTTACAAACACTTATTCAATTAAAACAATCATTCATGAAGTATACACATCATTCATAGAAATGAGCAAGAGAGACAATACAAGATGAATCACATAACACATGACATATGTGGTAAACCCTCTTAGGGAATAAAACCCTTTAGAGCATGTAATTGGACTACTATCTTATAATAACAAGATCCAATTTAGACCATCTATAAATGATCAAAGAACTACAATCCCTATTTTATGATACTACAATCCCATATTGTGTTGCCACATCTATCTAGCTAAGCTATAATAATAACTAGACATTTTAACAAGTTTCACCTTGCAAGGAGGCTAAAACCACCTTATTTTTTTATATACCACAAAAATAACTATTAGCAAATCCATATTTTAATTTATATCTTCAACACCTAATGATGGACCTCTGATTATCACTCTTCATCTTTGATCATACTCAAATAGTAAGAGAACAATTCTCCCAAAAAAATTATGACAAATAGGTCATAAAAATAGTCCTCAAAATAATTTTCTAAACTCATCCTTAGGGCACTCTACCCCTTCTTCTCTCCATAATTCACACATAATCCTCTCTCAAAACTCTCCCAAGTCTCTCACTCACAAGTCTGGAAACCATCATCTTTAGTTCCACTATTTATAGAGAAATCATGATAATCAACACCTTGGTCATTCATTAGGAATGCATTATCCCTTAATTCCTCTATCACATGAATAGATAGCTCAATAAAATCTTCATAGGTCAGCCATAACATCTATGGGTCACCCTTAAGCAGCTACACCTTTTAATAAGGCCCTTATAGCTCTTATAGATCTCATGTGAACCCATTAAATCCTTTAGCACTTAATCAAACAAAAAAATAACATAGAACCACTATCAAACACATTTACCCATTATTTCTGATCTATATGTCCCCTTTAAGTGCCAACAACCAACATGGAACCCTTTTATTTAAGCACAATATTCTCAAATAACATTCTTTGTACACATTCACCTTCTAAATCATTATCCATACTAAATATGAATGGTAAATCCTTAATGATGCACACAGAGCATAATCATGGAGTATAAAACACTCTAAGAAATCTAATTGACCATGAAACATTAAAACAACATCTAAACAAGCTCGAACAATCTTCTCAGGTTACTTACAGTCTAAGCATGAACACATAGTCAAATTTAAATATTAATATCTTTGACTGTACACACTTATAGATATTTAAAATTGGTTTATTAGATACAACATGGAGTCCTCTTCACATTTTATTGTTATATCATGAACATATTATTCTTCTATTAAAATATATGGACAAACTATTGAGCACTAGTTTTTTCCCTTGACAAATTCAAATATTCAAATGACAATGGTCATAATTAAACCTCAAACACAAATATCACATATCATGTCATTTCAGCTCAAATTAAAACATGAACCATCAATATTGTTCAACATTTAACACATATGCACTAATTCCCAAATGTTAAACCTCAGTCATTTTGACCTCATCTCATGCACTCTTACAATGCTGACTTAGTACGCATGATTGATCTTTGTAAATCAACTAGGTCTTAACTATCAATGCTCATCATTTTATCAATCTATATAAACACCCATTCACCATTATATCCTTATCTTATAACCTTTGATCAATCATTAAACCTTGAACTCTTCTTACTATCTTGATTAATACACACCATTAAATCATGACATATATAATCACCTGCACACCATTAGATCTTCATTTGGTCTTAAACTTTAACTCTACTAACTAGTGAACACTTTGACCCATTTGATTCTATACAAACCATTGGATCTGGATGTATGAATTCCCATAAACCATTATATCTCCACAAGATCTAAATATTTATTATCATGCAAATTGACTAAGTATGGGGACCAACTATAAAATGCTTGAAAATCCTACTTTGGATAGATATATCTATTTCCTCAATCAATATCATGACCTTTCATTTATACCATATGAAAAACTTTCATATCGGAATCGAAAAATGTCACAAAAAACTCTTGATACCTTCATGCATGTGAAATATAATTCCATTAAAATTCCTTCTCAAAAACTTATGTGATAGAGATAACTATACTTATAACTTGCCTAGAAGGCCAACTTTGCATATGCATATCTTTGATGTGATTTGAAGTGTGATATAAAATTTATCACAAATAATCTATCCTTAAAACTAAATAAACCCATATGATCACCTTCTCTTTAATCACTCACATGTATGAGATATGCCACCATCAAAATTCTTACTTGACTCTTCTTGCCACATTGCAAATTTGGCTAAGTATGGGAAAACATTGAATTCTATCCGAGTAGCCAAATTTTCATCCTCAAATCTTCAACCAAACTTCAATTCATGAATTCATAACTATTTTATAACAATTAAGGACTAATTTGATCACAACCATATGACCAAATTCCCTTGACTCATCCACACATGGTAATTATGATGTCATCAAACTACCTACTTAGATTTTCTACCACCTGACCCAAAGTATTTAGATGAAAACAATGGAAAACTATATGAATTTCAATTATGCAAATCACTCAAAGAATATAAAACCTCTTATAATAACATTTTAATATGCTCAATACTCCATACTCATCCTTAAATATCTATAACTGTGTCAACACTGAAGATCAACCAAGCCTCTTTCAAGCATACTAGAATAGACACATTGCACACTTTGTCATTATCACTTAGACTATCAATGGACTTCATCCACTCAATAGGACAACTCAAAGACATCACCATGATATAATTGATAACTCTCTAAGACTACTAAAGTATCTACTCTCTAAAACAACTTTACAAGGTCACATGGTGAAGTAGATCATTCTCTTGAGTGAATTTGAGATTGAGTATACCAATCAAAAATCCATTAAGGGATATGTACTTGCATATACACTTGTAATGGCTCCTCATCATGATATGTAATCTTTTGAATTTGGTTTTTAAGATGAATCCATCATGGCTATAGTAAAAGTACCTCTTGAATTAAAATAATGGACAATGTACTTTGATGGTTCCTTCACATCACATGGATCAGAAGTTGGCATATTGTTTATCACACCACAAGGGAATATTATTATTAAGTCCTTTTGAATTAATTTTCCATGTAATAATAATATGACTGAGTATGAAACACTCAGTATATGGCATAGCCAAATAGTACAGTGTAATATCCAATATTTATTGGTTCATGATGATTTACAACTTATAATCAATCAAGTTATAGACCAATACCAAAAAATAATAAAAGGTTGGTACCTTATTAAGGTATTGTTGACAATATTAATAAAAAAATTACCAATCTTTAGTTCTAATGGATACCTAGGGTGAGTAATAAAACAAATGATGCCATGGCTATAATTATCTCTATGATTTAGATTACAAATAGATCTAGAGATTCAATTTCTTATGGAACATTTCCCAACACCAGTGCATGAATAAGTAGCTTTCAATTTGGTTTGGGATATTGTTGGTCTCACGTCTACTTGGTATTATAAAATATATCATTAACTCCATGAAAAAATAATTCCTCTAGACCTTTATCATAAATGATAAAAATCCTTCATTCATAAAGCCTCCCATTATACCTTACTTGGACCAACACTATATCATAGAATCTATGATGGAACCCTACTTTATTATTTATCTTTGGTAGAATATAGATTAGTGTGGAAGTAAGTTCATGAAAGAGTGTATAGGGCCCATACAAGTGGGCCTATCATTTCCAATCAATTATTGTATACTATTAGTATTGGTTTACTATGGAAGGTGATGCAACTTCTTATGTGAAGAAATGTGTGAAGTTAAAAGCATGATAATTTGATACATGTTCTATCCAAAATGATCAAACCACTAACAACAACATGGTCATTCTTAATGTAGGGACTCAGACTCATAATAAAGATAAATCATACATCCTCAGATGTCAAGGAACATGTGTTTATTGCTAAATATTATTTCACTAAGTGGGTAGAATCCATTCCCCTCATGTGATTGGTAAGCATATTTACAAAGTGATCTTTAACCATATCATTTTTATATATAGTATCCACTCCATAATTATATTTAATAATTGTGTCTCAATCAAAAACAAAGATTTGAAAACCCTTTGTGCCCAATAAAATATCAAATAACACTTTTCCACTACCTATTACTTTCAAGGTAATGGCTAAACTAATGTATGTAGCAAAACCATTGTGAATATCCTCAAGGATATTATCAATGCTACTATTCATAATTCACACTTGCATATATTTAACAACTTATATGCCTACTATACCACTTTCAATACTCCAATAGGAGCTACCCCATATTCCTTTGTTTATGGCATTGAAGCCATTCTTCCTACTGAGGTCAAGTTTCCTTTTCTCTGTATTTCACTGTATCACATCACTGATGATGAGGAATATAGAGTATTTTATTTATAAGAGCTAGATTTTCTAGATGGAAAGTATATGGACACCCTAAATAACCTTCAAGCATACCAGAACATATTATGTGACCAATAAAATCATCAAATAAAGCATAGAGAATTCAATTTTGGTGATATATCACTAATATAAAATTAGAAAAACATCAATGTTGAGACCAAAAATAAGGGAAATTTTAAACCTCATTGGTTAGGACCCTATGTGATTAATGTTAACTATGTTTCTATAGCATACAAACTATCCATGCCATAAGGAGATGAACTTGATAAACATAATAGACCTCAAACATTTGTATGCTTGAGGGAATTGAATGATTGTCTGAAAGGATCATTTAAGTTTTTTTATAATATACCCATTCTTCATACCATACCCATATCGCTTTCCCATCATACCTTATTTTATTGCCTACCATTTATTTTTACATTACCCTATCACTTTTATCTTTCATTCCAATTCATTTATACTTTAGGAAATTTCAATGGTTGATATTAGATGTACTTACAACAAATGATTTGGATTAAAACTTTTGAAGGCATTCATTTAGTGGCATTATATAGAAGTAGTATGATAGCTGTCCTAGCAATTTCATCCTTCATTTATTGTCACCACATTTGGGAAAAACAATATCACATAATTATGCCATTATTTCCTATATTTTAAGAACAAATCTCTTACCATGCATTGCCACATCATTCTTCTATACATTACCATTTGCCTATCATGATCTTATTGTTACTTTGTCAAATGCTTCACTATAGGGGAACTATAGTAGCTTGAATTCCATTTGGACTATGTAAGCAGTGCTCAGTATTTTCTTAGGTCATCTCATCCACCATTTTTTGAATGATCTTACTATTATGTTAGAAATTTATGTTTGAATGTTCTTGCCTTTTTTTGAGCAATTTAATTTTGAATGCTCTCATAATTTTGCAAATAATTTACATTAAATTCTCTCTTCGTTTTAAGAGCACCTTGAGCCACACTCACCTTTTTTCAAGTGGTATCTTATAAATATCTAATAAGTTAAGATACCTCAAAATTTTCAAAAATATTCAAAACATTTTAAAACCCCTAAACATTGGAAAAGACCAAAGAAAATCCTTAAAATCACAAAATCATGAAAATTAGCATAGAATTTCCATGGAAGATATAAAGTCTTCAAAACATTTTTGGGATGGACTGTCTTACCTACCCAAATTCATTTCAAGACCACTTTGCTATTCTCTTCCCATTTCTAGGAGAAATACATTAGTCTGAGGTCCATATGGACTATGTAGGTAGCACTTAGATACATGGGATATCTTGGGCTAGTTCAACAACCACTTATTTGCAACTTCTTCATCACTTTGTTGCCTTTTGGCACTTCCTTTAATATCCTTTCCCCTAAGTATTGTTGGTATTATAACTATTTAAAAATTAGTCCCTTGTCCTTTAGTTTCCTCATCCTTATTGTTATTTTATGCTCTTTCCATTTTCCTATCTATCTTAGCCACACACTCTCACCATTTTCTGAGTCACTTTTGTGAGCATTGTTTATTTTAACTTCATTCACTAATCAAAACTTATCATTTCTTATGCTCTCACCATTTTTCCATCAAACTTAGCTAATGATCTCACCAATTTGTGAGTTCATTCTCATTCTAGTCCATAGATGTAGTGAACACTATGAATTATTAATTTGGTTCATTAGAGGATACTTGTCTTTCATATTTTATTGTGGTTTTAGACCAAATCCCACACTCATAACTTCATGAGTTTCTAGTACCTAATGCTTTCATGATTATGAGTGTCACCCCCAACTTTACACTATGCACTCACCATTTTTTAGGACCATTCCTTTATTCATATATAATCATCTTCTTTTCATTATCATTAATTTTATTTTATCCCATATCTTGGGAAAACTATACTTGGCTTGAATTTCACATATGACCTTATGTCCACGGGACCATGTAGGAAGTGTCCAATTGCCTAAAACACCTAGAGTTAGTTTGACTACCCCTTCATATTTATTTTATTCCCCTATTTGGTTTTGTGTCATCATCCTCTATAGCCTAGGGGTAATAGGGGCAAAAAAAAATTATCCTACCCATGTTGTTGTTTCCTATAACCTAGGGGAAACATTTTGTCATCCTACCCTTTGTCATTGTTCCCTATATCCTATGGGAAACCTCATGTGATTTGTTCTTATGTTTTTTTTTCCTATGTAATGGATACTTATATCCTATGAGAAACCTTATACCCAAGAGTAACACCTCTATTACACATGCACAAACAATTTCATTCATTCTTTTCATGTATTCTATTTGTTTCTAACATTGTTGATAACTCATTTGTTTATTGATGTTTGTTTTAGCTTAGTTTATTTATTTACCTTTGTGTGTCTTAGAATAGTTTGCTTATTGAACTATTTGGTCCTTAGTTTAGTTTGTTTAATTTCTTTTCTTTTCTTTTAATTGGTTGATTAACTAATTTTGTGTCCTTTTGGTTTGTTCGTTTGTTCATTTTTTTTGTTTTATTTTTTATTTATTTGTTTGTTCTATTTGATTCTTTTATTTATTTATTTATTATTTATTTGGTTAGTTTCTTTATTTTTTGTTTTAACTGTCTATTTCTATTTTTATTTTATTGTACCTTTCTTGGTTGTTGTAGATCTATTACATTTTATTTACATATGAGTCTTGATTAGCCATATCTTGTATTTAGGTTATGAATTTTTTTATATAGTCATACACTTAGTTTATTTGTCTTATATTTACACTTGGGATTGGATTGTTCATATCTTATTCATAGATTGCTTTTAATTGCATCTAAAACTATGTTTTACATGCTTAGGATATATATTGTTATTATAGTTATTTATTAATATTATGTGTAATATCATAAGATAAAATAGAAACTAGGATAATGTATCTATCAACCAATGTAATGGGTAATAATTCTCTGAGTTCATAACTAGCCAAAACTCACACAGTCCAAACCCATGATTAATAATATCAATATGATTTATTATGTACTAATATAGACGTGCATATCTGAATAAGCATATATATATGTCATACAACATAATAAAATATAAAAGTGCAACATCTCATATGCATGATAATACAATAAATGAAAGAGCATACATATTTAAATGAAAATAAACATCACCAATGCTAAACATGAGATAAGCATGAGATCCACATGATAGTAAACAAAGCATTGCATATATCAAAAAATAATAGTCCATGTACAAAGGCCTCTAAGAACCAACAATGAATGTCAATCTATCTCACAATAATATCATATCCATAAAAAATATATACATATCATGTGGTCAAAAATACAATAATATAGCATGGTATCACTTTGCCCAATCTCTATATAATGTAGCATAGTCTCACTATGCCTATATTTGTGCATAAACATGCACCATTTGTGCCATCTCTACCTTTAGCCAGATAATATTTGATTGAAGGGTAGTCATGTCCTCATCCTAGATATCCAATTTAACCTATAAATTTTTCACCCTCTTTTCTAAGCCTTGGATATCACCTACCCATGTTGGAATCTCCTACTCCAACACAACCCTATCCCTACTTTCTCTCTATGTACTTGATGGCCTTGCTTGGCTTGGATAAACAAATTCATCTCTTATTCCTATAATGATAGGATCCACCACCATCATAGCATGTGTGTCATTCCCTCCATCAAATACACCCCCTCCATAAAATCCATCATCTCCATCATCATCCTCTCCTCCCTTATTATTATGCCAATTTTTACTATTATTCCTAGATCACATAATGGTATGCCCAATGGAACTATACACATCCTACACATGAATAAGATCATTTTACAACTCTAAAATATATATTTTAGCCTTTAAAACTCTTGAAAATTGATTTTCTAACTTTATTTTGTCATTTTTGTTTGCCATGGTTTTTACACAGTAACCAATGTTGGCAAGAATACCACCAACATTAGTTACTTGCTTAATCAACATCAATTAGCAAAACCAACATTAGTTAGATTTCCATTAGCCAAAGTAACCAATGTTAGTCACTGTGTTTTTCCAAAAACATATACCCAAGAGTTACTTTTTCAAAGTTCATTGTTTCAAGCTAAAAAGAGCTTCAAAGCTAAAGGACATGATAACAATTTTGCTACAGGACCAAGCTTGATATTTGTTCAAAACATGTTTAAATCACCTTTTAATGATTAAAAATCAATTAGGAACCTTTTTTTGGTGTTTAACAAATAATTTAAAAGTTTTTGGTGAATGTTTTCAAAAGTTTTCAACTAAGACCAAGGGGTCAAATGAACACCACCAAATCTTTCATTTTAGGTTTAAAATTGAACACACTTGTCAATTATTATTTTTAAATAGTTGTTTAATTAAATTTTTGTTTGGAAAAAATAAGAATGGTGCTTGTATGTTCTTACATTTGTCCCCTATAGGGAACCCTTGAAATCAAAAGTGTCATTCATATTGCAAGTAGCCTAGTCCAAGGCTTAGAAAGAAAGTCATCTAAAGCACTCCCCAAAAACTCATGAAAGTTTGGGTGACCTTGAAAACAACCTTAAAGTCTTTACATTTCATGATTTCTTCATTTTATGCATCTTGGCTTATAAGGGGGACTTCATCACCTCATGTAAGTTCTTTAGGGAAGCTTTGACCCAGGGTTTCATCTCTTATGCCTATAATGATAGGATCCAACACAATCATAGCATGTGTGTCATTCACTCCATCAAATCCACCCCATCCATAAAATACATAATCTCCATCATCATCATCATCCTCCCCTCCCTTATTATTATGATAATTTTTACTATTATCACTAGCTCAATTGCTAGGCTCTGACTTTGCCTCATCAACATCCATCAACACTTGACCCTGTGCTTTCCCACTTGTATGTCCAAGAAATGTAAGTCATAATAGACATACCTATAACCACTAGTACATATAATCTAGTGTGACCCCTACATTTATTAGACCCCATAAATATTCACATATTTCTCATGGAATGCTCCCATATCTAACCATAGCTATACTCCTGTGAATCACTAGGGTGGCATGACTAATCCCTCTAGTATCATGTATGAACCACATAGGATCTAATATAATATACTATGACATGCATGTCGTACCCAACATCCCCCTTTTCTTCAAGGAGAAGTGGGAACCCTCTTTTTTGAATTTTTTCCCTTGTTTGATGAGCCATTTCTTCTACATGTCTATGTAATGTTATAATCGGATTACTCATTCACCTTTAAAATTGGAAAAGAAAAGCATGGTTTATAGCTTTTATGGACTAAATTTATTAATGACATTTAGGATATTTTATTTAACTATTCAATTTTTTTAGGAGTTAGTTTCATTTGGGATTTTTATTCGAAGAAATTATTCATGATTTGATCTTCAAACATTTTACTCAGGATTTGTTTTCAAGAATTTTATTATTTGAAAATTATGATTCAGGGCTTATTCATCAATATTTTTTAATTATAAAAGTTTATTGGACTTTATATTTGAAATACTTATTTGGAATTTATTCATCAAGCCTTTTGTATCATATTTTTTGTTTGAAGTTTTCACATCAAACATTTTATCTGAACAATTGTTCTAAATGAATTATCTTACCATAAATTTTGTATCAAGATTTTTGTTCAGACATTTTTATTAGAGATAATGTTTGGGTTTTTTTTATAAAAATAATTGTTCAAAATAGCCGTCATCAAATTTATGCGATTTGAGATTTTTGTTTGGGATTTTTTCCTTGAACATTTTTTTTGACAGGTTTTGGTCTTCAAGATTTTTTTTTCAGGATTTTTGTTCAGAAGATTTGCTCAGATATTGTGTAGGCTCAGTCCCAACAAAAAAATTGATTCATAATTAATGAAAGCCTAGTAGACTTAGCCAATAAATAAAAAATACTTTTTAATACTTTCTAAGGATACCCACCAACTAATCTAATGAGATTTGAATTGTGTAGATAATGAAAAACTTATGAATATTGGACATTTATAACACATGAAATAGAATTTAATGTTAAGTCTATATATAGAATATGCATCTATTAATGTATTCATTACTCATAAAAAAATCAAACTCAACTTCTATCCCATGAATGAAATCCCTAGCTACCTATTAATCTATTACAAATAAACAAGTGACTAGTAGAGAGGATTTTTCCACAAAGTACGTAAACAAATTATGAGCACTACACATAATTGCAATGGCATAGTCATCTAAGATTTTTAGAGGATCACTTTTTCCATTACCATTCTCTATCAAAGATTCAATCAAGTTCATAAACATGGTATATGATGAAAATATATTTGATAATAGGTATGGAAATCACTTAGAATTATGGGATATTATAGATTCAGTTGATGTGTTTTCATTGGATGGAAATCTATCTATCATAGAATGCTAATTCATTATAGGCTTACTCTCATTAAAGAGACAAGTACTGAACTCAATAATGGCCAAGCCAAAGGTGATTTCCTACATCAACCCTATATGTAATTTATTCGTTATGGGAGAGATTAAATAATATGTGTTTATACACCACATAGATAACTAGATAGTCATGGAATGTATATTCAAAGTTGACTTTGAAAGGTATCTATCAGTACCAATTCCAAATTCATTTTTTGATAAAAATCGATTGGTTTTATGGAACCAAAAAAATTCAATGGACAAGGTACTGAGCTAATGGATGCTCCCTAGTGAGACAATGACTTATAAAGGAAAAAATCACACCGCCATTAACAAATTCTTAATGGGAGTGTGAACTGGGATGGCCCTACTAAATAGGATGTATGGCATGCCTAGCATCCATTTTATTATTTTGGTTTGGGTGTCATTACATCATTTTATTATGACCAATGATTACAAATTCACCTTGGGTAATATTATTAACTTGTATTTAAGAGAAAAATCTTGCACAAGAGAAATCGACCCAATCTTGTTAACCAATTCTACATGATGTCATATCTCATGGATGTCATAAGGGGTATAGTGTATAAGGTCATTAGTAAGCTCTAGATCCTAGCCATAGATTATGTTAAGAATCACATTTGTGACTACTATAAATTCATGCATATTTATGCATATATAAAAGAAATGATTGGAATAGTTGAAGATTTCTATCCTCAAGTATGGAAGGCAATTCATGGAACTTCACTACCCAAAATTGGAGAAAGCATAGTGAAAACTCTAGCTAGAAGGAGAGAATACTGGTTATTTCTTGACTACATGGTAATCATTATTTATAGATATAAGTTCCACCATATGCACTTACCTAAATATGATCTAGACAAATTAGTAGTGTAGAAGATTGCTTATTAACTATGGTGGAGTGTCGAGGAAGATTTGATCAAAAACAAGAAAAGTACATATTATGGGTCATGTGATAATTAGTAGAATGTGCTACAAGTAGAGAAATAACTTTGGAGAGGTTGGAAACAAGATTAAAAACTACCACCTGATCACTATGTCACATAAGGACTAGGATCCCCATGGTCACATATAAAGACACATTCAGGGATTTGGTATCCCATACCAACATGTCCCTTATGACCACAGCTTCCTATTTTTGAATGTAAAGGATGATGACCAAGTTTTAGATAAGAAAAAAGTTTTAGGCCTAAAGGAAGATCATTGTAGGATAATTTAATAGGAGCCTTAAATTATACTAAAGGAAATGCATAATAGGTTATCACGTGTACGATGGATAAATTTAAATTTTTAAAATAGCCAACCCCTAAAATAGATAAAGGTATAAGGGGAGCCTTTAGAGGAACTTACCTTTATGTTGAAATATATCAAGAAAGAACTAGGATTGACTGAGCTTGATCCCGTAAGAGCTCTAGTGGACCTCATTGATCTAGATTCCTATGATGAGGAAAAACAAGAGCACCTAGATGTAACTACACCATAAACACCTATAGATACCATCCATGTTCAAGAGTCTACATCATCAGGGGTATATATAGAGGAAGTTTCTACCTCAACTCAACATGGCTCCTCCTTGGAGGCCAAGACCACTATTTTAAATAGAAATAGACCAAATAATCCCCTCATGGGTAGTCCAATAGTTGATCAATCATAGAGCCTACATTCAATTCCTCAATATCAGGGGGAATAAGAATAAGGAATTGATGAAGAAGAATAATTGAAGAGATAAGGAATTAAGCCTCATGGCTAATAAAGGGAAAGTGCAAACTACATATGATCTAATAGGTAAGAAGTATTAGCCTTTATACCCTACTTCCTTAGTTTCTTCGTATATTCTTATTTTTGGTTCATTCCTAATTTCATCTATTTTTAGGAATCTTAAGGTGGAGGATTCCACCTCCACCCCTAATCTTTCATTAACTTCCTATTCTATATTACACATTCCTTTTCTCACTCCTAATGTGGAGAAGGATTCTACTACCACCATTATTCCATCTCTCCCCACCATGCCATCCACATCCATTATTCTCTCCACTCCTAGTGTTCCCTCTGGCACTGTCATAATCAGGACCATGAAAAATAAAAGTGTGATCAATAAAATTGACATAGAAATTGCCACTTCCAAGCTTCATGTTTCATCCATCCAGATCACTTTGCCCATGCCATCCCATAATGTATCCTAAGAAACCACTATTGTATCCTTAATCAAGGGGAAGAGGACAAATTAAATCATCACAATCCATCCATTTCCATAATATGGAGGTGTGGATTGGTTCAAGATCATTTGGCCTTCCATACCTAACATAATCCTTAAGGAGACAAAAAAGAAACAACTAGCAAAAGATCTTGAGGAGGAGGTTGTGTCTAAAGATACACAAGAAATATACCCTAACTAGCTGGTGATTCCTTCATGGAAAATTTATCTAAGAGATAAGGCTTATCAAATGCATAGTTTTAAGATTATAGATCTCCCATAAAATAAAACCATTTTTTATAAGCCCTCTAGGAGCATACAAAGCGTCATAAAGATGAAGTTAGGGGATGAACCTAGTAGGGATATGGTTATTGAAGAGAGGAAAGAATATTATGCCTTATCTAAAAGGAAAAATAGATAAGTGGGTAAGTCGACCTACAATGAAGACTTTAGATCACTAGTTGAAGCACATAAAGATGCCATGGTGGTACTACATGAAGGGAAAAATTTGGCAAGGTAGGAGTTAAAAGTATAACTAAATTAAAATAAGGAATAACAAAAAATATTTCACATTCTAGTAGATATTGAGGCTAAGGTACAAGAGGCTTCCTCAAATTTTTTTAATTATTTAGAGGTAATGAAAGTTGAATTATCCCCTCATATTTCCAAAAAATTAATTTTTTAATTCTTTGAAGGTATATGAGAATAGATTGAAATTGTTGATCTTGTACATAACCAATAAGGCATACAACCATTTAGATCTAGTGACACCATTAGAGGCATCTAATACCATCAATTTGGTGGTCATTAGAATAGAGGAAGATATAGAATGGATAAAATTAGATAGGGAAATGATACTCAAATACTAAGAACATAAGTCCCTCATCTTGTAAATTTTGAATGACTTGAAGTTGTCAAAAGTGAAGGATGCTATAAGTAATTTAATAAAAAGGATAAATTTTGATCAACTTATTAAAGAAGATTCAGATAATTTCAAGTAAATTTTATAAGGGATACCCCTAGAAGATATTGAATAAGAACTAATATATTCAAGGAAGAAGGTAACTAAAGTTTAAAATTTCAAAATCAACTTTCAAATACAAAGATAGAACATGCAAAGCTCCTAGGGCAGGTTTGTATGGTATGCTGACCCTCACTTTTGAAATTAGACATAATCAAATAATAAAATGATGTGTAACATAAATAATATCTCAATATAAAAGTAAAAAATAATAAAACTAAAGTGGTTACATCTAGTTCTACACCAAAATCTATAGTTACAACTCCCACCAAAGTCAATGCATCCATGCAGATGTCAACTCGGCTTTAAGGGCTAATTTTATGCATGTAAATTCTAAATATCAATGTAAGTTGTATATTTATATTTTTATTATGATTAAAAAATATTTTAAAACATTTATCATTCATTTTTTAAACATCCACACATTATATGACTTTGTAAAGGCTGACTTTAACTATTGACAAGTGTAAGATAAATTTATACGGTTTTGATACCAAATTTAGAACTAAAGTTATAAATATTCCATGTAATGTATTTTTTATGTACTTAAAGGATGAGGAAAATCCTTCCCAAAGTATATAAAATCATGTATAATCCAATATTTTAAAGGGTTAGAAAATTTAAATATATAGGAGCAGAAGCAGTTTCTAATTCTCAGCTTATGTGTTTGTGTATTTTCTTTCCAATATTTGTGTAGTTAGGCTTATCTCTTTTGGTTGTATGATTCAATAATTATTAGTGTGAAAAATTTGTGAAGTATTTATTTATATTTATGATTGATATATTAATTTTAGATGTTAAATAGCTATTTAGTAGCTAGAAAATTACATTAATTATTGGAAAGTAAGTTGATTAGTTCATATTTCTGAGTGTGTAGAGGTGTTTTTATTCATGTAGTTTTATGTGTATGTAAAATAAATATCTTATATATCTCACTAATATTGAGTAATAATATTATAATTAAGAGTGTGTAATAGCTACTCCAAAATAAACAACCTTTGATTGAGTCCTTTGAGTTTCCTATATCATAATTATCCTATCCTCGACTTCTTGACCATGGCTGACTGTGTGTGTGCAATAACTAATAGAAATAGACATAGGTTTTTAAAGAATTTGTCCACTTAGAAACTAGCCTAAGAGGTGATTCCTAAATCCAAAAATTCTCTCTTTTATACTCTACCCTTCCCTCCTTTTGAGTTTATTTCAATATTTGGCCAATCTAGATTAGAAACCATCCATCCAACAACTCATCTATATTTTACTTTCTTTTTATACAACCTCTCTATTCAAAATCCTTATTAACAACCTGTATGCCCTGCCTACTATTCCATCACCTAATTATTAATACCACATGCATGAAACTCATGCCTTGGAGTGAAGTTTATCTCCATTAAGATCTTAAAATGTTAGAGGCTACTTGGTTATGAGTTGTTATTCATAAAACCTGCATCAACAATGCCAAAATGTTATAACACCCTATCTAGTCACTATTTATAAATGATATGAGATTTCCTCCCTATAATAAAACATATGGATGTCATAAATTTTTTGTATAATGCATCATGAGGCTAGTGGAGATGATAAAGAAGATAATGTTTCTACATGAATAATTAAGGTGTCAGCTCATCGAACATGCACTAATAAAAATAAATATCCTTATGGTGTCCTTCACAAAGAAGATAATGTTTCTAGATGAATAATTAAGGTGTCAGTTCATCGAACATGCACTGATAAAAATAAATCTCCCTGTGGTGTCCTTCGCATTTGGTGCCTATGTATACCCAACCATATGTTAATGGCTCCTACAATTCCCTAACTATCTCTAGCCTGCTAATATATCTATGGATTTCCTAATCCCAAACCATGAGTAGAGTGGAATCCCCAATTATCTATGCTCCTCAATAGGCCACCATATGAAAATATCTATATATCTAGGCTAATACTACTATCCCCCATGTAAATATTGTAACTTTATCCATCATGTTATGGATCACTCTTCCTAGGGCCATGTGGAATAAACATTCACCATTTTTAGATAGTAATATGTCTCTAAAAATATCCATCATAAAAACCTTCCTATCGATCAATGCTGGTGGTGAACGGTCCCTAGGGGCTATATCATCAAGTCATAAATCTGTATATGTCTCTAGCAAGTCAATATCATCCTTCTCAAACATCATGAGAACTTATTGAAATCCATTAAAGTCATTTAGAACCAACTACTATCATGATGGATCTATCCAAAATAGATTACATCCTCTCAATGGTAGCTTGAGGATTTCCCAGCTATCCTCACATGTAACAATGGGCTCCCCAATTGGTAGATGAAATGTTGAAGTCTCTAAATACCATCACACTACCAGGGCACTTAGGTATGCTTTATGTACATGAATCAGAGGTATTTACATAATGTCATATAATTCTAAGGCCTATAGGAATGCAACCATCTCCATTCTCCATATTTGTAGTGTTCATAAACAATGGGAATGTCACTCTCATGTCATCAATACTATGATATACTCTTATAATCACATATAAATTAGCATAAAGATATATCCATGTAGTTGTCTAGAATATGCTACCCTACTAGACCTATTTTCCCATCTCTCCTAAGGTTTGGATATCTTTCATTTCCCCTAAGTTAGCTATTTTTCCTTTTAGGGTGAATTCATTATTTTTCCCAAATGGTGAAGTCATTGTTTTGGCATTTTCTACCATTTTTGGTGAAATTTCCATTTTAATTTTCTATGAAAATTATGACTTTGCCAAAAAATAGGTGAAATCACTATGTTAACATTTTCTATTAGTTTTGGTGATATCACCATTTTTATAAATGGTAACTTCATACAAAGTCCCAGATTTTCTTTACAAAGTCATCATTTTCCCTTCCACAAAAATAACTTTACAAGTTTAAATCCTAAACCTAAGATTAAATTTATAATAAATACACCGAAGGTCTAGGTTGAGGTCACATACTAGAGGCCCATCATGTGGAAAATTTCATATACTCATTCACTTAGTCACTAACATGTCTTTATCCTCCTCTATACATGATTTTGTGTCGATAAATCTCATAAAAAACTAGAGCTCAAATTTACAAAGGACTAGGGTGAAAATGAGTCATTTTCACCTTATAGGGTTAATATATAGCCTAAAATTTTGAATTTTACCCCCTAGTACCTAAATTTCATTTTTCTCAGTTTAGGAGGTTTAATTTTTGCCTCAGTGGTCTATTTTACCTATTATTTGATCCTATGTTCCTTATTTATTGGCCATTTTATAACTAGACCATCTTGTTGGGGCTCTTCTGAGAGCTATTTAATAAAATTATTTTTTTACCTCATCCACATGTTAGTTAAAATGTGCATATTTGTACTCATAATTAGGCTATAATTTTTTATTATTATTATAGACACCTAAAATCGGCCACTGATAACCTCTAATTAGGATTTTGGCCAATTTCCACCCAAAATGCACAATTTAGCCTAAAACCACTAAAACATGCTAAATAATGTGAAACTAACATATTCAAGTGCTAATTTTGGATAGGGCATCTCTAAATGGGACAATGTAATTTATGGGCCAACTAGCTTTGATCATATCAGTTCGAGTCAAAATGCCAATTTTATACCCACATGTTGTGGATTGCTCTTTTCTATCAAATATTTTTTATAAGATGTGTGCCTTAATTATTTGTTGTTGGTAACATCCTAAATGGGAATACGGTTCCAATGGATCTGACATCACCTTCCAATTCCAACCCAATCAAATTTTAGAATAATAACAAGACATTCTGATCAAATTGAGTAATTTGTGCATAAAGTGCTTAATCATGCTTAAGAGCTAATTAATCCAAATTTGAGCCCAATTAAGAATTCCATGGAAACTTGTTAAACACTTATTTTTGGAAATGAGTATGGAAAATTTGCACATTAGGTGACCTCATTTATTGAGAAAACATCCATAGGCCGTAGATACTACAAATATTAGGATTCATGCCCTCCATGCCTCATCAATGCCTTCTATGATGCCCTTCATGCCTCTTAATTGCCCCTTCCTCCAATGTCATGATGAGAATAATTAAAAAGTTAATTCCAAAAATTGAATTAATCCTCAACCACACATCTCAATCTTTAGATGGATGGTTGAGGTTGATTATGATCAAATCCAAAAATCTATAAATAGAGATGCCATGAACATCATTTCTAAGTTATTTTGATGCAAAGTTATAATGCAAAAATATCTTCAACAAACCATTAGAACTAGTGTTACCATGCCAAATTTATTTCAACCCAAGCCAAGCAACAAGCCAAAGGTGCCAAGGAGATATGGAGGTAGCCAAGCTTCCATTGCCAAGGACTTCATGGGCACAAGCCAAACAAGCCATCACTATAAAGTCATTTGGAACATCCAAAGGAGGTGAAATAATTCTTGTGTTTTCATTCCTTACTTTTTAGTTGTGTTTGTCATTTTCTTTTGTTAACCAAGATCTCCCTAGTGTCTAAGCCTAGAGATGTTATGATATTAGTGTGTGTATTTCATTTTGTTTTCATTTTGGAACTAACACCATACTAACCATCATCTCTTGTGTCCAATTCCTAGATCACATAATGGCATGCCCAGTGGGACTAGATGCATCCTACACATGAATAAGATAATTTTACAACTCTAAAATATTTATTTGAGCCTTTAAAACTCTTACAATTTGATTTTCTAACTTTATTTTGTCATTTTTGTTTGCCATAGTTTTTACATAGTAACTAATGTTGGAAAGAATACCAACATTAGTTACTTGCTTAGCCAACATTGGTTAGCAAAACCAACATCAGTTATATCTCCATTAGCTAAAGTAACCGATGTTGGTCATTGTGTTTTTCCAAAAACATAGACCCAAGAGTTAATTTTTCAAATTTCATTATTTCAAGCTAAAAAGAGCTTCAAAGCTAAAGGACATGATAACAATTTTTCTATAGGACCAAGCTTGATATTTGTTCAAAACATGTTTAAATCACCTTGTCATGCTTAAAAATAAATTAGGAACCTTTTCTTGGTGTTTAACAAAGAATTTAGATGTTTTTGGTGAATGTTTTAAAAAGTTTGCAACTAAGACCAAGGGGTCAAATAAACACCACCAAATCTTTCATTTTGGGTTTAAAATTGAACACACTTGTCAATTTTTTTTGCAATAGTTGTTTAATTAAAATTTTGTTTGGAAAAAAGAGGAATGGTGCTTGTATGCTATTACATTTGTCCCCTATAGGTAACCCTTGGAATCAAAAGTGTCATTCATATTGCAAGTAGCCTAGTCCAAGGATTAGAAAGAAAGTCATATAAAACACTCCCAAAAAACTCATCAAAGTTTGGGTGACCTTGAAAACAACCTTAAAGTCTTTTTATTTCATGCTTTCTTCATTTTATGCATCTTGGCTTGTGAGGGGGACTTCATCACCTCATTTAAGCTCTTTAGGGAAGCTTTGACCCAGGGTTTCATCTCCTAGCATTGAATTCATTTAGCTCCTTTAGAGTTACACATGGGACATAGTGGCACTTTGGACATCACACTACACTGAGCAAACAATAAGATGTAGTGGTTATAAAAAGGACTAGACCTTTTTGCAACAAGACAAGTAATATGAACCTCCATGATTTTATTTTGCATTGTTTGGCATGAAATTAATTGTGTAATTGATTACCCTAGATCATTTATAAACTTGTTATATCTTAGACAAATCCCTACTTTGTAATGAAATTACTTCAATAATAAATTAGAATAGCAGAAATAGATCCAAATATGATTGAAATATATTAGGATATATGATAATAGATAAGCTGCTTTAAGGGGGCAACCTCCAAAAGCTTCAATAAGAGCATAATTCATAATATGATGATAAATAGTTACCTACTACCTCTTATATATAGTCTATATAGGTCATGGTTAATCTATAGGCTGACCTATTAACCAAATGAATACATAGAGAAATGTGAAATAACATCAAAGAGGGATAAGTAAGCCACAATTTGGCTATTCCTATCCTAATATATATGATAGGTTAGGGGTGTAGCATGCCCTTCCCCTTTAGACCAACATTGTCCTCAATGTTGAACAATTCTAGATGTTGTTGTAGAAAATCTTCACCTTCCCAAGTTGCAACTTCACTACTCAGGTTCTTCCACTTGATCAGATATTCCCTAATATCTCTGGTTCTCAACTTCTTAGTATGTGTTTGGAGGATCTTCTCTGGTTCCAAAATGACACATCCTTATTTATCTAGTTCTGGGAGCACTGTTTGGGCTTAAAATTTCTATCTAATGACCTTTGAATAAGAAACATGAAATACTAGGTGTATGTGAGATGAATGAGGTAACTCAAGCTTGTAATCCACACTTCCAATTTTTTGCAGAACCTGATAAGGGCCATAATACTTATGAGCAAGTTTTTTGTCCTTTTTTTGTTTCTTCAAGGAAATCTTCTTGTAAGGCTGTAAATGTACAAAAACCCAATCACCCACCTCAAAATTTTGCTCACTATGGTGTTGATCTACTTGTTGCCTCTCCTATTTTGTGCTAAGGCCAAATTCTCTCTCAAACTAGCCAAAACATCTTGTTGATGTTGAATGTGCTCCTCCACATCAAGAATCATCTGTAAATTAGGAGGTGTAGATGCCTATGTGGGTTAAACTTTAATGGAACATAATCATGAAATAATTCCCTTTGATTAATTTTTGAGCATCTTGGTCATCTGATGTGAACTAATCAATTGTGGAGATTTTGTCTATAATCTATGTAGTTTAATTTTCCTACCTTAAGAATGAAAGTGCATGAATAGTTCTCAAAACTTCATCTCAATGGTGCCCAAGGTTGTGAAGCATTAGACTCCCAAAACAATGTATGTGCTATCCATGGGAATAACAAACATAGGAGAATCAATATTATACTCACCCATAACAAGCTTAATACTATGGAATTTTCTTGAATAATTAATTATGCCACCATCTACAATCATGACCGACAATTCTAGTGCTGGGTAGATGAAATAGTTTAATTGAGTGGCCAACTTCTGGTTGATGAAGTTATATGTGCACCCTGAATCAATCAACACTATCACATTATGTTTCTTGAGGAAACCCACCACCTTAAGAGTTTGTGGAGTGCTAATACCTACAATTGCATGACAAGAGATTGTAGGTTGGAAATATTCAAGTACCTCCTCATCTCTTCTTCATCATCATTGGAGGCATAATCTTCTTCTTCATTTTCATTGGAACCCTCAATGTAGAATAAGTTCTTCTTAGCACATCCATGTCCTTTGCTCCACTTGCTGTCACAATTGAAACATAATCCTTTTACATGATTCTCTTCAATTTTCTGAGGGATCAATCTAGTAGTTGGAGGAATTGTTGGTGTTGATATGCTACTATCTTTGAAGTGAGTGAATGGATGCTTCTTGTTGGCTATGAATTTTTCCTCAAATCTACGTGCCATGATAATAAAATCAATTTTTTTTAAGTGGATTAAAATTTGTACCTCATGTTTAATGTGGTCCTTGAGTCCACCCAAAAATAGGTCATTCAAGTTCTCCTCATAAATTGTCTCCACACATAAGGATAGGTTCTAAAAATGATGAATATAATCCTTGATGGAGCTAATCTATTACAATTTTGCTAGTTGGTTGAAGTAATTCTCTATCACACCATTGCCATAGTGTAATTTTAGCTCCTCTATAAAAATTGACTAGGTGACACTGAGAGTCATTTTTTTCTTTTGAGCACACAACCATCGATACCAAATGAATTGATCAAGTTCAAGATACAAGGATGCCATGATAACATTTTTTCCACCTAGGATCTAATGCATATTGAAAAAATTATCCATTTGGTTGATCCAATTGAGTGGATCTTTTCCATCAAATTTGTGCATATCCACCTTTGGTAACAGCTTCCTCTATGGCCATGTAGCTAGATTTGAAGTAGACTGGTTGGGAGAACCATCCTAGTGGGGTTGTGTAATAGTGATATCTAGATGATTTGAATGATTAATTTTCAAATTCATTATGATATTTTCCAAACTATCTTATATGGATTTCATATTAGATTGTATGCCTTGCACCTCACTTTGAATGCCTTGCACACTATAGTTGAGTTGGCTCACTTTGTGATCTATGTCAAAGAACCTTGGTACAAAGGATCTATTACATCCACCTTTTGACTCCATATCTTCCTTGTTATGATTTTTACCTAGAGTTACAATACCCTTTCCTCGGCCTCAAGTTTTTGGACCTACCATAAAAAGGTTTTACGATGTCGAACCTGATTGGCACTTTTGACCCAACATTGACCAAGTGATTTTTGACTTATGTCAGCCTCAAATCAAAACATAAAAATAACATACCCTAGCCAAATTTTTATTATCTTTCCAAAAATGTAAATAACTTAGAAAAATTCTTTGAATTTTGCACTATAGAGAAATTTTATGAAAAACCTTAGAATAGCGATAAATTTTGTAAAACATATCTAAATGATCTGAAATTTTAATGGAAGTTTAATTTAATTATTTATCACCTCTAGTAAAAAAATTTTAGAGAAATTTTAAACCTTTATATATATATATATAGCCAAATTAAAAAAAAATAGGGTTTCACCCACAAGATTGCCCAAATCGAAGCTATGATACCACTTGTATTGAAATTACTTCAACAATAAAGTAGAATAGAAGAAATAGATCCAAATATGACTGAAATATATCAAGATATATGATAATATATAAGCCACTTTGAGGGGGTAACCTCCACAAGCTTAAATAAGAGCATAATTCACAATATGATGATAAATAGTTACCCACTACCTCCTATATATAGTCTATCTAGGCCATGGTTACTCCATAAGCTGACCTACTAACCAAATTAATGCATATATAAATGTGAAATATCATCAAAGAGGGATAATTAAGCCATAATTTAGCTATTATTATCCTAATACATGTGATAGGTTAGGGGCGTAACACACTTACCACAGAATTATTGTTGGTGTAAGGTGCACCTTAAGGTCCATGTCATAGTACTATCATTTGAGAGAATGGGGGGTGTAAAAAACCTACTTTATAATGTGCATTTAATTTTGGATGAAGACTTAAAATCCTCTCAAATTATGTATATTGATAGATTCCAATAATGCCAAGAAACCTTGTTAGTTTAGGATCTAAGGGCGATTAATTAGTTGGTCTTATCCTAGATTAAAGGCTTGTTTGGAGTCAAAACTTGGTGTAAAAAAAAATAAAAACAAAACACATATTACAAATTTTACTTTAAATAAAGATGCATTATGTTGTCTATAGAGTAATTTTTACTCTACGTTGTTTTTAAAATTTCAGTCACGCACTGCAATTTTGGTTCCCACATACCTTGGTCATGGTAGCAATGTTTTGGAGTAGAGCGTAGGTTTATTTTTCATCTAAGTGTTGAACAACAGTAAAGGCTACCAAGTGGTGATGTTCAAGCACGAGTTCTCTTTTTCCCTTTCGTTTCCTTTGTTCCATTTTGCCTAAGTATTGAATCTGAGTAGAAGCTGCCAAGTGTCACTTTTTGAAATATAGAGCTAGCCAGCTAGCATTGTCACTTTTCATAATTTTAAAGAAAGTCATGGATCATGCCAAGTATCCAATAGTAGCTAAGTGGAACACACCATGTGTCAACATTCACGTCTCATATTGGCACCCGCATTCCATCTATTTTTTGGTGAAAGGGTTGTAATAGGCTAAGTAATAGGAAGCAGCAGAAAGCGCTAGGTGGCAGTCGTAGAAGGTCTTGAACTACCTTTTTTAGAGGAAGGCAAAAGTCACCAAGTGTCACCATCTGTAGAAGCCTAGTGTGTGCCTTAGATAATTCTATAGCATAGATAAATAGAAGTGTCATTCCATTTTGTATAAGTATTGAAGAGCAGTGGAGGCTGCCAAATGTCACTCTCTGAGCCCCCTTCTACTCCATCCCCAAAAATAGTGGAAGGAACCACATACCCCTAGTAAGAGAAGTGGAAGATGCCATGTATCTTCCCAGGAGTAGTGGAGGTCACCACATGTCAACTTCTAAGAGATCATCTTCAAGCTTCATTGCCAAATAAAGATTATGGTGGGTCCTAGGTGTTTTTCAAAGGTCTGTGGAAACTGCCAAGTGCAACCATATATGGGAGCCTATTATGTGCCCCAAATAAATCTAAAACATAGCTAAAGAGGAGTGGAGAGAGCCATGTTCCCTCAATAAATCAATCAAAAAATGCCAAGTTTCATTCTCTGGTGCCTTCTAAGTAATAAGGATAATTTTAGAAAATTGACTAAGTGTCCTCTCACATTTCAATAGAATAGAATGTTCTGCGTATTTGTTACATTAAAGTGAGATGGAGAAAAACTCAGTGAGAGTTATTTATAGTAGATGGAATAGTTCATTGGGTAGATTTTTTGGAGCCTACAAGCATTAAAAGGGTCGTCTATTTGTCCCCTATAAAGTGGAGGCCGAATAGACAGTTGAGTGGCTAAGCAGGTGATGGAATGGGAAATTCAGGCACAAAGGGAGGTAATAAACATGAATCACCATGCCGTAGTTAGGGCAGTTCTTGATAAGACCAGGATGCATCCAAGGCATTGAAGGCACCATCTGTTTGTCCCTGTGAGTTAAAGATGGAGTAGAATTGTGCAAGAAAGGGAGTGATGTAAGGAGACATCTGAGGCTATAAAAAGAGAAGAATTATAAAATCTAAAGAAGGGGGGACTTTCTATAGTTTTAGACTTTCTAAAGTTTTAACCAATAATATCATTTGCTTTTGTCTCATTTTATTGAGTTGTAAAGTTGATGTAATTGTGCATGTTTCTATGCCTTTTATGTGGCTAAATGAATTAAGAAGATTGAACTCTATGCCTTGGTTGATGTTATCTATGTCATTTTCAAAGTAGTCTATACTGTAGATTTTCTAGTGTTGTGATTAGGAATGTCATTTACTTTTGTCTTGTTTTCTTGAGTCAAAAGTTCTACATAACTTTACACAATTTCTGTGCCTCTTATGTGATTGAAAGATTCTATTAAGAAGATTGAACACTATGCCTTTGTTGACATTCCCTGTATCTCAGCAAAAGGAGCCCCTGTTGTGAGCCTCTATTTCTATTATTTCAATCTTTTACATTGATCATGTACTTGTCTGCTCTTAAATGTAATTGAATCCTATATATAGTCTCACTATGCTCAGGTTAGGATTAGGATTACACTCAGGCACATTGCCATAGTTAGGTTTCATTTCTTGCATTTGCGTTTTTATTTAATTTCCTATCCCTTTTCCCCCAACACTTGAAACAAAAGAAGAGACCAGCTTCTCTAAAATATGGAGGTTGTTTCAAGCCACATTATCCCACAGCTTGAAACTTCCCATTGTTGATTGATTAAGATCAAGTGCAATTTTTTTCATCAACAGTTTTTGGCACACCCGGTGGGATAGTCTTTCAAGGAGTTGAATAATTTTTGGTGTGTTCTTCAGCCAATTAGCCTTTGGAGGTTTTTTATTTATCAACACCAACGGTGACTCTGAGTCAAATCAACTGATTAAGTAGTCTTGGTATCATCAAGAAATCACCATTTGGTATGTATAATTATGTTACTCATAGCTATGAGTCTTATTCTCCTTCAAATGTTTTTAATCAAGATCAAGTTTCACCTGGAATCATGGATGCATATGGTCATGAGTTTCACCCTTCATAGGTCTGATATGACTAGCCTCAGCCCTATCATGAGCTATACTAGTCTTATGCCCAGTCTCCCCAATGTGTCACATCCCATGCTCAACCTAATCTTATTTTCACCTTCAAAAAAGCATTAGTGGGATGTAAAAAATATATGTTGGAGCTTGAAAATAGAAGGGAATGTGGCCAAAAAAATCCTAATCATATCATCCATCAAGTAAGAAATGTGGTAGATCTGATTAAAAGTGAATGGGATCCCATTGAAAGATCAAATTGGCAAGGGCTTACATATGAGATGTTGGATGTGTGTGGCTTGATTACATTTATAGAAGAGAAGTTGAGCATTCATGAGAGATGACCTTACCAAGTCCATCAACTTGCACCACAAATTCCATATCAGACATACGCCACCCATGTTCATGAGCCAAATCAAACCTATCATTTACCCAATAATGTTGAGTCTATGTTAGTAGCAAGGGAAAAGGACTCCAAACCCTCACTTTCCCCTTAAGTCCCTTCCACCCTTCCTCAAGAAGATTCTTATTTTTCATCACAGCCTTCTTCTTTATCCCTTTTCAAAGAAGAATATATTTTGGAAGAAGCAAACAAGTATGCAGAGGAATATGCTTAGTTCATGGTTAATAAAGAAGATTTTATTAGTGCAGGAGAGGAGGAAATCACCATAGGTACCCCCTTTGATGAAAAAGAGGACAAGTCACAAGCTTTTGCCTTAACTTTTGATGAGGAAGAGATCATTTCTAACTTTTTCCTCACTTTGCAATAATATATGGAGAAGCATGGACACTCCCTTGATCAAGTCATTGAGACAAGTGACACTATTCTTCAAGAAGGCCATGAACTAGCCAAATGTGGAGAAGACAACATCAAGACTCAATTAAATGTGTAGAGGGGATGCTAGCTTTCAAATTTATCCTTTCAAGAGGTGGAAGTCATCAAGGAGCATGATGATGTAATGGAACCCAAAAATAAGGAAAAAGGAGATAAGCCAAAAGATGACGGATATCAAAGGATAAAGAGTGAAGAACCAACAACCATCATTTTCTTGATGAGACACGACATCATGAAGAACCAGTACACCACAATCTTTTAAGGACAAGAAGAGCTTATGGATGTTGAAAGCATGTTTCACTCAGACTCATTTGAATACAGGCAAATCTGTGTGGCCTATACAGAGGACATTTCACCAAAGATATACCTGTTTCAATCACTTGCATGGCAACATATTTTATCTTTTCATGAAGGAGACATTAGAAATTTTGTTTTTGATCTCGGAGGGAGATAAGGATGCTTAATTAATGTAGTTAGGTAGTTTCCCATTCTCGCATTATTTTTATTTTTATTTCTTTTTTTCATACTTTCCTTTTAAATAAGTGTTTTAAACATAGAGTTGGTAGCTCAAAAAGTTTTTAATTCTTTAAATTTTTGCTACATTAAATGCTTCCCAAATCTTTCAAAATCTCTAAGGTACCTTACGCTGCAACTTTCATAACATGTCCACCTCCCTATTTCCTAAAGATTGAGTAGGATCTGCTAATAGTCACCCAAATTTAATGATATTTAGGACTTGATAGGCCCATAAATATCCCTTAGCAAGATTTAAATTTTACAAACTCTCAAGCATTCCTGCACCTGTGAAAATATCTTGCTCATTGCGATTACTAGTGCCTAGTAAAATTTGCTTCAGCAAATGTGTTTCTATCTTGCACAAGGTTCATACCAAGTTTTACATAAAAGATATAGAGATGGCAGGGACATCATCTTCACAACAAAGAGCTGGGACACTTGGATCTCTTGCTAGGTTGTTGGTTAGTAAGTCATATGCTGCAACTCCTGCACAACCATTGAGAACCTATCCAAGAACCAAAATCTTGGAAGTCGGTCAAGCTAGTGACCCATCAAAAGTAAAGGATTATGTAGATGGAATCATGGACCTGGTCTTGCAAAGAACCAATAGCAAGAATATTAGAGAAGGGGCACACCAAAGGTGTCTTCAAAGAGATAGAGCAAGACAATACGAGATGTTCAAAATGAGGATATGGACCTCACAACTGGCTCAATTCATTGTCCCAACTATGCATCCATGCCCTGATGTGATCAAATTATGCATAGACTTACTCCATACACCATCTTGCACTATTCAATAGGGTCCCTTCATGCTGCAGATCACCCCACAAGCTATCAGGGACATGCTAGCCCTGCATTATGATAATACCACTACATTCCCCACTATTGATAGGATGTAGAGAACATGGGCGAGCGTCAACACTTAGACAAGGTTTCTAAGGTCTGAGTTACAAATGGCCGATGGTGATTCAACAATACCCATGCTTCCTACACTAAGAACTTAGTTCATGCCAGCTAGCCAAGATGCGCTGTCAATGATGGCTATCATCTTTGGCATAAAGGATGACATGGTGGTATATGCAGAACAAATGGCCATCCTTTTCAGACTAAAGATAGTTGACAAGATGCAGGAGTATCAACTTGACTTCTCAGAGCACATCACCTTTTCAATAGTATAACAATTGACCCAATTTAGGTCAAAAGGGGTATTCAGGTATTCCTCCTTTTTGTTCCATCTCATACTACATCAAAACCCTGACCTTTTCACCTGACATATGAATCTGAACCTATACGACCCAGCTTTTGACCCCCAAAGGACCATTCCTATGTCTACATGGATGCACATTTTATCAAGAAATAGTAACCCGTATGATTTTTGGGAACTATTCATTACTCCCATTCTTTGTTGCCTTAGCTATGAACCTGTCATAAATAGGTTATTTCCAAGTTTCACGAACCTCTTGGTTAGTTGTCCAATCCCGTGTGACTTCTATTTTGGGTCCCATCACACGATTATAAGGGTTCATAGATTTTTTGGAGAACCAATGTTGATACCAAAGACCTTAACTCTTAGGTTGGAATTCTTAGAAGTTACTATGTAGTTGTCGGTAGTTGACAATGAGTATGGCTCTAAGAAGAAGAAGAGAAAAATGTACAATCTCTTGTGGATGGTAGGCAACATAAGCCTAGAAGTTAGAGATGTTGAGACTATGTTACTAAGAAATTTGGCCTTCCTAGGGTTCTTATTAGTCAAAAACAAATGGTTTGATGACCCAAGTGATTACATAGCTTTTGTGGTAAGGACCAATAGGATTGGGGCCAGGATTGCACATGAAGGTTGCCCTTTTTGGGAGACTAGGGAAAACCCTACAGAAGATGCTCCTAGTCTCTATGTTGAATTGATAGATTTACCCCTACCAAAAAATAGGCCATAGGATACCTTCTATGATAAATAGAGGGATTATGATCCCAAATTTAGGATGACTTCTGGTTTAAGAAGGACGTTGAAGAACAAAGGTTGGGATATGGAGAAGATTGAGGCCTATTGGAAATATAGGTAGGAAATTTCCCAAACCACCCATGCTTTCAAAAGCATGGATTTAGATGAAAGATGGGAAGAACTTTTGGATGAGTGTCATCCCTCCCCCACATCTAGCCCAAAAACAAGCCAATTGCCAACACTCAGGATAGAGCAAGAAGCTGCAGCAGGACCAAGCCAGCAACTACAGGCCTCAGAGCAAGTTGTAGCTATAGTCACTACATTAGCCTAGCCCCAACCTCTCAGCACCTTGGAACAATAAAGGAGTGTGGTGTCCTCACCACCAAAATCTTCCCCATCATCAAAATTAATTGAAATCCCCAATTCTCCACAAGCACCATCGGCAACAACAGAGGTGGAAAGGAAGCAGATGCAGCCAAAATTAAAGACTCCCAGGAAGAAAAAGAGTGTGTAGTTCCATTTTGATTCAGAGGGGGAAGAGGAGCCTTCACAGTGCCAAGTGCAAATCACTGCAACTTCCCCTTAGTTAAGTATTACTCCTCCTCCTCCCTCTCAGTTTATTCCTTTCCCTATCGGCGTGGTGCCTCCACCTAGCCAAATGACACCTCCTATCACCTCTGCCATCCCCATTTTTCAATTCACCCCATCATTGGCACCTCAATCCCTACTATTACCCCATTTCTCCCCCTCTATTCCTAGAAATATTCCCTTTTAGCTCACCCCTAGCCAACCAATGGCTATCCAATATGGCCTGCCATAAGGATATCCTTTTACAGGAGGACATATTGCATCCCCTTGTGCCTTTCAAACCCAGGTTGATGCTGCTAGGAAGGAAAGAGAAGTCCAGTTGGAGAAAAATAAAATCAAATAAAATAAAGCATCAATTATCCCACACTTATAGTCATAATTTGACCCTATTCAGCAGTAGTTGATGGTAACCCATTTATCACCCAACATTGTCAAGTTAAGTGAGCAAATGCAGCCAAAAGACTATACCATGAACGTAGTGGCCATTGATATGTCCCTATTCAGGCCCCAGGATAGAGTTGAGTTGTTGATAGTATCCACTTTTATAGTCACAAAATATTATTTGAAAAAATCAAGAAGATTACAGAAGATGGAGGCTGATTTGGCCAAAGAAAAGGAAAACTATAACAATTTGGCTGAAGAAATAAATAAGAGAGATAATGAAATAGCTAGTCTGCATAAATAGTTTCAAGATACTATTTCCCTTCAAACTCAATGAGCAGTCTAAGCCTAGAATGATTCATTGAAAGCAGAGCTCACACTTGTAAAAGATGCAACTAAAGCCCTTAGGTGAGAGAATGCAAAATTGTAGGGAAGAGTCAAAGGACTTTAGCTGAAAGTTACCCAATCACAATAGAAGCTGCTGGATGAACAAAATGAGGATATGTATTTTCAAGCCTAGTTCCAAGTAGAGCAATAGAGAGTAGCACAATTGATGCTAAAATTGGCTAATATTCCATAAGGTGTAGGAGTGATAAAATTGGTGAAGGAGCTCTACAAATCAACATGGGAAATAATCTCCTCAAAGATTATCCAACTCAGGCCACCTCTCACCTTCATACTCAATGCACAAAAATTGTGTGAGAAGGTGGAAGATTCAGTACAAAACACTCTAGCCATAGTCTCCAATAGAGTCACAGACTCCCAAACCCTATTGTAAAAGCTCTATAATGCAATGGATGTGACATTGGCAGCCGTTGGAATCCCTAATAGAATGGTCACCGTAAAATGGGTCAATGAGGTGCTCTGTTGCAATGTCACAACCAACCATTGCCAAGAGCTTCTTGAAGTCATGAAAGAAGGCATTGGTGAGATGAGACAGCATATTGAAGATCTGGTGTAACTAGGCCTTCCTTCTCCATTTCTAGACACCAACACAGTGCTAATGGTGTACCAGATCGAACCATTATTGCTAGCCAAATAGAGGGATCAAATAGTTTTCCAAGACCTACAAGATGATTCCTTAGTCTCAGAAGTTGAAGCTATTTTGGTTTCTATTTCCTAGCTAGAGTTCAAGTTGAAGGCTACAGTCTAGATTTTGCAAACTTTTTCACACAAGGATATCATTAACCTAGATCTAGCTTTCATCAAATTGTAGAACAAGCAAGGGTTATCTGATTATGAATGGTCCATCTACCAGATAACACTTTTGAAGCTATATAATTTTGAAATTTTGACAGAGCAAGAGTCAGGTTTCTTTTTGAGCAAGCTCAAAAGTTTTGGGAGTCACCAGTAACTATAGAGTAATTTTTACTCTACATTGTTTTTAAATTTTTAGTTGCGCACTACAATTTTGGTTCCCACATACCTTGGTCATGGTGGCAAAGTTTTGGAGTAGAGCACGTGTTTATTTTTCATTTAAGTGTTAAAGCACAGTGGAGGCTACCAAGTGGTGATGTTCGAGCATGGGTTCTTTTTTTCCCTTTCATTTCCTTCATTCTATTTTTTCTAAGTATTGAATCTGAGTGGAAGCTACCAAGTGTCAATTTTTGAAATATGGAGCCAGCTAGCTAGTGTTGTCTAAGACACTTTTCATAATTTTTAGGAAGTCACAGATCATGCCAAGTATCCAATAGCAACTAAGCAGAATGCACCATGTGTCAGCATCTACATCTCATATCGGCACCCACATTTCATCTATTTTTTGGTGAAATGGTTACAATAGGCTAAGTAATAGAAAGTAGCAGTTTCAGAAGGTCCTGAACTACCTTTTTTAGAGGAAGGTAGAAGTCACCAAGTGTCACCATCTGTAGAAGCCTAGTATGTACCTTGGATAATTCTATAGCATAGCTAAAGAGAAGTGTCATTCCATTTTGTCTAAGTATCAAAGAGCAGGGGAGGCTGCCAAGTGTCACTCTTTGATCCCCCTTCTACTCCATCCCTATAAATAGTAGAGGGTGCCACATACCTATAGTAGGAGAAGTGGAAGATGCCACGTATCTTCCCAGGAGCAGTGAACGTCACCACATGTTAACTTCTAATAGATCATCTTCAATCGTTATTGCCAAAAAATATTGTGGTGGGTCCTAGGTGTTTTTTAGAGGTCTACATAAAGTGCCAAGTGTCACCATCTGTGGAAGCTTATTATGTGCCCCAAATAAATCTATAACATACCTAAAGAGGAGTAGAGAGAGCCACGTACCCTTGATAAATCAAGAAAAAAATGCCAAGTGTCATTCTCCAGTGCCTTCTAAGTAATAAGGAGAATTTTAGGAAATCAACTAAGTGTCCTCTCCTATTTCAATAAAACAAAATTTTCTACGTATCTATTACATCAAAGTGAGATGGAGGGAAAATCGGTGGGAGTTATTTTTGGTAGATGGAATAGTTCACTGGGTAGATTTTTGGGTGCCTACAAGCATTAAAAGGGTTATCTATTTGTCCCCTATAAAGTGGAGGCCGAATAGACAGTTGAGCAGCTAAGCAAGTGATGGAATGGGAAATTTAGGTGCAAAGGGAGGTACTAGACATGAATCACCATGCCATAGTCAGGGCAGTTCTTGATAAGACCAGGATGCATCCAAGGCATTGAAGGCACCCTCTATTTGTCCCATGTGAGTTAAAGATAGTAGAATTGTGTGGGAAAGGGAGTGAGGTAAGGAGACATCTGAGGCTATAAAAAGAGAATAATTGTAAAATATAAAGAGGGGGGGACTTTCTATAGTTTTAGACTTTCTAGAGTTTTGACCAGTAATATCATTTACTTTTATCTCATTTTATTGAGTTGTAAAGTTGATGTAATTATGCATATTTCTGTGCCTTTTATGTGGTTGAATGAATTAAGAAGATTGAACTCTATGCCTTGGTTGATGTTATTTGTGTCATTTTCAAAGTAGTCTATACTATATATTTTCTAGTGTTGTGATTAGGAATGTCATTTGCTTTTGTCTCATTTCCTTGAGTCAGAAGTTCTACATAACTGTATGTGATTTTTTCACCTCTTATGTGATTGAAAGATTCTATTAAGAAGATTGAACACTATGCCTTTATTGACATTTCCTGTATCTCAGCAAAAGGATCCCCTATTGTGAGCCTCTATTTCTATTATTTCAATATTTTACATTGATCATGCACTTGTCTGCTCTTAAATGTAATTGAATCTTATATATAGTCTCACTATGCTTAGGTTAGGATTAGGATTACACTTAGGCACATTTCCATAGTTAGGTTTCATTTCCTGCATTTACGTTTCTATTTAATTTCCTATCCCTTTTCCCCCAACACTTGAAACAAAAGAAGAGACCAGCTTCTCTAAAATCTAGAGGTTGTTTCAAGCCACATTATCCCACAACTTGAAACTTCCAATTGTTTATTGATTAAGATCAAGCACAATTTTCATCATCAACATTGTCCACATAGGATCATCAATTTGCCTTGTTCAAAAGTTCATCAAAAGCTCAAGAGTCATATCATCCACTTTGGTGTAATTATGCTACCCAAATGAGTCTAGACCTTTACCAAAGTTTTTTAAGTCCTTTAATTATAATCTAAATTTGGAATAACGCCTTTACAAGTTCATAGGGTTAATGTGTTAAGTGGGTTTGCCATTTGCACTAAACTTGAGGGAACTTAGGTTTAATTTCCAATTTGGGTTGAAGGCCATTTAAAGACTCATAATCATTATCATCATTTCATAGACTTAAGCCATTTTGTGCTAAACACTTTTACTTTAAGTCTATGTACCACAACATTTTGAGTCATGAAAATTAGTGTTATGCTATCAAAATTATGATAAAACTTCTTTGCCTTAGAGTGTTTTTGAAACAAACCTTTTTTATCACACCTTTTTGGGTAGTATAGCATCATTATGCTACCCAAAACATTTTGAATATTATTTCATAGACATTCTTGCATAGAGTTTCAAATTTGTTCCTACATTTTTAGACCAATCCAAGTATACTTTTTGTGATCCTTTTTCTAAAACATAGTTATACTATTCACTTTTATCTAGCTTATTTTTTAAAAGAACCCAGTTTTATACCATTTTTGAGAGAAAATAAACTATTTCTAAAAGTGCCTTTTTTTCATACCTTATACCTAGTTGATCAAGTTCATTGTCCAAGAATCAAATGCCTATTATTTTCTATAAGTGTTTCAAATCTATTAGATTAAAACTTTCATTTATTTTCAAAGTCTAGCTTTTGAATCCATTTGGTCAAGAGTCCTATCACATGCCTTATTTGAGCCTATCTTTTGACGTTGCATTTGGCCAAAAGACCTATCAACTTTAAAATTCTTAGATTAGAATGATTTGAAACACTTTGACCTTAGAGTTTTGCATTTTGATTTTAGGTCCATTTACTTGCTTATCTTTGTGTGAATACTGAAATGTTACATACTTTATGCTAGCTTATTTCCTCATAAACCTTTGCATAAACTATTGATCCTTTTGAAAAATCTATACCAAGTTAGAACATCTTTTATTTTAGACATTATCCTTTTTATAGCTTGTATAACTCTTTGATCTTTTATCACAAAAGCATTGATAATGGATCCCAACATGTATTCCTCCACTTGTAATGGACTCATGTACAATCTAGGGATTAGTAATTAGTTACGTAAGAAGAAATGGTATAAGACCCCTATGTGAATAATATTACTTATGAGATGGATTCCTATCTCTCTTATAATACTCAATCAAGGGCACAAAGCCAAGATCTATTGGCCAACTACCTTGTTAACACACTACGTTATTCAGAACAAGACCAAGAATAAACAATACAATACCTAGTTATAATACATATAGTGGATGAGCTAGTACTTCAACAGTCATACTCTACTAATATGGCTTCCATGTATGATCTATTTTTATTTGAGTGACATTTTTTAGAGAACAAAGATGAGATTTTGGTTAGATCGATAGAGGTAGGGGATAAGTTTCCAGCAGACTTCCCCCATGAAAATTTACCAAGTCTAGTAAGAGTGCCCCACAATATCATTGACAATCAACAAGATTATTCTAAAAATCCTATGGATCTAGTCCAAACAATGTACCAAGATCCTAATATATCTTATCAAGGAAAACACATCATGGAAGAGCATTTTAACCAAATGCAGATAACATATCAAACATATCTAGATCTACTCTACAATTTCAATCACATGAACATGGTAAGTAAGCCTCTTATTGACCTAGTTCCTTCAATAGTAGTGTTGATAGAGTTAACCAGATAAGAGAATATAAATTTTGACCTATTCTTACAAACCATTTCAATAGATAACTTGATGCATTTTCCTATTATTGAAGAAGTATATTCAGCCTCTACACTAAATAGTGAGCCAAATGTAGTAGATAATGTGTAAACAATGTCCAATCCTAATCAAAGTGGTACTAATGCAAAAAAAACTAGCCAAAAACATATGCCAATAGTTAATCCTATGAATAGGTCATCATACTAGAGAGTGGGCATTTCTACACCCTAGCCTCATCTAGGTGCTTCCTTAAGTGTGCAACCTATGGGATTAGGTAATCAAATAATAGCCAATGTCATTGCTCAAAAATAGAATATGATGAATCCTAGTCCTCTTCTATAAGTAATGCGTAGTGTTCCAAAACAATAGGCACAATTTAGTGTATCAATGCAACAGTGGACAAATACATTGCTACCTCAACTAGGGGCAACAAATGTTCCACCTCACTAGGTAATGATGAACGTACCTTTTCAGTCATAGACTAATATGCCAATCCAAAACCAAGCAATGACTAGTCAACAATGGACAAATATTGGTCAATGATAGATGTTGAATCTAGAAACTAATTTCACTTCCTCATAGGTATGCATGAAAAAAGTTGGTCCCCATGTTTCATAGGTGCCTAGTAGACAACCATTGGTTTAAAATGTGCCACAAATCTAGAGACAAGGTCTTGGTCCACAAGTTCAGACTCAACAACAAGGTTTGATTAGTCGATAACATGTCCCTCTTCAACCACAACATGTATGATATATTTATATCCCTCCATCCCAACCAAAAAATCCTCTAATTCAAACCTTTATCACCAACCCAAACTATAATATCTTGCAACCAAAATGTGTAATTTTTTGTACATCCTAATCCACATATGCATATTCTTAGTCTATTCCCCAACCAATGCAATGAACCCTAACATGTATCTCCATCATACATGAGTCAAAGTGTTCCACTTATGACCTCCCAAACATTTATCCAAACTAATGTTCTCCCTCAAACCAATGTCCCTTCCAATTTCCTATCTGAAGAATTGCAATAGATGAAGGATGCAATTCCTATAATTCAAGCTGGTAAATAAACTAAAAATTTAAAATTGGATGATGTATGTTCCTATCCACTCAACATGGAGTATTTGTAGATACCATTTCCTCTAGGATACAAACCATTTAAATTTGATAAATATAAAGGGAAAGGTGACCCTAAGGCTCATTTGACTGAATTCTTCATCACATGTCAACCAGTGGCATATAATGAGATATACAATTTTTTGTTTTTTCCAAGGAGCTTGGCTAGACAAGCCTTAGAATGGTTTTTGAAGTTGCCTAAAAATTCAATAATAGATTTTGATGATATCTTTGATAAGTTTTTGTAGCACTTTTCATACAATCTTGAGCATGAGATTTTATTGGTGGATTTAACGCAAGTAAATAAAAAAGTTGGTGATAATTTTGTGATTTATTTATAGTGGTGGAGATTCCTTACAAGTAATTTCACCCATAGTTTACAAGATAAACAATTAGCCACTATGTTTACCAAAAAATTGCATAGTGAGATAGCTTACCATCTAGAACTACAATGTGTGCATACGTTCAAGGAGATCATTGATAAAGGTTTGTTGATCAAGTAGGTGCTCATCAATAAAAGAGTCATCAAGCTTAATGTAACTAATCAAAATCAAGTTATGGATTAGGGAAATGACCAACATCTCATCCAAGCACAATCATTACAACTAGCACATGTCAATAACCATGAAAGACCAAAGTAATTCAACTAAAATAGAAATTTTGTGGGAAAAGGAGTAATTGAGTCCCATCATGTACAAACAATACAAACATCATCTGCACCACCTTCTCAACTTACTCTTACTCAACTAGTACCACTAGCACAATAACCAAAACCTACACATCAAATACAGTAGCCATTATCATTACAAACGCCTCCTCTTAGAAGAACCATGCCTACAAATCATGTCTTTAGTGACTTAGGAGAACTAATTGAGTCTATATTTTACAAACTTGCTACCACTAATCTATATATTTGGTCTATACCAAAGTATTATCTGCAAGGCATTCCTTATCCTGATTGGTACTATGAAAATGAATAATGTGACTATCATCGGGTCAATGGGCATAATCTATGAAGATGTGTCCAATTCAAGAATTTAATTGAGAATATTCTAGATAATGGAGAGATAAAATTGGATAATGGTGCTTCCATTTCTAATCAAACTCTTAGGATATATCGAAACCCCTTTTTCCAACATAATAATTAATAGTAGTAGAATAATCAATAACAACAACAATGGCCAGTGCAGTAACAAAATCAAAAGCCAAACCAACAAAATCAATATTAGAACCCATAATGATAGAATAATGTAAAAAACCAAGGTGAAAATGGTAATAACCATCAAAACTACCATGTAGTTGCACATGACCATAATAGGGTTATAAGTCATATTGAAAGGGGTAGCATTAATATCATCTCTATTAATCTTAAACCAAACACTAATTAATATAGACCATTGCTAAATAATAATATTCATCCAAATCACGTAGATAATCCTTCTTTGACCTAGGAGTGCATACAATCAAACCAAAAAACTAGGACTTCCCCTTTTGTATCTTATAACAATAACTTGTTCTTTCCATGTGACCACATGCAAGTGCACCAGCAATTGAGACTTGTCCTGTTTGGTCCCACACCATTTCCAACATTAGTTTAAAATAATGGTCTAGTATTTAATATTGATTTTGCAATCACAAATTAGAGGTTAAAGTTACTATCCCAAGCCTACAACCATCCACAACTTTTCTTGTCATCCAGCCAATCATTCAGCCTCAGAATAAACCATTCACTACTGACTAAGACAATAAATTTGCTATTGTGGAACAATTACAAAAGACACCATCAAAAATTTATATTTTAGATTTTATACGAACATCAATAATCCAAAAAATCATTTTGAATGAGTTTTTTACCCAATCCACTATTGCTAGTGACATATCCCCTAATAACTTTCAAACTTTGGTTAGATGCCTACCTTTAACCCAACAAGTCACATTCAACCAAAGTGATATATCTTCTCTTGATCCACTCCATAACAACCCATTATACATAGCAGTTTGTATAATATGGCAATAAGTGAAATGTGTCCTTATTAACAATGGATCCAACCTCAACATAGTCTCTCTAAAGCTCATCAAGCTTCTTGGGTACATAATGGCAGATCTCTAACTAAAAATAATAACCATAAAAGATTATGATAATCAGGAAAGAGAATCATAAGGCACCATTAGTTTTCTAGTTATAATTGGGCCTTTGACCCATGATACACTTTACCATGTGCTTGATCTTGAGTTATCATACAACATGCTTCTAGGTAGGCCTTGGTTACATGAGATTCATGCAGTCCCATCAACATTGCAAAAATGTATCAAGTTTTCCCACTTAGGGATGGAAGTGAATATTCTAGGAGATTTACACTCATATGAACACTACAAGCATCTTGAGGCCAAATTTCAAAGCGATAATTATTAGTATAGTATGAATCCAAGTTTTAAGTAGGATAAAGGAAAGGCCATACTTATTGGTCCTTCACTAGATAATTGCATAGATCCTAATACCTTGGATTCCCTTTCCAACATGCCACCTCCTAAAGCTTCTAATCATTTTACTATTTTAGATAATGGATCAGAAGAGTATGTGACCCATGATATATTTCATATCACCAATCTTTCTTACAATTCAAAAACATTTGGGTGACCTAAATTCAACCCACATATGCATTAGTAACAAAAGAACAAAGATAAATGACCTATCACATTTGTACCAGCATTTGGCTTAGGACCTAACCCTCTTGAAGGGGATGAATAATGGTTAGACAATGACAACCAAGATGATTTTTATAAAAGTGCAAAGTATCTTATTCCTAATAGGATCATGGATCATCAAAATAATGAATGAAGAGGAGTAGGACTGAATCAGTATGGAACCATCAAACCAATTTCCATGACTAAGTATGAAAGACGTTATGGACTTAGATTTAAACCTCCTGGGGGTGACCCCACATATCTTATTCAAACTCCATCACCAAAAACTAGTGATGATGATGTCGATAGTGAAGTAGAGTCTGATCATAGCCTCACCTTTGATAAACTAGCTAAAGCCAACCTATTTGATAATAATGCCATTTATACCCTTACCTTGGCCATTCATCACAAACCTTTTCCATTATATTATCCCCAACTGATATATTATGACCAACAAGAATCTATTATGTCAATTAATGATTTCTAGAATGATGAGGCATTCTGTGATTTCTTAGGCCTTAGAGACAATGCTTCATTGGGAGATCACAAATTAAGATTCTCAATCACATTTGATCTTGTAGCCCATTTTTAAGAGCGAGTAAACACCCTTATCCAAAAAAAAATAATTAAAACATTGAGGTCCAAAAGTGAAAACCTCTTTGAGGTGCTTTCTGACCAATCTAGTGGTAAAAACTTGTTTTAAGTGCCATTAGATGGGGGTGTTTACTCTTATATGAATTTAGACTAGGAGATCACCAATGATGAACTTGCCTATGGATCTAAGTTTATCTTTGAGAAAAAATAATTATTTGATCAAATTCTCCAAGAATTTCTAACTATTTTTGTCACATGGCTAGATCTTCCATTAGGGGACTCAGATTCATCATGCATAGGAGATGCTAAAGAGCAAGTCCTAATAGAGTACCCTAACATAATTCAATAGTTCAAATCATTACCTAATATTATATAAGATGGTTGAACCCTTCTATTTGAAGATATGATAGAGGTAAATATCAAGACTCCATCAGAATTAAAATGAATAAAATTAAGTGCATCCCTCACTGAGGAAAATTGTGATGTCTTTGCAGTTCTATTAAGAGAGTTTGTGGATATTTTTGCATGGGCCTATTATGACATGTTAGGTTTAGATATCACCTTGGTTATACACCATCTTGTGGTTAATCTTGATGCCAAATTGGTAAAATAAAAGCTACAAAAGATGCATCCTTGCATTGTTATATTGGTAAAGAAAGAGTTGGAAAAACTCTTAAAAGTAGGATATATCTGATCCATTGACTACTTTTAATGAATATCTAATGTGGTAACTATTAGTAAAAACCTTAAAGGGATTAGAAATTTTACTAATTTTTAATACATTAACAAATCTTGTCCTAAAGATTATTTCCACTTACCTAATATGAACATGATCATTGACTCCATAGCTAGTTATGAAATGCTTTCACTCATGGATGGCTTTTCAAGATATAACCATATCAGAATAACTCCAAAAGACCAACATAAAATAACATTCATCACTCCATGGGAAACATTTTTTTATTAGGTGATGCCATTTGGTCTTAAGAATGCCTAATCTATGTATCAAAGGGCCATGATAGTCATATTCCATGATATGATGCTAATATTGTTGAAGACTATGTCGATGACATATTAGGAAAATCCAAAACCAAGGCTGACCATCCAATAGTGTTGCATAAGATATTTGAAAGATTATGGGAGTAAAAATTTAGACTCAATCCAAAGAAATGTGTTTTTGGTGTAGCTTCAAGAAAAATACTTGGCTTCATCATGTCTTATAGAGGTATTGAATTTTATCTAGCTAAAGTTCATGTTATAACTAAGATGCCACCACCAACCAATTTGAAGCAACTCTATAGTTTGTAGGGTAAGATCTAGTCCATCTGACACTTCATCTCTTAGTTAGTAGATACGTGCTATCCATTTACACATATTTTGAATAAGGGAGTTATATTTCATTGGGATGATCACTACCAAAGAGTTTTTCAACAACTCAAAGACTATCTTGTTAATCTACCTATTTTATTACATCCTAGGCTAGGAAATATATTCTTGTTATACCTATCAACTACTAACCATGCTCTAGGGGCACTCTTGGCTCAACATGATGATAATGGAAAAGAGCATGTTGTGTACAATGTAAGATATACCTTGGTTACATATGAACATAACTATACACATATTGAAAAATCTTGTCTGGACATGGTTTTCACAGCTCAGAAATTGCACCATTACATGTTGAATAATAAGACCATGGTCATTTCAAAGGTAGATCCACTCAAGTATCTACTATCTAAAATAGATTTTCAAGGTAGAATGGATAAATGGATCATGCTTCTTAGTGAATTTGACATAGAGTATGTCAATCAAAATTTAATAAAGGGACAAGTTCTTATAGATCAAATTGTTGAAGCACCTCTCATAGACACATAACCACTCATGTTTCAATTTTTTGATGAATCTATCATGACCATCCTTAACACACCCATTAAGAAGAAGCCCTAGAAACTATATTTTGATGGTTTATTCACTACACATGGGTTAGGAGCAGGCCTATTATTTATTACACCATAGGGGGATCTAATCCCTAAATCATTTAGAATCAACTTTCCTTATACAAACAACATGGCTAAGTATGAAGCACTTATTGTAGGACTTAGACAAGTAGTACAATATAATATATCTCATTTCCAATTATATGGTGATTCTTAGTTAATCATCAATCATGTTATAGATGATTTCTAGACCAAAGATGACAAGTTGGTTCCATATAAAGCCATGGTCAACATTCTTAAGCAACAAATTGCCAATATTTAGTTTGAGCACATACCAAGGGCTAGTAATAGAACTTTAGATGTCATGGAAACTATTGGCTCTCAGATTCAACATACAAATAAAGCTAGAGCGTATCAGTTCCTCATCAAGAATTTGTCAGCACCAACTCGTGAACCTTCAATCATTATAATGATTTGTTATATTTTTGGTCCTAATTCTATCTGGTACTCAGACCTTTACAACTACCTTCATGACCAAGTTTTTCCATGTAGCCTATCTTATAAACAAACTAAAGCCTTCATTCATCATTCCACTCATTATACTTTACATGGATCCACCCTTTACCATCATAGTTTTGATACAACTTTTCTTCATTATTTAAACTCGATAGAGTCTATGCTAATGTTAAGATAAGTTCATGAAGGAGTATGTGGTGATCATTCTAGCAGGGTAGTCCTATCCAAAAAGATTTTACATACTAGTTATTATTATCCCATAATGGATGCAAATGCCACTGCATGTGTAGAAAAGTGTGATAAATGTCAATGGCATGCGAATCCAATTCATACCCCAATAAAAACCTTGAAATTGATGTTGACACCATGGCCATTTTCTACATGGGGACTTGACCTCATTGGAAATATTAACCCCAGTTCATCTAATGGCCATAAACATATCTTTATCACAATTAATTATTTCACTAAGTGAGTTGAAGTTATATCCCTCACTTACATGACTAGAAAGCAAATTTCCAAATTCATCTTTAACCATCTCATTTGCCACTATAATATACGCTCTGACATTATATCTAATAATGGAGATTCATTCAATAACAAGGATGTATCCCAACTATGTACTGAATATAACATCACATAAAAAATTTCTAAAACATATTACCCTCAAGGTAATGGTTAGGCCGAGGCATCTACCAAAACCATTGTCAGCATTCTCAAAAAGATTGTTATTGATGTCAGTCATAATTGGAACCTCCAAATATTCCTTGCCCTTTGGGCATATCATATCAATTATCATACCCCCATAAGATCCACTCCATACTTGCTTATGGCACTAAATCCATCCTTCCCATTGAGGTTTAATTACCTTCACTACACATGTCTTTCAAGCATGTTCTGGATGATCATGACTATCGATTAGCTCCCCTGTAAGAGCTAGATCTACTTGATGAGAAATACATGGTCATGCTAAAAAATCTTCAAGCATATCAGAACTAAATAAAAGGCCACTATAATCAATGTGTTAATTATTAAACATTTGAATTTGGCATTCTTGTTCTTAAATAAAACCAAAAGAATACCATGACTGAGAGGAAGCATCAAGGGAAATTCAAACAAAATTGGATAAGGCATTTCATCATCACTAAAAATTATGGATCAAGAGCATACATGCCCACCACACCAGATGGAGATGAACTTCCTGAGCCAATGAATATTATTCATCTTAAATGGTACTATGCTTGAGTGTTAAGGTGTATTATCTATAAAGACCATTTTAGTTATGCCTTTTTATCACTAATTTTCTTTGTAAAAATACCATATTTATCCATCCTCTTTGTCTTATCCACTTTTCACTTCTGACCTATCAACCCAGTGTGTTCTAAATCCTAACCCATATGACCTTGAGTTTTGACATTTGTTACACATTTTTAGTATTGAGGTATCTGATTAGTTTCACTAATTGGTTCAAGAACTTCAGACAGAGATTGTATTTTAGGATAGTGTGATAGAAGTTTTAGTAGTTGTATCCTTCATTTGTTATTCCTTTATTATAATTAGTCTTGCTACTAATTATAACCACTTTTGGGAAAATTAGTACCATTGATCTATGATGTTGTGTCCTGGTTATAACACCCTATGGGCAAACTAGGGGCAACATTAAGCCTTGATGTACTAACTTGCCACTTCATATGCCAACATTGTGTCTCTTTACCAATAGTGCCTATTTTGTTTGAATTAGCTGCTACACTAATCGAGTTCCTCCACTGTAAGGTTGGAACTACATTGACTTGAGGTCCTACTTTGGGACTATGTAGGTAACATTCAATACTTATTGAGGTCGGCTCAGTCACCCTTCTCCACTATGCTCTCACAATTTTATGAGCAACCTAATCCACACTCTCACTATTTTATGAGAAACCTAATCTAAGCTCTCACTATTTTATGAGCAACCTAAGCCATGCTCTCAATTTTTTTTGATTAACCTTAGTTTGAATGCTCTCACCATTTTGTGAGCTTGAACCATTTAGTGTCTCATCATTCTTGACTGAGTTGAGATACCTCAAAAACTTGTATAAACATCTCAAAAATTTATTAGAAAAGAACAAAAACATTGACCACTTCTTTGCCTTAAGGATTCTAAGAACCCTTACTAAGTTACAAGCATTAGTTTCCCCATCTTTTTAGGCCTTTTCTCTCATGCACTTGCCATTTTATAATATTATTTCTCTTTTTCTCTCACATCCATTTTGTTTGTTTTCCTCAGTTATCATATTCTTCCCATTATTTGGGAGAACTACATTTGTCTTGAAGTTTGATTGGATATTACATCTATGGAACTATTTAGATAGCATCCACTTTCCTAGTGTATATGGAGATAGCTAGACCACCCCTTCCTTTTATTATATTCCCCCATTTTGTTTGTTTGTTAAGTTGTCACCTATTTTATAGGGGTAATGCTCATAAGGTTTTTATTGCATTATTTGTTTATTTATTTCTATTTATTTTGTTTGTTTTTCTACCTATTTGTTTGTTTTTAGCACTATTTCCTTGATTCTATTTATGTGTGTTCATTGGGTGATTCCTTGCCCAAACTTATACTTGAATCGATCCATATTCATATGTTTACATTATCATTATGGTTTATTAGTTTAGATGAGCATATCCCTACTAGTAGGTTGTTTCAATTCATCATTACCCTCTGTGTTATGTTATCATCATCTTTGACCAAGTTTGTCATGTTTGTCATAATCTAGGTCTAATTATTATAACCACCTATGTTCAAATAATTGAGCACCATCCCATCTACATTTATTAATGATTATAACTACCTTTCAAAAAATCATTGTGTTGTCACTACTTTACTTTTTTCTTATACAGGGGCATGATATTATCTTGTTTTTCTATCCTAATTGGGGTAGCTCCATCTTCTCAATGATTATAATTGCCTTTGGAGAAATAATTATGTTATCATACCATGTTGCCACTATCAGGTTATAATGCTTATAACTACTTTTGGACAAATCATTTCACACCATCCCACTTGCATTCTTAATGACTTTGACTCCTTTTTTAATATCATTATGTTTTCACCCCATTATCTTTCTTTTCGAGGGACCGTTTGTTGACCCACTTGTGCCAACCATTCCTTTCAAGGGCCATCATATAGTTAGTTAATTATCATTATAGTTGTAGATATATAGGACCTTTTCATTCTTTGAGAAGATGTTATTGTGCTTATATCTTTTAATGCCTTCCTAAATGGTGGCACATTTTAGACACCTAAAATTGGCCACCGATAACATCCAATCAAGATTTTGCCTAATTTCCACCCAAAATGCATAATTTGGCTTAAAAACACTAAAACATGCTAAATAATGTGAAACTACCATATTCAAGTGCTGATTTTGGCTATGGTATCCCTAAATGGGGCAATGCAATTTATGGGCCAACTAACTTTGATTAGATCAATTTGAGTCAAAATGCCAATTTTGTACCCACGTGCTTTGTATTGATATTTCCTATTAAATATTATATAAAATATGCATGCCTTCATAATTTTTTTTGGTAACATCCTAAATGGGAATATGATTCCAAGGTATCTGACATTGCCTTCCAATTCCAATCCAATCAAATTTTGGACTAATAACAAGATATTCTGATCAAATTGAGTAATTTGTGCATAAAGTGCTTAATCATGTTTAAGAGATAATTAATCCAAATTTGAGCCTAATAAATAATTCCATGGAAACTTGTTGAAATTTATTTTTTGAAATGAATATGGAATATCTGCATCATCAAGTGACCTCATTTCTTGGGAAGACATCCTTAGGCCATAAATGCCACAAATATTAAGATTCATGCCCTCCATGCCTCATCAATGACTTCCATGATGCCTTCAATTCCTCTTAAGTGACCCTTCTTCCAATGTAATTATGAGGATAATTACAAAGTTAATTCCAAAAATTGAATTAATCCTCAACCACACATCTCAATCTTGAGATGCATGGTTGAGATTGATTCTAGTCAAACACAAAAATAAATAAATAAAGAGGCCATTAACATCATTTCTAAGCTATTTTGGTGATTATTTACAATGCAAAAATATATTCAAGAAGCCATTAAAATTATTTTTACTATGCGAAATTGATTTCAAGCCAATCCAAGCCATAAGCCAAAGGTGCCAAGGAGAGATGGAGGTAGCCAAGGTTCCATTGCCAAGGAATTCATGAGCACAAGCTGAGCAAGCCACCATTACAAAGTCATTTATAGAATCCAAGTAAGGTGAATGAATTATTGTGTTTTCATTCTTTACATTTTAGTTGTGTTTGTCATTTGGTTTTGTTAACTAAGCTTTCCCTAATGTCTAGGCCTAGAGATGTTATGCTATTAGTGTGTTTATTTCATTTTTTTTCATTATGGAATTAACACCATACTAACCATCCTCTATTGAGTCAAATTCCTAGATCACATTTATTCTTTTCCAACTCATCATAGATATATTTTATAGGTTTCTTGTGTAACCTGCCTTTGCCAATTTACTGAGATTCAATAAATTATTTTTTGACCAATCAACAATATATTTTACCTTTTTAGAGTAAACTCATTTTCAATCACATGATTTAACATGTAAATTATTATAACCACCTTTGGTAAAATCAATATTTTATAGACCTATTTTCCCTACTAGGACAAATAAATGTGCTAATGATTATAACCACCTTTTGGAAAATCATTATTTTATTATCTACCTACCCTATGGGGGAACATACCTATGCCACTGATTATAATTTCCTTTTATAAAATTAGTGTTTCAAATTGTGCCACTTATTATAACCACCTTCGATAAAATTATTGTTCTATATGATGTTTTCACTATATCATGTTGTTTTCTTCATTTAGAGGGACCATTTAACTATATTTGTTGCTTGATCCCTCGAGGGGGCATCCAAGGTTAATTGATCACCCTTTGGGGAATGAAACTTTCATATTAATGGATTTTATATATGTTATTGTGCCTATGTCTTGTAACACCTCAAATAGGGTAAAATTGAAGACACTCATTTTTTTAAACTTTTGTGTCTAAAATGAATATCAGATTGATTTCTAGAAAATGACATAATTTAAGCCTAGAAGTCACTAGATTTTCCAAATTCATCCATGTAAGGGATTTGAATTCTCATAATTATGTCAAGGTATCCTCATTTGGAGTATTACCTTGTATACAATGATAATTTATCTTTAATTCATCCCTATTTAAATTTTGACTAGTAAATTGACATTCTTGGCTTTTTGATCTATTAATACAAAAAACTAAAACAATTCTTAAATGCCAAAAAACTTAAGCATGATTAATTAAAAAAATTGGAATTAGATTCTTAAGTAAAAATTACAAGTTCAATTAGGGAATTACATTTTCTAAAAAACTAAATTTTCAATAAAGATGAGGTCAAGGTCAAGGGAATTAATAATATCTTTTATTAATTACTAAAATTGAAATTAAATGTGAGTCACAACCTCATAAATATCTTATTTTAGATGTTAAGTCTCAAAAATATCTTCTATGAGTTATCAAACCTTCATAATTTATTTGATTTAGCCTATGGATAATATAAAATTTACTAAGGTTAATCTAGATACAACCAAAGTGAAAAATAAATGTAACCTCACTAGTGTTAGACTTAGTTTTAAGTTTCTTTATTATATTCCAACAATATTTTGTGTAAGGTTATTGTACAAGAATATCTCAAGCAAAGTTATAATGCTAAATTAATTCAAGAATATTCACATACCAATCCAAACCAAGCCAATCCAAGCCTCAAGTTGACTTATAAAATTTCTTCCCAAATGAAAATTACATTGATTAAAGTCTTTATTTCCTACAATTTGAGCATGAACATCATTTATGCCAATAAATGAGCACTAGTTTTGATAAGGGAGGTAACATTATTTTTTGTGTGTTTTTTATGTTCTATTTTTAGTTTTATTCATTGTGTTAAAGTCACCCAAGTACTTAGGTAAGAGTAGTTTAGTTTATATTGCATTGTTTGATTTAAATTCTCTTTTGGTTAACTAACAATAAAATAAAATAAAAATCTCTTTGAATTCATAATTATACAGTGGAAAACTAATTTACCTTCCATTTAGTAAAAGTAATGCCACACACCCACTAAATTTTTTTCACACTTATGAACATGTTCTGCTACATTTTACAAACCATGATATTCAGGTATATGAAGAATTATCTCATAGTAAACTATATGAAAACTAGGTGTTGGAAAAAAAACATGTTCTGACCCACCTGCTATCCCTTTTGTACCTTATGGGAGAGGTCCACCAATGCTTCCTACACCACCTCCATATCTTCTAATTGAACTACCACAAGTACCACCTCCCATGCCTCCTATGGAAATAGAATCACCTAATAAATTGGGTAAATAATTAGGTTTATTAATGATGAAATGGCCTCTTCTTTATCCAATAACTATATTTTGTTCACCAAGCATTCCAAAGTTATCCATAGGGATGAATTGTAATGGGAAATAAATTAATAACAAACTACTATCTTGATTATGTTATTCAAAATTTTATTCCACAATTTTAGTCTCTAACTCTACACTATCTGTATCCAAATTTATTACAAGAACATCATCTAACTTGAATTCATGATCATGTGTTATGGGTGGGGAATTGGACCTATCTAGATTGGGTTCTATAGTCACCAATTCTTGACTTATTTCTCCCACACATACCTATCCTAGTATTAGATGTGGTACTATGGTTGGGGAGTCCTCATTATGCATTTACACCTCCCTACAGATCATTACAACACTTCAAGGGTCCTCCTAACCCATCCCTAGATCACTTTTGATCATATACCTTCATTTATCCTCATCATACTTATACTTACACAAATCCTATTGACTAGTTACCATGTTGAACCAACATGATTTATCAAAATGTGCCCTTTCATTTCACCATCAAATGCATTGATCATGTGAGGGAGAGTTTATCCATTCATGTGGAAGTTCTTAATTCATGAGTCAACTATAATCTTATTAATATCTAATGAAAACTACCTGAGATACATTATACATGGCTCTATGAGAAAGTTAAACTAGGCTTGCTATGGACGAGTATTTAGAGACCATGTATTTAAACATATATCTTTAAGTGTTACTCTCCACCAAATATCCAACGTGCACATCTAGGGTACTCCTAATATTTCCAAGGTTTATTGATGCACTATTGACCAAGATATATTCCATACATATTTCTTTGAATGGTCTTGTGTTTATGCTAAAAGTGAAGCATGTAAGTGAATGGGAAATTATTTAAATAAATCTTCATAGAGTGAGTCATAAAGGTGATTTTATACCCATGCATGCATGGAAAATCCTTTTTTAATATACTAAAGTATAAAATTATCTTCTATGGTAGTAACCCGATGTTTAACATTTTATAGAGATATTCATTCAAGAATCTTCCCACCATCATGTAAATAATCTCAATGGGTCTTGATAATAGAACCAAAATGTTGAGCTCTTTTCTTTTAGTCCAACATATATTTTCCCTAGTTGAGTTCCTAAAAAAATAAGAGTTCTAATGAACTAGTGCATTAGCACATCACATAATAAAAGGTTATCATACACTCACCTAAATCATACACCTTAAGACTAGTCTCATTCACTTTATCATCCAAAGGTGTATTCATTTACTTTCCTAAGATAGGGTGATCGAATAAACACCTAGTTCTAAATTCATTCTTAATTTTATGTCTAACACTTGACTATTCCTCTCTAACTTAACTAACCAAATAAAAAAATATGATCACAAATTGATAAAAAAATAGTAATAACTCCATTATATTCATGAAAAGATTACATAAACCTTTCATCAACACATAAGATTATTTTCATTACATTCATATGTCATATCCAAGATCAATATGACTTTAGGTTTACAATGATAAAAAATAATACTAAGTAAAAAAAGGGGTTATTTATACATGAATCACCTTGACCATTCAATTACAATAGTAAATACAAAAATATGACTCACTAATGACCATTATCAACACTTATTCATGAAAATCCATTTAAAATGACCTGGGATTAACTACCCCTATATGCTCTCTCTATGATGCATCTCATCATTTTGAACCTATCTTCTTATCGGTGTCATAATCACTCTTGACTATTCTTATTTGATGTTAATGTGAACCATTCCCTAATTATCTCCACTTTTTTTCCTTTCCCAAGTCTTTAAATAATATATGAGTCCTACATTCTTGGTTTCTCCATGTTTTATGTTTTTTTATTCCATGTGACTTTCCTCTTTTGTACCATGGTTTTCTACACCATGGTCTCCAGTGCCATGGTCTTTAGTATAATCTTATCTTTTACTTAATGAAACTCAATATTCACTTTATACACCTAAATTTGTTCACTTCATTATTTTCAACTAATCTTCCTATTATTTGATACTAATTCCACTTAACCTATTTTATCCCACTAATTTATCCCCCTTTCCTAACCATTTATCTAATATCCCCCTTCTATTATCATACATTCACTAACCTTATCTCATCCCACTCTTTCATTAATTCTTCCTAATCCCTATTATCCTAAACTAATCCTAGTTATCTATTATATGGGAATTTTATATTCTCATAACCCTATCTACCCACCTACTAACCTACACACTAGCCTTTCCTATGTCCCTAAGCTAATAAAGAAGTCTCTAGAACTAGAGAAACTCCTCCAAGTCTCTAGAAGTCTCTAAACTAGATACTTCTAAGGAATTTAATATTTCTTAAATAATCCATAGCCATTGGATTTCCTCATCCAATTTTGAATATCAACCTTTGATCTTCCTTCCTAAAAATATATAAGTAAGGCTCCTCCTCCATGGAAGATAAATTGAATCCTCATATCAAATCCATGTCAATTTAGCAATCAACTAGAATTCCCATAACATCATCATGCTAATATAATCCTTCAAAAAGCATTCTAAACCCAATCCATGATAGATTAGCCATTGAATCTATCATCAATAATCCTTCATCATGTCATCACTATGCCAAAAATTTGAGTGTAATATGCTATCAAAAATCCATTAGAACATCCAAGAAGGAGGTGATATGAAGAAAGGAATTTGGTAAGGTATATATCATTATGATTTGTTTCATGAATCCTTATTAATAGGTAGTTTGATTTTTGAGTTTGAATTAGCTTGTGTAATTCATAGTTTTCTCAAAATTTTACTACATTATGGAAACCATAGTGGGATATTGCTCCCATTTAATCAATTTTTATTGTTAGTGTTGTTTTTTATAGCTTGTAGGTTTGATTAGGTGAATAAATTATCAAAATTTTGAAATTTTACACACACAAGTTGTAGTCATGATAATACATTGGTAGTCACGATATTGTCTAGGGAAGTAGTAATATTAACCCTGTGATTCATGATATTGATTTAACCTTTCACATATCCACTAGCTATCTATCTAACCACATAGGTTTTATTCCTTCAACAATACCAAAACTTGGTAGTTATGATGTTTTAATTCTAATCATGATATTTTCTAACCCAATTATGATTTTATAAATCACTAATGATATGTGTTGTAGGTCATCAATTGACAATATCATGACTCTCCTAGTCGTGGCTCATCTTAGCAATCATGGGATTATAATCAAGAATAAAAATATTGTTAGTTTTCATAAAGTCATTAAAAACCTGATGTGTCCTCTAATTTTTAGGTTTTATTCTGATAGTTTGTGCTTTTACAGGGGGTTTTGTTATAATATAATTTATTGTTTAATATTTTAGGGTTTTTTGCTTTATTCTTATATCTATCACCTAACCCTAATTTTGTATCAGAATTATGTCTAGATTTTATTTGGTCTATGTGTTTTATGATTAGAAGATAAGGAGGCCAAGGAATTAATTGAATAAAAAAATATGATCACATTAGGCCTTACCCCTTTTTACCATTTTTGACAAAACTAAAACTCTCGTTATTTTCAAATTTGTGATATTGAACTATAGATTAGCAGTATTGTAGTGTTAATCATGATCTTGTAATTTTAGCATTTTTTACTACCTTTTCTATCTACTTTTCAATCTTTACTAGGTAGATTAAGGGATAAGTTTACCTATTTTAATCATCTATTCTTTAGAATAGTTAAAGTATTGGTCATATATGTGTCCATTTTGATATAACTCAAATATTAGTATTTATCTATCTTTTATCATCTATAAAATAAGACCTTTTGAAAAGTTTTAAAATCTATAAATTATCTAAACATTAGTTTTGGTCACATACCATAATCTAGAAATTTTATTATTTTACACAATATCATAACTGTTGATTTATTTCTAGTAGCAATTTTGTAGTTATCAGTCATAGTTTTGTAGGTTATCACAAAACTATAATTTTAATTATATATCAAATCATAATAGTATCAATCCTAGTTATGATATTGTCTAGATAAATATGGTTTTTTAAGTAATTTTTATGGTCATCTCCTAGCTTAAATATCGTAACTTGGAAGTAGTGATATTGTCCCCCCAGTTATGATTTTGCACTGTGTATTTACAATTTTGTATTGAATTTTTATCCTTTTTAATATTTTCTTTTTAGTTTTCTTAAATTTTAAGTCATTCTGAGCTACCTGTAAAGTCCAAATTGCATTTGGTGGAGAGGGGCTCTGGGCCTCGACCTTGCCCTATACTAAGATAGATAATGAACCTGGGTACTTCTCTTGGACCCTACAAGGGAAATTTCCCCTTGACCCCAAAAGGGACATTTCCCCTTGACCCCATTGGGGATTGTCACCCCCAGACCCCCTCATTGTGTCCCACTCATCATAAAGAAATTATAAAGCCAAATCAAGATTTATTTAGGGTGTTTTATTAAGTCATATGTGATTAACATATTATTTATTATAGAGATTATTTTGATAACATCATCTTGTAGGTCATATTTTGGGTTTAACATTTGGTTTTGTAGGCTACCCCTCAAGAGTGATTTATCAAAACCACTAATCTTTGTATTACAAGACCCCTCTTTTGAGTGCCCTCATCAAACTACTAACCTTTATGTTGGTAGGAAATTTTTAAAAAACTCTTTTGGGCACTTTAAAAATATTTTTTATTATATATATATATATATATATATATATATATATATATATATATATATATATATATATATATATATATATATATATATATATATATATAATCATTTTTTTGTATGTATATTCTTGCTTGTCCTATTGTATATAACCATGTAATCTAAATTTAATTGGTTAATTAATATTTTAGCTTGCTTGTCTATTACTCAGGGCTATAGTTGGCATATGCTCTCTCCCTTGTGTCCTTGTAGTGATTATTGAGATATTAGAAACCACCTATAAACCCCTTACCTTTTTTTTTTCCATGGGGTTGATGATTTTGATTTTATCACCACACACTACCCAAACTTTATGTTCCAATGAAGTATAAATATTAGGATAGTTGTCGCTACATCCTAAGAACTCCCCATAAAGGTTTATGTAGAGTGAGGGGTGATTAATATCCAAGACCTAAGGTAATTAGATATCATCCTACATAGAACTAGGCCCCAACATACCATTGTGTATATAGGGGATGCACCTAGATAGCCTATGTATACCTGGCATAGGAGCCTTTGGATGTAATAAGTGTACCATTATAGGAGTCAGTATTAGCTCCAGAGTAACCATCATGTGAGACAAGGGTTGATATCATTTGGTCGATACCTCAATAGGTCACCATCCTACAACCTCACCCATGAAGTTGTTTAATGGTATGGATATCAGGTTATACACCCATCAATTTACTAATCATAGGGTGTGTCTTGCTTACATAGGTATGTGTTGTGATAATCCCATACTATTTATGAGCTGAGTCAACCTACCTATCCTTGCATATCTAGCTTTTTTTCACATATATATCCTTGCCACATCATTTTATCTTATCCTCCTTTATATACATAATCTTGCCTCACCAGCATCTTGTATATCCATATCCAACCATCCTTTGTATATATCTTGGTCATCATCCTTGTCATACTATCATTGTACATATTGTCTATATCCTATCTTATGTCCTATATTATCTTCATCACATAATATTCCAATAATTAACCACCTATCCTTAACCACACTACCATCACCCAAATCTTGTCTTGTGTATCCTTGTCATCTTATATCCTTATCCCATCCCTCATCTTATTTATCTTCCATCCTAGCCTAACCATATCCCACTCATCATTAGTCACCCCCATCACCTACATCTTGTTGTGTCACCCTTTTCATCACACATTATCTTTTTTATATCCTTATCTAAGTCATAACCAATATCCTAAATTAGTTACATCCACTCATCATTCTAGTCATACCTTGTCCTAGTCCACCTCATCCATAGTCCTCATCCTCCCATATTATCTTGTGTCATTATCCTATCACCTTATATCCTATAATCTTGTCATTAACCCATTGTAAATTCCTAATCCCTTCTTACTCTCACTATAATCATTGATCCTTGGTCATCACCCCATATTCTTGTGTATCCTTACCTAATCATCATCTTGTATCACATTGTATATCATTATTATCCCCTTGATTCTCATCTTGTACATAGTTTATCTTATTGTACATCCTTGTCATTAATCATACCCCATAACTCACATCTCCTCATAATTATCTTAATCATCCCATTTGTACATCCTTTACATATTAGCCTTGTATATCCTTGTCTTGGTCCTTTCCCATCTCTTATCTTGACTAGTCATACTCATTCATAATTGACCACATCCCGACCACTTATATCCTTGACATCCTCTCAAACACATAACACTTATCCCATCCCCCATCTTGTCTCCATCCTATCTTGGTCTAAATATACCCATTCATCATTGGTCTCATCTCCCATCACCTCCATGTTATCTTGTACATCCTTTTCATCATCCCATTGTACCTATTATCTTTGTATATCCTTTTCATTATCCTCTCTCATCTCCCATCTTATCTAATCCACTCATTATTTTTCATATCTTCATCACATATCTTGCACATTATTACCATTATCTCCTTTAACTTTTTCTTCATCTCATCTTGGTCTAATCATATCCACTCACCATCAGTCCATCATCCTTAGAACATGGTTATTATCTTTTGTATTATTGTCGTACATTATTATACATACCCTTAGTATTATATACATCCTTATCCCATTGTAATATTATATATCCTTTCATCCTACATCATCTACCTCTTATATATCCGTTTATACATCCTTTAGTCATCATAACCCTACCTATCCTAGTTACCTCTTGATTTGATGTCCACATCTTATCCTAAACCCATCTATCATTAATCACACCCCCATTACCTACATATATTAATAACACCTTATTTTTTCCTCCACATCTTATCCTAATTTCATATCCTAATCACTTATCTTGACCTTGTCTACATCACCCATTAGGTCTTATCACATCCTATCTTATCCTAATTAGATTTTTTAGGTCAATCCCCATCCCACATTATCCTTAATCATTTCATCATCATCAATCATAATACTTCTCCTTGTTCCTTATATTAATCACCTTCATCACATTATCATACCCCATCCCATTTTGAGCTAATAAATCTAAATGTTTTAAGATAGTACTACCATCTACATCATCATCTCATCCTTATCCACTATCATTAATATTTTGGTCAGATTTCATACCTAGTCAATATCCTTCTAGCATCTTGTCACTTTGTTAGTTCAATCTAGAAAACCCATCATCATAAATTTAGTATAATAATCTTTTCCCACTCTTAACTAGGACCCATCTAATCATCATCTTTCTAATTTTAAAACCTAAGCACCCATCAAATCCCTAATCCTTTTGTTAGTTTGATAATTAAGCATTATTGATAGGTCATTAGCACATATTGAACTATTAATCTAAAATTTGATCCTAGTATTTTATCATCCATCTATCATCATCATAATTTATAATAATATCTTGGTCCTTTTGATCTAATTTTGTTTAATAAACCATCTTTAATATTTATCCTTCATCCCATCCTCCATCACCATCCTTAGAGTTAGATGCCACCTTCACAGACCAATATATAGTTGCCCATAAGGATGAGATTCTCTTCAAGTTTATTATAATGGGTGTTACACTTATTTAAGGTGTTGGTCCCATTCAACTAATTTCACCTCCCATCAAAGTTCCTTCATGTGAATCCCACATCAATCTTCCATCCAATAGTCATAAATAATGAACTTCCCCTTCCCTTACTAGCAAAGGGAATGAAATATTGGCCACTAATAGTCCACCCACCTAGTCATGTCAAAAAACATCCAATCATAAGTCCAATTCTTCCACATCTAAATCACAAAGTGAAGTGGGTCATTATACTCCCATTCTTATATCCTTGGAAGCCCTTTTTAGATAATTAGTCACCACCAACATGATGGTGTATCCACATAGCTAACATCTTGATCCTACTAAGAATACACCCTCATAGTATAAAAATGATAAATATTATGCATGTCACTAAAATTTGGGGCATATCATAAATCTATGTCAACCTTTCCAAGAATTTTTCCAAGACCTCATTGACCATGGTGGTATAATAATCGAGGATAAACCAAGTGAATCTATATCCCTGGGTGAACAAGAAGAGGAATTCTAAGATTTCCTTCCCAATCATGATCAATCCCTTTCCTTTTAAATCCAAGTTTAATACACCACTCCCATTTTCCAATAATTCCTCCATCAAATTTGAGTCTATTCCCCATGAGACTAGTCCCCCATCTCTCATGAATCCTTCTATCGGCTTCTCATTATCAAACCCATCATTCATCATAATCTCCCTCTCACCCATCAACTCAAATACCCATTATTTAGAGGTTAATTATAGACAATGAATATCCTATTATCAACATTATATCTTACGCATCGAAGTTATCATTAGAGTCAACATCAAAACTCTTATCTTCAGTAAGATCATGCTCGATGTCAAGATCTAAATCATATTCCTTATTAGAAACATCATCCCTCATCAATGTTGATAATTCTTATCTTGTTGAAGATACCTCCAATCCAAGCATACCTTTAGATATAAATTAGGATGATGATGTCATAAATAAATTCTTTTAAGCTTTATCTACTAAATATTGTTAGAGTGAATATGATCCTATTTTGGATGCCTATCTTAGTGATCCTTTTGTTGATCTTGAGGAGATTTTATCCACTATCAAAAATGGGCCTCCTAAGAACCCCTATGAAGACTATGTTTCCCTATCACCTCTTATTGACCTCATCACACCACCTCCCTCACCTTAATCCATCATGGACCCTTTCCTCCCCATCAATGAACATTTAATCACCCCCCTTTGTAAGGACCAATAAAAACATGAATAATTGGAATATTCTTTGATAAATATAATATGTGCCACCCATACGAAGGTATAATACCATATTATAGAAAATAATCATAATAATTAAGACATTTTTGGTCCTATCAATCAAAATCATGAAGAATAAAATCATCGACCCAATCCAAAATCATCTCTCCCTAGTGAAGCCCATAAAATGGTATTAGGGACCCATCAAAGTCAAAATAATCATTCAAACTCCCCTACTTAATCCAAAAATAAGGTATCAAGGGGAAATCAAAGTCAAATCCAATCAGAAAATCAAAATAATGATAAAATCACTATTAGCATGGTTGATAATCCATAAAATAATTAGATCAAAGATGATCCATAACATCAAAGTATCTTGGATCTCCTACAATCCTTTACCAATTATCACCAATCAAATGAAGAATGTCCAACATCTCTAATGATGTATGCAACTACTATTCCTAATCCCCAGTCATCCATCATACCTTCTTATCATAAAACCATAAACCAATGAAGTTTTATTATCCATTCAAGTCCCATAAATTACCATCAAAACATAATTAAATCCATACCTCACATCACCTCCCTATGTAGCATTGTCTCTCCTAGGGGTAATGAAGACACCTAGTCTAAATATCTGGAGGGGTCATAATTAAGAATCACTAAAGGTCATATGTACCCCCATACATCTAGTAGCAAAAACATGATTCCAAAATCACACATATCTATAATAGGTGTTGGATAAATAATCCATCAAGTTTTTGTACCATGCATCTCACTCATCAAGTAATAAATCAAGATGCCATCCCAAATTCAAAAGAAATAACTATTCATCCAATTGTGAAAATTAATCTTTTGGTGCCTTGGGTAAGTACGACGATGAAAATTAATTTATGACATCATGGTAAAATAATATATTACCTACATTTTACCTCAATACTTGGAGACATAATCCATCCTTTTATCCATCACATCAATCATGTGTTAATCCCACCCATATCATACATCCTATTATGTTGATCATTCCTTCCCATATTGACCTTCATAAGGATGAGTAAAGTGTCTTCATAATTGTCCCAAACTCCTCTTGACATATTATCTAATGGATACATAGAAAAATAAAAATCTATTTACTTCATGATGTGGTCATTGGCAATCCATAGTCCATTCTTATTTGGTCCTCATCCCACTTTCCCCATCACCTTCATCCTCTGCTCACTTATCCATAAGTCCATCCACCCTTATCATGATTTCTAAGATTAGTATTCCCTTTCCTAGTAACCTCATGTGTATAGTATATATACATATATAAAAAATCCCTAAAAATTGAAATATGTCAAAATCCCTAAAAATCATAAAATCTAAAAAAGCCAAAAATAATCCATTATGTCTTATCTTATGTCGAATCACCTAGTCACATCCATCTTCCATCTATCTCATATCATCCTATTCATCATCCTTGTAAACTACATTTAGTCTTGGAACTAAATTGGAGTGGTCACCCTTCTCTCCATCTCTTCATCATCCTTGGCCTAGGTATTATTAGCACACATCACTTTATCAAGAATTTAATATGGCACTCATCACTTCTCTATCAAGGCCTTTCATATATGGCACCCATCCAGTTACCCTTTTCCAGTGTGGAAGGTAATTGATCCCATCAATTTCCTATCATTTATTATTCATACCTAACACCCATCTAATTACTCTTTGCTAGTATACAAGGTATTTGATATAATCATTTCCTAGTCTCTTTCCTATATTAAGTTCTTGCAGGGCCTTATCTATTAGTAATCCTTGGTCATTTGATTTCTAAATCACCTTTATTGGCCACTATTTCCATTCAATTTAAAGATAAAATAAATATTCAAAGACCTTATCACATTCCATCATGTCATCCATCATTCCATCTTAAACTAGAGGCCAACACCTTGTTCTAACCATAATCCTTATCATTCATCCTATCCAAATCTTAATCTATCCTATGTCCACAATCACATCATTATCATCCAACCTATCACCTAATCACTTATCCCATCATTAGGTAACACATTATGACATTTCATGTAGATACTTATGTGTGTGTTACTTGTTTGTTCTATTTATCTTGTTTGCATGTCATGTGTATAGCTTATTTTTTTCATGTTTGTCATGTCTCTTTTTTCCTATTGAGTAATGAATGAGGATGCTGTGAGGACATGAAAATTTTCCTTGAGGATGTAGAGTTAACTATTTTCCCATGCACATTGGCACACTATCCTCTTGATCATGCTTATATCATGGGTCATACTACCAAGTGCCATATTTAATGGATTACATAGATTATGATGAGCCTTATGACATTTGTGATGACTTGATCATTTCTACCCCATACTCCCTTAGCAATCATCTAATTATCCTTATTTCCATCACTAATCTAATAATATTGACCCATTAGACTAACATCCCATAATTAGGAAACACATTATAACACTTCATGTAGATACTTATGTGTGTGTTACTTGTTTGTTTTATTTGTATTATTTGCATGTCATGTGTATAACTTGTTTGTCTCATGTTTGTCATGTTTATTTTTTCCTATTGAGTAATGAATTAGGATATTATGAGCAAACCAAAAGTGCCCTTGAGGATGTAGAGTTAACTATTTTCCCATGCACATTAGCACACTATCCTCTTGATCATGCTTATTGTTGGGTTAATATTTTGTTGATCAGCATACTGATAAACAAAATAGGTCTGATCAGCCAAAGTAGGAAGATTGGTCATCCAAATGTGTAGGTTTACCACATCAAAAGGGGACTAATCTCTCCTCTCATCAAGGGGAGGTTCCATATAGATAGGGTATATATATATATATATATATATATATAAATATAAAATAATACTCAAGGGTAGGTTAAACCATCTATCTCTCTTTTTTCGGAGATGATGCATGTAGATCAAAGGAGAAATCTCAAGGGAAATGACAGAAATCACTCCTCTTCTTTTAGAAGTAATATTCAACAAACCACAAGAATACTCCAGGTAGTAATTGCAAAATGTAACCAAGGACGTAGTAACTAGCAAATTGAGATGTAGCACAAAGTCTCCACCTGAATTGCCCAAGAGTGAGATACGAAGGACAATGAGGGCACAAAGTCATCCCAAGGTCCTTTACATAGAAACAAAAAGAAAACACACTAAAGGCAATTATGGGGGCACAAAGTCTCTCCACATTTGACTTCAGGACACCTTCCTCACTACTTTCACTAATTCTACTTGTTGAATTAAAGGAACATAAAATATATTAAGGAAAAAAACATAAGAATAGTTTCCCCAACAATAAAGATATCACAACACAAAGTCTAAAAACTCACTTGCCTTCTTATTCCAATAACAAAATATGATCAACAATCTGAGCTCAAAGTCTCAGTAATGCCTTTCAATCTGGGCAAAGTTTCATTTTTGATTGTCAAAGAGAAGATATTTTACAATAACAAGAGTCCCTTATATAGCCTCTTCAAGATAGACTTGGGAATAGTAACACATCATGTTGCATTGAATTTTTTTGAGAAGACAGGCTATAATTTAGGGGCATTTACCCATTTGCTTTTCTCAATGCAGAGAAACAAGTCACGCTATTGAAAATTTACATCTTTCAATGTCCACCTGGTGATCTAATCTTTCTTCATCATTCCTCCTTTTTTGGTTAATTAAATCAAGTCCTGGATTCAATTTGATGCTCTATTCCTTAGTCACTTCCTACTAATCTTGGCCTTGAAGCCTTTAAATGCATTTAGTTCCATAGATTTAAACTTATAAGGATCAACGACTATTGCATTGTCACAACTTTGACGTCTACGGGCACGTCACTTTCCTTGACAATTCCTTCGGCTTTGTCATTTGAGCATTCCTGGAGGGAAATTTCCCTTCAGGCCTTGAGAAATGATCTACTTTGAGTCAGGAAGATCCCCCCACAAGGGCAGTTTTTAGATGGCCTTTGAGCTTCTTTTGGAGTCCTTTGGAGCTTTACCACAGACTTTTTCCACTGACATTTTCCCCAGGCTTTTTCTATGGGCATTTACCCTGGGCTTTTTCCATGGATATTTTCCCTAATATTTTTCCATAGACATTTTCCCTATGGAATTTTTCCATGGGAAAAAAGTCTATAGACAATTTCCCATGGACAAAAGTCTGTAAGAATTTGTTTTGCCTTTGGCCTTTGGAAATTCCTTCAGCAATTCCTCCCACAGGCTTTCCAAATTCCTTCAGACAAAATGTTCAAAGGAATTATGCCTTAGTATTTTTCTCAAAGGAAATCCCTTTGTCTTTGGGTTGCCTTAAACAAAATTTTGAGAGAACTTACCTTTGTGGTTTCCCTGAAAATGACCCTTTTAAGGGGTGCTTTTGTCAACTAAGTGCCCTCTATAAGGGCACTTGTCCATCGAGAGTCTCTTTTGAACATTTGCATTGAACCAATCCTTTGAACCAAATGTTGAACTACTCCTTTGAACCAACCATTGAACCAAGCTGATAAATCCTTTGATTGAACCAAAAGACATTGAACCATTTGATGAACCGACTGAGTGAACCATAGCATTGAACCAGCTAAATTAAACCAAGCCTTTGAACCAAAGTGGTTCAATGGTTCATCGATTCATTCTCTTTGATTTGTCTAAGTCCTTTTGATCCTCATTGAACCAAATGCATTGAACGTGTTGAACCTTGAACCTGTTGAACATTTGAACCAAAGTGGTTCAATGGTTTAATGGTTCAAGCCTCAAAAACTTGTTCTTTTGATTGAACCTGACCATATAAGCCTTTGAACCTAACTACAGTTAAACTCTTGCTGCTGATGTTGAACTTTTGAACTTGTTGAGCCCATTGAACCAAAATGGTGTAAGGTTCAATGGTTCAATCCTTGCTTAGAAGCTTGCCAATGAACTCTTTTGGTTAAACCTAGTCATTGAACCAACTTTGAGATCGCCTAAGTGTTGAAAGCTTGATTCCTTCCTATAGAGTCTATAGAAATCAACCTGTGAAGCCTGTTGAACTTGGCCTACAGAGTTTGTAGATTTATCTTCCTATAGAGTCTATAGATTTAAGCCTATAGAGTCTGTAGATTCAAGTCTGTAGAGTCCGCAGATTCAAGCCTGCAAAGTCCTTAGGTTTCTGAGAATCTTGAAAAATGAGAAATTTGAATGCCTAGGACAAATGTTGAAAAAGAAAGAGACATTTTGGTTTTTAGGACCAAAATAGTTCAAATGTTGTCCCAAAAATGAGTGATATTTTTTTGGGGACAACAACTGGCTCCAGTTGGAAAACTTCTATCAATTGTAAAAATAATTGAAGCGAGTAGAATCCAAAATTTCCAGTGTCTTCACATGTACCATTGGGCTATGGAGTCATGTTATCCAAAAATGAAAGGTATCAAAAATAGAAAAAAAAAATAGAATTAAAAACTATACAAATATACATATGTATAGATGTAATAATCTGATACTTCAAGAGTTGAAGTGTTTTAGATGTTGCTTCCTGAGAGGTAGTGAAAATAGTGTGCCATCTTGGTAAACTAGCAAGAAATCATTTTTCTCCCAGAAATGGTGATGAGTGAATGGAGCTCTCCAATAGGAAACCAATTTTCTATGTCTTCCACTTGGCCTTTTTTTCTTCTTGTTCCATGGTAGGATGTGGCCTTCAAACTAAAAACCATAACTCCTTGCTCTCTCTGTGAAGAGTTCCCTTTGCTAACTTTGGGATACAACAGTATGGTCTACCATCATAACTTGTTGTTCTATTGGTTCATTCTAGAACATGATTTTATTGTCAACCTCAAACTCTTGACAAACCATCAGCTTAGCATCTCCTTTGGTGTGAAGGAGTTTGACCTATTTACCCTGATCAGTTTTCAATACAAGCAATAGAGATCCACATCCAGCTATAGAAGAATTGCTGCCATCAGATTCCATGATCCAAGCATCATCAAAAGTTGATCTTCTATTAGATTTCTCTTTATTGGAGATGGAAGATTCTTCTTGATTTGTATTGTGCCCTATCAATTTTTTTGATGCCTTGTTTGGATGAAATCTTGGATTGCTAGCTATGGGACTTTCATTAGCTGAGACATGACAATCCTCTATGGTCAAGAAGTAATTACCCCTACCTAAAGGCTCAAACAAAATTTGAGTTGTAGGGGTTGACATTTGGGTGACCACAATTTTTGCCTCAGACAGGTCCACACTTAGTTCTCCACCAATGTTTAATTACTCAGGATCGGCTTGCAGGGATTCAAACTCAGTCATCTAAATTTTGGATTTCTTGACATGATCAATCATGGAAAATGACTGAGATGGACTTGGAAGAGAGGATGAGAGTTCATCCTTTTAGTTTTTGGGAGGGGGAGGACTGATCTGCAAATTTGAAGTAGAAGGTGCAGAGATGTTCAATGTATTTACTTCTTTGGCAATCATTGGGTCCTTTGAATGGAAAAGAAGAGGGGTTCTCTAGTCAACAATTGAAATTATTGGTTGGGGTCACTCCTCTATCTTCTCTTTGTCAGCCTATTAGGTTAATTGATTCTGGGACCTAATGAATACTACGTATGATCCTTTAACTACTTCACCTTCACTTTTGGGTTCATCCTAGAAATTTAGGAAACTAATGTGGGAGTCACTAGCTGATTCTTCTAGATCCTCCTTGAATAGATCACCACCATTTTCTTGCTCAAACTCAAGTTGGAAATAGGAAACATGTTCTATTTCTAGATATCCAATTACTAAGTTGGTTGGAGGTGCTTTAAGGGACAGGTTCCTCTATGGGGGAGGAAGATGATTTGGTTGCCCTTGAATTCTGGCAACATTGCCTTGATATGGCTGATTAGGGAATGCTATCCTTGGTACATATCTATATAAAGGAGCATAAGACATACCTTATGCTATTTGCCTTTTCAAGGCTAGTAATTCATTTGACAACTTTTGTACCATTGGGTCAGTGGTGACTGTGGGTGAGTATTCAAAATATGAAGAGGGTTTGCCTCTATTTGGGTCTCTCCTTATCTTTACTACTAAGATAAGGTCATCTTCTACCTTAGTATCCAAGTCCTGAGTAGCAACAAGGTCTATGTGACTAGCTCATCTCAGTAGAAAACTCACTTCAGGTAGTTGTGAGTTGATGAAGAAGCATTTGAGGTTCTGAGGTGTTGGCTAGGCTACCATGGGAATCATATGCCTTAGCTTATCAAACCTGGCTATAAAATCCCTCATAGGCTCATGAGGCTCTTTCTTCATTTGAGTGAGCTAGGATAGAAAGGCATGTGCATCTTTTGTGGGTTTGAACCTTGCTTCAAACTTGGCTTTGAGTGTATCCCAGACACTCATTGATCTAGCTTGCAGATGGTAAAACCAGTCTGCAGAAACACCTTGTAGTGTCTCCACAAAAAGCCTGACTACCACATCTTCAAATTCCACCCCTATAACACCACATGCTATGTTGAAGGCTGCAATGTGTTCATCAGGGTGAACTATCCCATCACCAAAGAATTTGGGGAAGTTATTTCTTAAACTACATGGGAGTTCATGTAGAGGTGGAGTCAAGTTGAGTGGGCCAAAAGAGTTATCCCAGGGGCCTTGAATTGCCATGATTTAATTAATAAAAATAGAGATAAAAAATTTGGATGGAGTATCTAGATTATAAAACAAAAATGAAAAGGACTGGCTCAGCTTCAGCTTGAGGCTTGAGGCTTTAAACTGCACCCTCTTTCCCAGCAGCTCTGGTTTTGTAGACCAAATAAAATCACATAGGTGGAGGAAGATGGTAAGGCTATAATGATAATGGGTAAGACACATAAAAGAGTCGCCAGAGTCTATATAATGGATAAGGGAAGGAACTACTTCAATCTGTAACTTGAGGTTTTAGAATGCACATAACTATATCCCCAACGGAGTCACCAAAAACTTTTGGTTGAATATTTTGTTTATTAGTGTACTGATAAAGAAAATAGGTCTAATCAGCCAAAGTAAGAAGATTGGTCATCCAAATGTGTAGGTTTACCACATCAAAAGGGGACTAATCTCTCCTCTCACCAAGGGGAGGTTCCCTATATATATATATATATATATATATATATATATATATATATATATATATATATATATATAGGGAACCTCCCCTTGATGAGAGGAGAGATTAGTCCCCTTTTGAGCCTATATATATATATATATATATATATATATATATATATATATATATATATATAAAATAATACTCAAGGGTAGGATAAATGATTCATCTCTCTTTTTTAGAGATGATGCATGCGGATCAAAGGAGAAATTTCAAGGGAAATGACAAAAAGCACTCTTCTTCTTTTAGAAGTACTATTCATCAAATCACAAGAATACTCCAGGTAGTAATTGTAAAATGTAACCAAGAATGTAGTAACCAATAAATTGAGATGTAGCACAAAGTCTCTACCTAAATTACCCAAGAGTGAGATATGAAGGACAATGAGGGCACAAAGTTGTCCCAAGGTCATTTACATAGAAACAAAAAGAAAACACACTAAAGGAAATTATGGGGGCACAAAGTCTCTCCACATTTGACTTTAGGACACCTTCCTAACTAATTTCACTAATTTTGCTTGTTGAATTAAAGGAACATAAAATATATTAAGGAAAAAGACATAAAAACAATTTCCCCAACAACAAAGATATCACAGCACAAAGTCTAAAAAGTCACTTGCCTTCTTATTCCAATAACAAAATATGATCAACAATCTGAGCTCAAAGTCTCAGTAATGCCTTTCAATTTGGGTAGAGTTTCATTTCTAATTTTCAGAGAGAATATATTTTACAATAACAAGAGAGTCCCTTATATAGCCTCTTCAAGACAGACTTGGGAATAGTAACACATCATGTTGCATTGAATTTTGTTGAGAAGACAGGCTGGAATTTAGGGTCATTTACCCATTTGCTTTTCTCAATGTAGAGAAATAAGTCTTGCTATTGAAAATTTGCATCTTTCAATGTCTACCTAGTGATCTGATCCTTATTCATCATTCCTCTTTTTTTGGTTAATTGAATCAGGTTCTGGATTCAATTTGATGTTTTATTCCTTAGTCTCTTCTTATTGATCTTGGCCTTAAAGCCTTTGAATGCATTCGGGTCCATAGATTTAAACTTATAAGGATCAATGGATATTTCTTGTCACAACTTTTACATCCGTGGGCATGTCACTTTCCTCGACAATTCCTTCAGCTTTGTCATTTGAGCTTTCTCAGAGGGAACTTGCCCTTCAGGCCTTAAGAAATTATCTAATTTGGGTTAGGTAGAACCCCCCACAAGGGTATCTTCCCTTCAGGCGGTCTTCAGATGGCCTTTAGGCTTCTTTCGGAGTCCTTCGAAGCTTTCTTGTGGAATTTTTTCGTGGACATTTTCCCCAGGCTTTTTTTATGGGTAAAAAGTCTGCAGACAATTTCCCACAGACAAAAATTTGCAAGAATTTTTTTTGCCTTTGGCCCTTGGAAATTCCTTCAGCAATTCCTCCCAAAGCCTTTCTAAATTCCTTCAGACTTTTTTTTTGAAGGAATTCCTTCAAACAAAAAGTCTGAAGGAATTATGACTTAGTCTTTTTCCCAAAGGAAATCCCTCTGTCTTTCGGCTGCCTTAAACAAAATTCCAAAAGAACTTACCTTTGTGGTTTCCTTGAAAATGACCCTTTTGAAGGGTGATTTTTTCAACCAAGTGCCCTCCATAAGGGTAATTTTCCTTCAAGAGGCTCTTTTGAGCTTTTGCATTGAACTGATCCTTTGAACCAACCATTGAACTGCTCCTTTGAACCAACCATTGAACCAAGCTTTAAACCAAGTTGATGAACCCTTTGATTGAACCAAAAGATGTTAAACCATTTGATAAACCAACTAAGTGAACCGTAGCATTAAACCAACTGAATTGAACCAAGCCTTTGAACCAAAGTGGTTCAATGGTTCATCGGTTCATTCTCTTTGATTTTTCTAAGTCCTTTTGATCCTTGTTTAACCAAATGTATTGAACCTATTGAACCTTCAACCCGTTGAACCTTTGAACCAAATTGACTCAATGGTTCAACGGTTCAATGGTTTAAGCCTCAAAAACTTATTATTTTAATTGAACCTAACTATAGAAGCCTTTGAACTTGACTGTGGTTAAACTCTTTCTGCTGATGTTGAGCTTTTGAACCTGTTGATCCCGTTGAACCAAAATGGTTCAATGTTCAACGGTTCAATCCTTGCTTAGAAGTTTTTCAATGAACTCTTTTGGTTGAACCTAGTCATTGAATAAACTTTGAGATCGCCTAAGTGTTGAAAGATTGCTTCTTTCTTGTAGAGTCCATAGAAATCAACTTGTGAAGCCTGTTGAACTTGGCCTGTAGAGTCTGTAGATTCAAGCCTGCAGAGTCCATAGATTTTTCAGAAGCTTGAAAAATGAGGAATTTGAATACCTAGGAAAAATTTAGAAAAAGAAAGAGACAATTTTAGTCTGTAGGACCAAAATAGTTCAAATTTTGTCCCAAAAATGAGTGATATTTTTTTGGGGACAACACTTATATCATGGGGCATACTACCAAGTGCCATATTTAATAGATTACTTAAATTATGATGAGCCTTATGAAATTTGTGATGACTTGATAATTTCTACCCCATCCTCCCTTATCAATAATCTAATCATCTTTATTCCCATCACTAATATAATAATATTGACCCATTAGACTAACATCCCATCATTAGGAAACACATTATGACACTTCATGTAGATACTTATGTGTGTGTTACTTATTTGTTCTATTCATTTTTTTTGCATGTCATGTGTATATCTTGTTTGTCTCACATTTTTCATGTATCTTTTTACCTATTGAGTAATGAAGGAGGATCTTATGAGGACACCAAAAGTGCCCTCAAGGATGCAGAGTTAACCATTTTCCCATGCACGTTGGCACACTATCCTATTGATCATGATTATATCATGGGGAATACTACCAAGTGTCATATTTAATGGATTAATTATATTATGATGAGCGTTATGAAAATTTTTATGACTTGTTCATTTCTACCCCATTCTCCCTTGTCAATCACCTAGTCATCCTTATTCCTATCACTAATCTAATAATCTTGACCCATTAGACTAACATCCCATCTTATCATCTTCATCTCGTCCCTTAAGTGATATCCTTTCATCACTACTCATAGTCATCATCATTGTCATCTACATCCATTAATTATTACTTATCCCTGAGTCACAACTACATCAGCCTAAGGTCTTATTAGACTATGTAGGAAACACTTGTTCACTATTCTATGCCCAAAGATAGCTAATCCACTATCTCTATCATCCATTATCATCCCCCCAGTATTTTGGTCACTCGATCACATAATTTATTAACTCTTATCCTATTCATCATAATGATAAACTTTAGATTTGATCTACATTTATCATTAATCTTATCAAATCATCATATTATCTTGGACCATAGTTCTCCCTTACATGCATCCTTGCTTAAGATACATATAAAGCTTATGGCCTTTTAATCCTATATTCATTATATTATGGTTTATTCCACCTTGAGATGTGTCTAAAAATGTGACACACATCATATCTAATCCCTTTCCATGTATCCTTACCAAGGGCATTATCATCAATTTATAACTCAACACTCAGGTCAAATCCATATTCTTCATCATCACCTCACATCTGGCATCCCATACCTTCATTTATCCTTCACTTCCCACCCCTCACTCCTTATTTGAGTGGTCATCTATCTCATTATTAACCACATGTCCCCTCAAGGGGGCATCATACCCCCTAACATCATCTACTAACATTCATCCATGGAATGGTTTTTCTTTGAGATACCATTACTCCTAGTTTTGTCCACTCTCAATGGCCTTTCAAAGATGGGAAAAATGTAAACACTTAAATTTTATTTCTTATTTATTATCAAATAATATTATTATTAGTTGAAACAAATTATTTTATAATTTTTTTTCTTATTTAGATTTTATTCTTAGTCATGTGCTTAACAGTCAAGCCAAGTCAGTTCTATACTTGGTATAGCTAGGCATGAGCATAATAGGTTCTATGGTGCACAAAATTTAACACACTACTATGTTGACATGAATTTCACACAAATTAAAAACCTTTTGTACTCACCCAAAGCATAATACAAAGGGATCGAGACTATGTTGCACTAGTTGGAACATAGTGTAAATTTGGTTTACATGGGATTTAGTCATTGGCAAGATAGGCAAAGGTGGCCAGTCGATGCTAATATATTATAAGGAATCTCAATATGCATGATATTATTTAAGGGTACAATTATTAATGAGTTAAAGATCATTTAGGTGATTTTTTTATTCATGGGGATAGCTTATGCTCAAGTGCTCATTCTTAGGTTGGCACTCTAGGCACGAGTCTTAAGGCCTCAGTGCATGTCAGTTTCAATACTCAGTCTATTTTATAGGTATTCAAAAGTCCCTATATGGCATAGTGATTCCATTAATCATCTAGGATAGACCTTTATAATACAACACATTCAAATCATGAAACTATATCACCATCTATATAAAACTAAAGTCACAACATACAACAACACTAATCGTATAGAAAGAATTCACACTCCATTGGTCCAATAACATTCTTAATTGATTTAAAATTTAAACATACAAAGTTTAGGACATGAAAGTAGAGAATATTCTCATATTTTACACTACTCATGCCCAATAACTCACAAGTGAGCTTGGGGTATACATTCAAAATACCTAATCTATTTCATACTAATTACAAAATACTAATGTTTGCTCTCAATTTCAATAGAGATTTGCTAAGATTAGTCACCTCCTTATATATTTAGGTTTAAGCCTCCTTTTATGTATAATGGCGCATCTTATTTCTAGGTTATATGGGTGCATACCATGTGTTATGCTATCACTAGGGGTCGTTATCCCACTGGCTCCACTATGTTACCTAGGTTAGATGGGTGTATGCTAGATGTTGAGATGTCATTAGGGGTCGTTATCCCACTAGATCCACTATAATAAAACTTTAATTATATAGTCATTTTGTGTAAGTACCTATAGGGATGTCCTTTTAATGTTGGTCCCTTCTACTTCAGCTGATGTAGTCTCAAGGGTGAGCATGTTCATGAATTCTATTTCTTTCCTAATGGCCTCAAGCCTTTGCTTGACTCAGCCTACCCCACCATCTAAGATATCCCATAACTCACTTGACTTCATTTGGAAGGCATGGAATAGATCCTCTAGGTCTTATTCCTATGTCTCTATTTGGGCACTTAGGGTGTTGACCTTCACCATCACTTGTACATGCCTGGTTCTACTCACTGAGAAAGAGTGTTGAAATAAGGCATCTTTCTCCTCTAACTTTTTAAGGTGCACATATATGACCACTTCTTGGGTGGTGAAGTTGAAAAACATGGCATATGATTCTTCCATTCCATCTTCTAATTTTTTGAAGAGGTCTTCTTGAACATCTACCTTTTTGTTTAACTCTCTTCTTATGGCCTCACAAGGGTCTTCTGGCTCCTCAAGTGCCAGCCTCATGTGGGGAAGCATTTAATTTACAATTACATAGACCTTGTCAACCTATTTCATTCCCAAGGTATTTAAAACATCTAGAAGGGATGGCTCCACCTATTCTATGTGATTGAACAAATGTCTGAGTTTGAGCCTTGTTGCTTCTAGTTCTTCTTTAGTATCTTGTGTTACCCTCTTCTAGCTATTGGCATGAACATCATTGATAAAACTATTGAATACCACTTAAAATTCAATTTTGAGGAGGGCATTATCTAAAATTATGGGGTTCATGTCTTGAGGATTTATTAGATGGTAATCATACCCCTCTTCTAGCTTCTTAGCATGCCAAAGTTCTTTTTTTAATACCTCAAATTGAGGTTAATCCATATAAAAATCTAGTGACCAAGATACTTAATGGCACATTAGGGTTTTGGTAGCCTTCATGGGAATGTATTCCATCATATAAAATTCATCTTCCTCTTTGAACCCATACTTCACCTTTTTCTTATAACTTGGTTCACACTCTTCTTCCTCAACAAACTCTTTTTCTTCTTCATTGGTGTTGGTGTTTCCACCAATGCCTTATTCTTCTTCTCTTCCTATTTTTTTCTCTTTCTTCTTTTTCTCCTCCTTTCTATTCAACACTAGACTTGCCATCATGTTCTCTTTCTTATAGGGTTTCTTCCATGGAATTTTCCCCCTTATCCATTTCTTACTCTTTTCATGGTTTTTTGCCATGAGCCTCTTCAGTTCTAGCCTTTCTCTCCTCTTTCCCCAACAAAGTTTCTACTTATTTCTCTATTTTTTTAATCTAAGGTGTCAGCATCACCTTATTTATATTTAAACACCCCTTTAGAGATAGGGTTCACTTGTTATGCATCTTTTTATAGCTTTTTGGTGGGGGCACTAGGCTCCTTTCTATTACTTTTTTCTCTCTGGGTTCCATGCTAGTGGTAAACTTCTTTTCTCTTTCCTTCACCATCCTAGCCCTTTCTACTTGGGCCAATTTTTCTTGTTTTTCCCTCCTCTTGGCCTTATCCTCCTTGTCTTTTCTCTTTGCTTCATCTTTTTTGGAATTTTATTTTTCAACATTCCTCTATGTAGTTTTTCATTCACATTTATTTTCTCTTACTTCTATCTCCTTGGCCTCTATTTAGTTGATTTCAACTTAAGACATACCTTGGGCCCTCATGGCCTCTCACTTGTAATGTAGCTTTAGCATCATATCGATGTGATCTTAGGGTAAGCCCATGTCCTTCAATTTTCACTTTAGATATTCTTTAGTAGGTGCACTTGAGGGTATTTCTTTGTGTGCTTCCTCCTCTTTAGTCTCTTCACTTGCTTTTTATTCTTTTATCCCTTTTACCTTCTTTTCCTTTATCTCCTACACCTTTCACTCCTATACTTATTTCCTTCATTATTTGACCTCTACCATATCTATAGCATCCTTGGATGTCCCATCCTTGGTCATTTCTTCCCTCCATTCCATTAGATCTTACACCTTCTGCATCTTAGCTTCACTAAAGTTGAGTTTCTTCCATGTTCATTTTTTTTTTCTAACTTAGTCTGGGGAGATGGAGAGGGGTTAAATTCTCTAGACTAAGAGTCATCTTCCTTAGGCATGATGTATATTCCCCTCCACATTGCTTCTTCATCCAACTCCTCTTCCTCATCTTCCTCCTCTTTGTTGAATAAGATTATCCTAGGTGCGATAGGAGGAGCCTTCCCCTTCTTATTTTACCTTACACTAGGGGAAGCCTTTTGTACAAATCACATTTGATTTTATGTGAAGGTTAAAGGAGAGGCTTCTTTTTCCATGAAAATATTTAGCCTTAGTCACTTCTCTATTTCTTCAAAAGCTTCCCCCTCTTCTTCTTTGGGGACTTCTTTTTCTCAATAGGCACTGGAATCCCAACTCAGGAAATTGAGATGAAACACCAAATACCTTTTCTATATGTCCTCTTGATTAAGAAGGAGGATGGTTATTTATCTAGGAAGTTATATATGAAAGGAACACACATAAACCTTTACCTATATGCCTCCTCCCATCATCACCCTGCTTAAAAAGTGGGGGTCATTAAAACCTTAATCACTAGGGCCTTTAAAATTTGTGATGAGGAGAACATTGATCTTGAAATAAAATATCTTAACAAAGTTTTTAAGTTGAATGGATACTCACGTAAAAAAATATTTAAAGTTATCAAAAAAGTCAAAGAAAATATTAAAAAGAATAAATATAAGACGTCTTTGGTGGAAGGTTCTATAGCTTTTCCTCCTTATGTTGAAGGAATTTCTAATAAACTAACAAAAATTATAATTTTATAGAATATTCACTCCACTTTCATTCCTATTAATAAGTTATAAATGATGTCAGGTTTTGCCAAAGACAAGCTGGACCCAAACCTTAGGAGTGGTGTCTATAAGGTTGATTGTTTGTGTGGTATTTCATACATGAGGGAGACAAGTAGGTCAGTTAAAACTAGAATTAAAGAACATTTCACTAACATTAATCTTGAAAGAAAAGAAAAATAATCCCTTCCTGAACACTCCTTCAAGATGAAACATGCGATCAATATTGAGGACACAAAAATCTTAGTATTTGATGATCAGTACCATAAGAAAAAGATAATGGAATCCATATAAATACTAAATAACCATAATAATTTGAATAGAGATGGAGGGTAAGAGATTATTCATGCTTGGAAACCTATTGTTTATAAAAATTAGTGTGTTTTTGCTCTCCTTTTGTATTTGTAGGTTGTTTTGTTTTAATTTTTAGGCTTAGTTTATCTTTGTTGGTCCTAGATAGATTTTTTGTTTTATTTTATTTTAACATTATTTACTCATTTTAATTCATTATAATATAGTAATAATAAGTTAATATTTCTTAATAATATGCTTTAAGATAATATTTTAATAATTAATTGACTATTATTATCTAAATTATCTTATCTCTATTTTGTTTTTAGTAACTTATTATAATGGCTATATTGTTTTTAATTGGAAACTTTTTTACAATAGCTATTTTCCTTTGATTTTTTAAGATACAAGGCACGAGTATTCTCACATAAGTTTATTTCCTTATAAAGGATCATAGTAGTGGATCCAAAACATGCTAATTTTTTAAAATAGACACAGTTTCTTCCAAAATAAATATCTTATTATTTTATGGATTGTGGAAACATAAAATATTCATTATACATGTGGTTGATCTCATCTTTGAGATCAATGCTTTCCAAATATGGGGGACCTTGATCACTTTATAGAGGAATCACCACCCTTTCTTTGCCATTATAAAAAATAATGTAATGCTTATAAAAGAAAATGTCTATATTATTAGTATAGCATCATGGCCTACCCAAGAGCACTAGATAGTTGTCTTGATCTACCAATTTGATGACCTCAAAGTCATCTCAAAACTTAGTGCCCATGATATCTATGATGGTTCCCTTCAAGATCCTAATAGGTTACACTCAAGTTTTATTAGCCATGAATACAATATGATGTGAGGGCTTCAAGGGTGGTCATCCCATCTTTCTTAGGTGGTTTTGGTCAAAATGTTAACCTCAATTCTGGTGTCTACAAGAACTTCACAAATTAACCATTCATTGATGGTGGCATCTATCAATAAATATTGGTCATACTCTATGTTTTGAGTATTCCTAACTTCTTGTACATTCTATATATGTGATGAAATAAATTAAATCATCTAAGGTGTAACCTCTTTCTATTGTTTCTTCCCTGTATGCTACATTAGTAAGTCTTTTAATAGGGGAAACATCCCTTTAGTTTGTAGGAGGCATAGGATCTAGGTTAACTCCTACATTTTAGCCTCTTGATTGTCTTGTTTCTTACACAAAGAAGTGGCTTATGCCTCAAGATATCTAGCCAAATAGAGCTCTCCCTGTAATTTTTGTATCATACTCATAGCTTGTTGCAGGATGTATGTATATTATGTAGTGTTAGGATAGGGCACAACTTTTAGCCTAGGTCATACTATGCACTTAGTGTGATTGGATTCACTATATTCCACACATAGTTCTTGGCTTAGTCTAGTAGGTAGATGAGTAATAAACCCACTTTAGGTTATGGCTTATACCTTAGGTGGCTCTTTATGAGTCTACTATAGCTTGGAAGCCCACTTTTCCTCCCTTGATTTATACCTAACCATTGAGGCACCCTTATCTATGTTAGGTCAACCTTGAATTAGCTTTTTATACAAGTTTAGACATTCTTAAACTGAATATGTTACACAATAATATCCACACATTAGGTGTATGGGGTAGTCATTATGATAATTCTTAGTCAACCCACACTTTTAGCATGATCATGATGGCAATTTTCCTTCACCACATCTTCCACCTTGCTTGCACGTACTTTGCTGATTCTCATAACCCATATTTTGCTAGACATAGCCATCATTTCCTCAATTTATCTAACCATTAGTTATCTATATTACTTGTCATGCACCTCTTTCCATATTTTGGCATATTTCATCAATGACTTGATAGTCTACTATTGAATGCATATATGCATCACACATCTTGCATTATATTTTAGTGTTCACTTTATTGGTGTACTAAAATAGAGGACAATTCTAAGATTTTACATCTCATGACAAACTTCATAGATGAGAAGTAGGGTGTGAACATTCCTTTATGGGAAATTATTCTTGTTATGACCCTCCATCTCATAGTCTGTGCATCATAACCCACTTTGATTGCCATGCACTAAACCATCCATCAAATTTTGTATCTGGGAGGCCATTGACATGATCTATGCCTCTATGAATGGGTTGATCCTAGTATTGATGATGCCTATTACCTTGGACCAGAGTGTAGCTTCAAGTACTTTGTGTTGGTCCATGAAGGTTTTCATGGACAATGCTCTTCTAAAAGTTACCAATAGGATCCTAACAAACCATTACACATGTTGGGAGGGGTGTATATCATACACAATCTTGGAGAGAAGTGTTTTAAACCAAACATCATATAGGTGCATGCTCTCAAATAGTCCCTAGATGATTTCCTTAAGCACCATGATGCTCTATTGCTTGAACTCAAGAATATCAAACTCCTTCAAGAAAGCCTCCTTCAACATATCATAATCAACCATATCCTATTTTGGATTAAATTTTTGAAACTAGGTATGAACATGATCTAACAAGGTGGTCACAGACTAGGTTGCCTTATGATTTGACTTAGTGATGCCTCAAGAATGCCATTAAATATCAAAACTGATCAAATGCTCGATGGCATTCTCTACACTGTGATACTTAGGCAAGTGCATTACTATTTCATAGTATATCTATTAAGGGGGTGGAACAAAAAATCTAGGGTACTTGCCAATTATGTCTATGTTTGAGGTGGCCCTCTATCACTTCCAATTATGAGGTTTATCATTGACCCTATTATTGTAGGTTTTAATATGGAACTCGATAGTGTAGTACCACTCACTTGTGCCACCTGGCCACTTCTTGTGAGTTGTTTCCCAACTAGCATAACTAACATCTTCTCTAAGAGAATGCTTGTGTCTATGTTTAATATTATTAGGTTGGCACTCGTTGGGTTCACTATATCTTCACTTAATTCATCATAGGGAATCATTTGATCAATCACAAAGTCTTGATCCAAATCTTGAATCCTATCAATGTTAACTTTGATAATGGGTCTAGTTATTGTTCTACTATCTTCTGATGTCAAATCTAGTGCATGAGCTTATGTTTTAGGTTCAAAGGGGATAGGTGACTCTAGCGTGTCTTTAGTCACCACATATTGTAGGAACCTAATGCATCCTTCACCCAAATACTGAACCTAATCTCTTGATTTTTCCTCTTTCTCTTCACACTACTACATTTCAAGGGATCCTTCCCCATGCCCTTCCCCCTCATTATGGGTTCTCTCAGCACTTTCAAATTCCATATATTATATTATCCTACATCTTTAACTTTTATAAATTAACCTCTAGAGCTCTCAGGTGTTAGGTTTTTTGTCCTCTTCCATTGTGCCTCACCTACACTTCCCCTCCTCACCTTTTATGCTTGTTCATATGTGCAAGTATTTTAGCCTTTAATTCTTATGGTTTCTATATCATAATCCACTAGATTATTATTTAGTTTGCTATTGATTCCTTTCATAAATATGCCCCTTGGATTAGGAATAAAATCATAATCTACTTCTTTAGGGAAAGAGAAGGTTGACACTATGAATTATAACATGTAGTTGTTTAAGACACTACTCCACCACTTGTCTACAACATACATCCCAACTTCATCCAGGCTCTCAATCCTCTTTATGCACTCCTTTGTCTACTCAATGCACTATACATAGCTTCACATTCTAGAGTTAGTATAGGCAACTAACCACCAGTGCACATGATTAGGTAGATCAAAAAAAACACCTCATATAAAACATTGTATAGGTTGGTTTGCACCCATTTTATCAGCTCCTACCATTTGCATGTAAGATTCTTCTACACAAAACAATCTTCCACATACTCTAGTCAGTGCTCAATGTTCTCAAGTGATAGTTAGAGTATCACTTTATTTCACCATTGAAAAGATAAAATTCAACACAGTCCGAGAAATGGAACCTAAATGTTGTAGAAAAAGTTTGCTTATTTAGATTTTATGATTAGTCATGCACTTAGTAGTCAATCCAAGTCAGTTGTATACTTGGTATAGATGGGCATGAGCATAATAAGGTTTATGTTGAACAACATTTAACACATCACTATGATGGTATTAATTTCACATAAGGTGTAAGCCTTGTGTGCTCACTTGAAGCACAATAGTGAAGGGATTGGGCCCATATTAGGTTAGTTAAAACATGGTGTAACTTTGGTTTCAATGATATTTAATAATTGGCAAGATGGGCTAAGGTGGCCAATAAATGCTAGGCTATTTTAGTGAAGTTAAATAGGCATGATCTTATTAAAGGGAACAATTCCTAATAAGTTAAGGGTTATTTAGGCACTTATTTGAGTCATGGGGATGAATTATGATCAAGTGATCATTCTTGGTTAGCTCTCTAGGTGCAGGTCTTAGGGCCTCAGTGCATGTCAGATTTAACATGGTCTATTTTGTAGGTATGCCAAAATCACTATATGGTATAATGATTCCATTAATGATCTAAGATAGAACTTTTAGTCATATAAAATTTCAAAATTCATAGTTTGAGTGTGGCTTGTGACATCCTATCCATAGGTCCTTTTTACATGCTCTTATCATCCTTCTAAACACCTTTTTTCTCATTATCGATCATCCACAGACTTTTAAACCTTAATTCTAGCTCAGCCAGAGTCTATTTTCGAGGCCAATCTTATCTTCCTAGGTCCTAAGCCTATAATATAGAAGCATTGGGGTTGGACTATAGTGTTAGACCCTAGGGTGTCCCATTGATAAAACTCTTGTCTAATCACATTTTGACTTGAAAGGATCAATTCCTTCTAATTATTCTTCTTCATTATGTTGGCCTAGCATGAATACATTTAATCCATGACCAATATATATCTATAAAAACCCATTAAAATTTCATTCAGAAGGGGTTGGAAAATATTAAAAAATCAATCAAGAATACAAGACCACTAAGGAAAATTTCCTTATTCTCTGCATACATATATTCAATACAGCTACCAACATATTCAATCCCTCACACCAGTCCCTAGCCACCACAATCACTCTTAGTTTGGAATTTTTTCATCTGCATAACACTATTTCATAAATCACATAAAGTGGGAGAACTATATATAACTTGATACCTCTTCAGAGTATTGGTATGTAGGTAGTGTGCATACACAAGGGGTGTGGATATATGTTTAGTGCATCTTACACACACTAACCCACCTATTTATTAAGTTTTATTTAAGAAATATGAAGGTCTAATGTTGGTTATTAAATCAATTCTAAAAGGAGCTCTATCAACATTCAGAATCCAAAATTTCACAAGCAAGTTCACACAAGGATAACAGACAAAACCTAGAAAACTTAGATCTCTATGACTAGTTTAGACAATAGCAGCATGACATGAACTATAGTGTTAGACCCTAAAGTGTCCTATTTTTATTTGAGTCATGATACTATCTGAGTCCTACATATCCCATTTTAGCCTCTATCCTAGCTGTCTCATTCCAATTTTAAGCTAAGTTGCATTTGTCCTCCTTTATTGTTATTTTTAGAAATCTACAAAAACAAAATAAATTATACAAATTAGTATTGTAATGATTACAATATTATTTATTGGTTTATTTTTTTAGACCCTTAACTAAATTAGGAATAAAACTCCAATATTCCCAAAATACTTAAATCATTTGGTGAACCCAACTTACTTCATTTGTGCATAAAAACCCTATAAACCATAGGGTAAATTCCTTGTTGATTTTTCCAATCATTTTCTAATTTTTTACTTTCATATTTAAATAAAAAATTCACATTATTTTTTAAAAATCCATAATAATTTTTTTTAAAAATCATTTTCTTCCAAACCCTAGTCGCATATGCTATGTCCCTTTAAATCAAGATTTTTCCAATGTTTTTATAATTTTTTACCTACATATTTAAATTAAAAATTCACATTAATTTTTAAATTTACTTAGTAATTTTAAAATATATCATTTTTCAAAACCCTAGTTGCATTTACTAGGTCCCATTACTTTTTGAGGTATCACCTTATATGTTTGTGAGCTTCATATCCTTTTTATGCATTTTCCAATTTGCTATTTTTAGGAATTTGCGTTTCCTATATTCAATACATACCTTACATAGTACTTTGTTTATTACAAATTATTAAAAAAAATTCAATCAATTTTCAATTTGTTTTCCTACTTTAACAATAGCCTAATACACTAGTTTTGATGAAATTGATAAGAGGGAACTTCAAGACCTTTTAACCAAACATCATGATATGCAAGATGACATGGTTAAAATGCTACAAAAACAATAAAATTTGAAAATGGTCAATCTTCTCAAACCATATAGCAACCAATTACAAATGATACTATGAGGGAAACTATGTCTCAACAACCCCTTATAACGGCCCAACCTTCTTAAGAGGTACCACTAGTTACAGCTAGTACATCTTTATCTCTTGATGTGGTTAACCTTGTGCAAGAGATAAAATATCTTAAATCCAAGGTTCTACATCTTGATCAATGTGCCTTTAGACCTACACAGGCATTAGATTATTTTGCTCTACTTTATACACTATTGGCATTTCATATTGCATCTACACCCTTGCCACCAAGTTTTGTTCAACCCAAGCTTACTCTATATGATAGCAAGGGTAATCTAGAGACACACTTGAGATATTTTCACATAGCATTCTTGGACTATGTGCCTAATGACTGGATAATAACAAAGATATTCCATGGAGTCTAAATGGTTCTATAGTCTACCAAATCAGTCAATCAATGCATTCAATCCTTTAGCTGACATGTTCCTAGCTCATTTCAGCATTAACATAGGTGACAAGGTTTCTTATGCCCAAATTACACAATAGAAACAAAGGTCAAATGATTATCTCATAGATTATTTTCTTCAATATAAAACTATCTTGGCTAAAATGAATATCCCCATGGATGATCAGGAATTATAAGATATCTTCAAATAAAGTCTACTACTAGATTTACATGAGTCAATAATGTTTAAAAGGTTCTCTTCCTTCACTGAGTTATGTCATAGACTAAAGAAAAGGGAAGCCAAATTAATTTCAATGGGAACATTCAAGTACATAAGTATATTAGAAAATAAAACAAGAGTAACAATAAAGTACCATACAAGGTAAAGTTTGATGATAGAAAAATTCAAAATCAACCTACAGTTAATGTGGCTTCATAGCCCCCTCAGCAAGTGGTTTTATCAACACCTCCTTGGTGAATTTTTACCAATCTACCAGTATCTCTAACCATATTCTTACAATATTTATTAGAATGTAATATCGTATCTCTCCCTCCTATTCAGTAAGTTGATCCAATAAAGCCTCTTCCATGGGGATATGACCAGAGATCATTTTATGATTTTCATAGGGCACCAAGCCACACAACAAATAGATGCATTAGTTTAAAACACAAGATACATGACTTGATAGATGGAAACTTTATTGATATTGTACTTTAGTTGAGCCTCCTCAGGAAAATCAAACACAAGACAAAGCTTTGAAAATCTTCTCAAATCCTTTTCCATAACATTCTAGATAAGATACAGGGGATACATATGGTGTTCACCATGCATATCCTCCACTAGCTACATATCACGTACTTTTGGTTGAGATACCTCCTTTGAGAAACATGATTGGTGTGTATAATTCTAAAGTTTCATCTCCTTTTTAGAGCAAGAGATAGTTGAGGATGATTTAGAAAATCATGCACTCTTTATGAGGGATTACATTCATAATCACCCCATTCATAGTGTTCTCATAAACAATGGATCTAGCATGAATATGTGCACTATGACATTACTACAAGATTTGTGATATTCAAAGCAAGATATCAACCTGATAGACATAGTTATCAATGGATTTAGTGGGCACATATAAAGTTCATTGGATGAGATTATACTTCCTCTACAGGTTGGTCCAACACATGTGGCCACACGATTTATTATTGTTCCTAGTGTAAAAGTTTTTGATATGTTATTTGGTTGACCATGGATTCAAAAACTTTGAGTAGTACCTTCTATAACTCATAGATGCATGAAATACATCCATGCTAATTAGGTTGTTATAGTTGGTGGAGATCCTTATGAGTTACCATTCCCCACTTTAGATCCATCTACTATTTTGTAGTCACCAATTTTAGTTCTGCCATGAGTTTTAGTTTCTTCACTATTTTAGTTTTTTATCTAGTTTAGATTCAGACATAGTTGAGGCCTCCATCACTATCATAGAGATTTAATACACTTTTGTAGAGGTCTATTTTTTAATATCCATAGTTTCAAAATTCTAGACAACTTTTAGCTATAGTGTTCACACCTAGGGTAGTATCATTAAGGTCACATGACTCTACACATAGAGCACATGTTTAGAGAGCTTCTCCTACTACTAGATGGGTTTCTAAGAGACCTACAATTACATCCACTCTTTAGAGTTACAAGGGTACCCCATAGTTGGTTTTTACTTTAGATATTTTAGAGAATTTACAACATACATAGATTTTAGAGTTACAGTCTTAGCCTCTCCATTATGCTTTGAGATCACACATGATCCCTCTCCTTGATACAAGACACCATGATAGGGAGTCTCTTATGATACTCATTGGTCAGTATTGTCTCTTATCAACCTTACTTGTACATAATTTCTTATTATTTCTTGTACATATTCTCATGATTAATTTTACATTAAAAATATTCCAAACAAACTAAAAACATTCAAATATATCAAAAAAATCCAAAAATATTCAAATATATCAAACATCCAAAAAAATCGAATAATTCAAAAACATAAAAATATTTGAATTGTATGGATTATCCATGCTTTACATTTCTACTACCATGTTAGACATAAAATTTGTTATTCTATGTTATTATTCATTAATTTATGTACATTACCATGCTTCACTCAATATTTTTTGAGTGTGTGTAGTGACTTCTAGGCCCTTGATTGCTTTACTTTACCCATTAAAGGGGCATCTTAATTCATACATTTGAGACACATATTGATATATATACCCATTGGGGGCATCTTCTACATGACTACACCATCCATGTTATTCCATTCCTACACCACACACTCTAGTTATCATGATGATGTACATTATTTACTATCTTATATAGATTACTCTATCAACACTCACTATTATATAACACTTGTGTATTTCCTAGCCTCTACCTATTCTTGTACTCCATGTTTTTCATACATTCATTTCTTACTTTGATCAGTTAGATGTGATTGTATTATTAGTATTTACATGATTTCCTATCTTGATTTTCATAGATAGATATGATTTCATTTATCAATTCTTGTTTTGTTACTTGTATGTGACTTATGACATTTACCAATATCCTTTGATTTTATTCTTGTGTGTACCTTAGGACATTTCTCAATGTCCTTTCCCTGTACTCTTCTATGTGATTATGGCCCTCATGCCAAACTTTTTTGTTTCCAATTGTATGTGTATGTGGCATTTGAACATGCTATGTATGCCTACTTTCTAGTTTGAGTGATATGTTCCCATGTCCCTTTTTTCTAGGCCCCCTCGGCCACTCTTGTATTCTTCTTGCTTCTTGCCTTGTGTGTTTATTTTTTTTATTCTCACTATTTTCAATTCCATGATCCACATCAAGTATTATCTTTCTTTTTTGGATTCCATAATGGACATCATGCTTCATCCCTCCTTGAAAACTAACAACTAAAAACTACCATTTATAGTTTTAATTAAGTACATTGCACATGCTATTACATTATTATATCTATCTAGGTATACTCATATTGATCTAATAATCTCCAATACAAACTATTCAATATCTTGAGACATTTTTTTAATTATAATTGTTATATCATGTATTTCATAGCATAACACACTTGTCAAGATCTTCATTCTGAGGGAAGTCATTGTAGGGTCTTTATTCATACCTTTAGAAGATGGGGAAACAAACAAGGGTTTTGTCACAAAGATCAAAGCTCCTACTAGTAAAAAAATTACTTTTTAGAACACTCAGAACAATAATCAGAGGTCAAACCAAGTAGAACAAACAAAAAAATAGTAATGATTATAGAATAGTATTTAGATTTAGCAAAGGACAATAGCATTGGACATGGAAAATAGTGTCATATAGTAGGGTGTCTTTTTTCTGATGATCCTATCCAAACAAAAAAAACCCATAATTTCTATAAATATGTAGAAAGGTAAGCTTAGTTACAGTTTCATCACATCTAGATCAATTCAGATTTAATAATTTTAGTACAATTTTTCTTAGAGAATCTAGATATAGGGGGCATCATGCATGACATGATGTCTCTCTCTTCCAATTTTAAATTGGGGAGTTGGTATAACTTGTAAATTAGAATCCACGTTATAGACACCAATGATTGGGGGCAATGTGCATGGAAAATTTCTCTTCTTTTCTTTTTGAGTTTAGTATATTACCTAAGAATTCTCAATAGTTGCATGCCTTATTCCATCTGCAAGTGGTTGTAATTATTTTGGAGTGGATTTTATACAAGCCTAATGTCTATATTCTTGAGTGGCTTCCATATAAGCCTAAGTTTTTAGTTTTAGTGTCACTTTCATACAATCCTAATCTCCTCCTTCTAGAATAGCCAAGATTGTCCTAATTTCTAGTACACATTTGACTATCCATGCCACTTTATCAGATTATAGAGCATTTATGGGCTTTAAGAGCTATCTCATATGACACACATTCATACTGATATTAGTTCACATCCTCACATGGGGGGAATGATGGAGATAAGGTCTAGCTAGCCTTTGTATTCATGAACCACCTACTCAGAGGGATTAGACACAAGTCCAAATATCGATTAACATGCATGATCACATAGCTTCACTTAGTGGGTGACAATGGAGCCTAAGGGCTAGCCTTTTGTATTTTTTTTCCACCCTCAGGGAATTGAATACTTAGATCTATTTGTGATATTATTTTTGGTATAACACATACCTAGAATCACTCAACATCACAACAGGTTTTGTATTTGTTCACATACTTGGTGAGGTGTATTCATTCTTTTCACTTACTCTCTCTTTTACCTAGCTTTTATATGTTATTATTTTAGACATAGCATGTCTAGTAAGAAATGATACTACTCTTTATTTTATCATGTAGATTCACATTTCACAATATGATCTCTTTATGAACACTCAACATCACACATATTCATGGGATTTACCCTTGCAAGTAAGTTTAGGTACACTTTCTACTTTTCCATTACCTTAGTATTTAGCTTTATTACATCACTAAAATAAAAGGGGGGATAATGTAGTCATATAAAATGTCAAAATTGGTAGTTTGAGTGTGACTTGTGACACCCTATCCATAGGTCATTTTTGTATTCTCTTATGACCCTTCTAGACACCTTTTTCTCATTATTGATCATCCATAGACTTATAAACCTTGATTCCAACTCAGCTTGACTCTATTTCCCAAGCCAATCTTATCCCCTAGGTCTTGATCCTATAGGATAGGAGCATTAGGGTTGGACTATAGCGTTGAACCATAGGGTGTCACATTTTCATCACTCTTATCCAATCACATTTTTATTCTAGATGACCATTTACTTTTGATTCCTCTTCTTCATTGTGTTATCCTAGCATGAGTACATTTAACCCATGACTAATAGATCTCTACAAAATCCTATTCAAATTTCATTTAGAAGGGGGTGGTAAATATTAGAAAAGCAAGCAAGAATAAAAAAAGAACACTAAGGTAAATATCCCTATTCTCTATATAAAATAATCCAATATAGCTAACAGCATATTCAAACCCTCACACTAATCCCTAACCACCTCAAGCACTATTATTTTAACATTTTTTCATCTACATAACATTATTACATAGTGCAAATCAAGTGGGAAAATTGCATATGGCTTGATTCATTTTCATAGTATTGGTATTTAGGTAGTGTGCCCACATAAGGGGTGTAGATACACCTTTAGTGCATCTTACACACACTAACCCACCCTTTCTCAAGTTTTATTCAAGAACTATGAAGGTCTAAGGTTGGATATTAAATCATCTCTATAAGCATCTCCATCAACATTCAGGATCCAAAATTTCATAGGTAGGCTCATATAGGGATAGTGGATAAAACCTAGAAAACTTAGATCTTTGTGACCAATTTAGATAACAGTGTCTAGACCTGGACTATAACACTAGACCCTAAAGTGTCTTATCTTCGATGTTCCTATCCTTTCATTGAATGAAATCTAGATCCTATTTCACAACATTATCCTAGTCCTACACAACCAATTTTAACCTTTGTCTTAGTCCTCTTAGTCCAATTTTAAGCTAAGTTGCATTTTTTCTCATTTATTGCTATTTTTAGAAAGCTACAAAAATTAAATAAATTATACAAATTAGTATAATTATTTCAATATTGTTTATTGATTTATTATTTTAGACCCTTAACTAAATTAAGAATAAAACTCCAATATTCCCAAAATAGTTAAATCAAACCTTTATACTACAAAACATTCAAATCATGCAACTATATCACCATCCATATAAAACTATAGTCATAACATACAACAACACTAACCATATACAAATAATACATACTCCATTGCTCCAATAACATTCGTAATTGATATACAGTTTCAACATATAAAGTTTAGGACATGAAAATAGAGCATATGTTCATATTTGACACTACTCATGCCTAGAAACTCATAGGTGAGCTTGGAATATACATCCAAAATACCTAATCTAGTTCATATAGATTATAAAATACTAATGTTGGCTCTCAATTTCAATAGAGCTTCACTAAGATTAATCACCTCCTCTCTCAGGTTCAAATCTCCTTTTATAGACAAAGGGGCATCTTCTTTCTAGTTCATATGGGCACGTGCCAAGTGATATGTTATCACTGGGGGTCACTATCCCACTAGCTCCCATATGTTACCCAAGTTAGATAGGCACACATCGGATGCAGAGCTTTAGACAAGTCAACTTGTGAGCAAATTTTTCACTATAACCACTGACCTCAAAAACTTATACTAAACATGAGAATGTCTTAAAAGTTTTTAAAAACATCTCCATACACTTGGTTTCATCCCTATTCCATGATAACACATTCCTAAACCTTTTCTCACAGTTGCTTATCTTTTACACTATTCCAACCATTAGGCATGTTATTGACTTGCTAACTTAGATGACTAGTTTAGAATAATTTATTAATATAACCTATAAAAAACCCACCATGGACATAAAATACAAGTATAAAGATTCAAACCTCATTAATTTTCATACTTTAACTTGGTTATTCTAATTACTACTAAAAATCTTTGAGAAATATGCACATTCCTGTAGGTTCTACTCACACACCTGACAAACCAATCACACTTAAAGGTGTTTTGGAGAGTTGAATACAACCTAAAATGACTTATATATCCTTTTAAATCCATTTTATGCACTTTTGAGCAAGATATATCACATCAGGTCATTTTTAGGGTTTTAGAGAGGTTTAACATAGGTTTTAGTGTTAATAATTATTCATAGAGGATTTCCCCTTAATTCTAAAACCAATACCTACATTTATTATATAGAAAAATTCCCATATATCATAAATATATTGAGTTACCATTCATAGGTTACACATTCCAATGAATGTCTAAAAGCCCTTCTTAGGTTTGTATGCCTTCATTCTTTGTACTTGAGAGACCTTAAAACCATGTCTCATGCTTTTTCATGAAACCATGACCTCAAAATTTGTGAACATGCTTGAAAAATCATGGCATACCTATGTTAATAATAACATACTTAAATTTTCCTTGTAAACTAATCCTAATACCCCATTAGGCTACACTCTCTCTTTACTTGCCTAGACATTGATTTTCAAACCACATTAAGCCTTGAAACTGACCTTCATGCCTTTTTCAAAGCTCTAAAAACCTCATATACATGCCATAAAAGATAATACCATGATCATCCATTTACATATATCTTTCACATGAATTGATAATAGACCGTTATACCTCATTAGGCTAGGAAGTGCGTAGAAGTGGTCTAAGTGTAGACTAGGTCTATAGTTTCTACCCTTGTAGGCTCACATTAAGACTCGCATGAGTGATCTAATGCATCATATACATGATCAATAAACCTAATAAAAGCTTTCATTATTTTTTCATTCATCTCACCAAGCCATCATGACCCATCATGAAAAATACTAGGCATCATATACACATAGCTTCTCAAGTCAATTACTACGTTCAAGCACTTAAAAAATTTGACAAAAAGGACCTTCCATGCTAACCTTCATGTCACTTATGTAGTCATAAGAACATATACCAAATATATATTACACTTGTATAGTCACTACAACACTGATATATATCCTCTCTCATAGCTACATTCTTTAATGACCTCATGAATACCTTTCTCAAGAATCTTTGACATTAATGACAACATCAACACTAAACCTCAACAATAAGAACAATTCTGAACTATCTCCCCATTTATAATTCATGGAAAAATACACTACAAACTTATCATTCTTATCTCCCCATCTTTTTCTTTCTCCCCATTTGATATAAATGATAAAGAGATGTCTTAACTCTTTGGATCACACTCTTTGCAATATAAATAATCAACACATAAAACTATGAGTTTATGATACATAACACAAACATTCTCCCCTATCTTCATGCATAATTTCTTGGAAAAACTCACCTATTATTTTAGCTAATGATCATGATTATATCCCCATAAGTACTTGGAATCCTTAATAATTTCTAGGCGTAGGAATTATACCTAATTCATGTCTTAGGTGTTGAAATGTTACCTTTAGAAGTGGTTTGGTCAAAATGTCTTCAATCTGATCATGTGTAGAAACATATTCGAGTTTGACGCATTGTTCACTTACCTACTCTCTTATAAAATTATACCTTATGTGAATGTGCTTTGTCCTTGAGTGTATGATAGGGTTCTTTGAGACACTTATAGCACTTGTATTATCATAATAGATAGGGTCAGGGGCATCATACTCCACCTTATAATCTTGTAGGTTCTATCTCATGCATATGATCTGATTGAAACATGAACTAATACAATTTACTCAACCTCATAGGTGAATAATTTTACTGATGGTGACTTCTTGCTTATCCATAAAAATAGGCACCCACCTAAGAGGAAAGTTCCTCCACTAGTACTCTTCCTATAATACAAACTTCCTTCCCAATTCGCATCTATATAGGCTATCAAATTAAACTCCTTGATTCTTGGATACCATAACCCATACTCCATAGTCACCTTGAGATACATGAGTATCTTTTTTATTACTTTTAGATGATTCTCCTTTGGATATTCTTGAAACCATCCCATAAAAACTACAACTTGCATGATGTCAGGTCTCAACGTAGTGGTGTATAACAAACTTCCAATCATTGACCTATATGATGTCTTATTGATCTTTAAAGACTCATCTTCCTTACTCAACTTACACCCTATGATCATGGGTGTACTAACTACCTTGCAATCTTCATTTTTAAATTTATTCAACATCTCTCTTATGTACTTATCTTATGAGATGAATATACCTTTTTTAGATTGAGTGATTTGCAACCCAAGAAGGAATGATAGTTCTCCTAGCATGGACATCTCAAACTCTTTCTTCATCACCTCTAAAAAATCCTTGGTTGTGTTTTCATTATTTACACCAAAGATGATGTCATCCACATAGACAATTACTATGAACTAATGATCATATTCTATCTTGATGGATAGATTATTATCTATAACTCCTCTTTTGAATCCTTGATCTAATATATACATGTCCAACCTAGCATACCAAACTCTAGGATATTGATTTAGAACATATAGAGCCCTTTTTAATCTAAAAACATAGTCTTTGTCATTTGATAATGATAACTCCTCAGGCTGTTTAATGTATACTTCCTCTTCAAAATTCCCATTCAAAAAGGCAGATTTTAAATTCATACGGTATACCTTGAACCCTTTTAATCCTTCATATGCTATAAATAATTTTATGGCCTCCAATCTTGATACTAGTGTAAATGTATCCTCAATGTCTACCTCTTTAACTTGTGCATATTTATTTCATGCCAATCTATCCTTATCTATAATACTTTTTCATTTTCATTCTACTTGTTTCTAAATACCCATTTTGTGCCAATGACATTTTTGTCTTTAAGTCTAAGAACTAATTCCCAAGTCTCATTCTTTTCTATTTGGCCTAAATCCTCATTCATAGAATCTATCCAAAAAATTTCTTTGCTTACTTATATAATATTCTTAGGTTCAATATTTTATAATAGATAAACATTCTATTGATTTAAATTACTTATCAGTATTCTCCTTATTTTCATACATGTATTCTTGTTGCCAATGATTTGAGATTTCAGGTGATCTCTTTGAATCTGTCTTGAGGGTCTTTTTGAGTCCTATCTCTCTTAAAATTATTCTTCTCCTTCATCAACCTCTATAGTATCTTCTTCATTCTTCAAGTCTAGATTATCTAAAGTGTCCTTTGACTATGAGTGTGATTTTCTTGTCTCATCTATCTTCAAATTGGTGCTTTTCACCATCTTTTGTAGCCTCTTCTTATAACATATATAGGCTAAGTTCATTGATGAGTATCCTAGTAATATTCCTTAATTATATGTGGAATCAAAATTTCCAAAGTATTCATCATATTTTATAATGAAACATTAACTCCCAAACACTCTAAAGGGTTCCACATTAGTAGGTCTACCCTTCCATAGTTCATAAGGATTCTTGATGCCATTAGTCCTTATCTATCCTCTATTAAAAATGTAGACTTAAATGATTATTTCCTCACTCAAATATTCATTAGAAAATATAAACTCATTTAGCATAGTTCTATCCATATATTTAACTATCATATTCTTCCTTTCCACTACCCCATTCTATTGAGGTGTCCTAGATACTGTGAATTATCTCCTCATTTCATGAATCTCACAAAAGTCATCAAAATCAATGGACCAAAACCCTCCTACTCTATCAGATCTTAGGCACTTGATCTTCCCATTCTTATCTTTATAAACAAGAGACTTAAATGCTTTAAAATTATCAAGAGCTCCTACATTTTCTTTCAAGAATGTAACCCAAGTCATTCTTGTGTAGTTATCTATGAGTAACATGAAGTATCTATCTCTTTGAATGCTTTGAATTATTGTAGGCCCATAGATATCAGTGTGTATTAACTATAAGGGTCTTATAGTAGATTAATCCTTGGATTTAAACCTTCTTCTAGTCTTGTTACCATGTTGACATGCCTTGTATAGTATGTTTTTAGAGTTGGTGATCTTAGGCATGTTATTCATAGAATTATTAGTCCTTATATTGACCAAATTGTTAAGGTGAATTAACCTTATATTCCATAGACAAATTTAATCCATATTGATCATAAGTCATCCCAAATTATTTATCTCATTCAATACATATAGATTATTCTTAGTCCTTTTAGCATTGGCAATTAGCCTTCTTGATTTGGCTTTCTTTATCTCACACCCTTTGTCATGAAAGGTTAGTATGTGTCAGTGATTGCACATATGAATTACACTCAGTAAGTTATGTTTCAAGCCTTTCACATTTTTATCACTTGGATTTTCACCCTTTGAGGAGATGGAAAATCTCTCTTCATCCAAGTGGCACAATGGAAACACCTCTAAGATTTTGGGTAGCCTAAGGAATGAGGTGAATCTCTAGATAGGTATAACTCCCTTGATGGACCACTTTGGATCACAACTACAAATAAATTTGGGAGGGGTGAAAAGGGAGAGAGATAACTAAAACAAAAATAACCCAAGGGAGGTGATACACCAAAATGGATGATAACTTCTAACCACCTGCATGTTACACTTGAAACCAAGAGATAAACTAAACATACACTTCTCCAATCTTCATCTTCTTACATCAATGTTACATTGTGAGGTTATGGATGAATGTGAAAAGTTAGGAGGACTAGACAAGAGGAATTTAATTTCAATAATTAAAATACTAACTCAATAAATCCTTGACATCTACTAAAAAACTTTACATGCCTTGTAATAAGAAGCTTTCTAACTATAAATAGATGATAGAATAAAATAACATGCTAAGGAATGCATAGTCTTCACTTATGAAAAATCAAAAATTTAAAATCAACACACTAATAATAGTCATTAATGAGGTAAAAATTATTATTATTATTGATAAAAGGTATACATATGAGCAAGGGTTTCACCATACTCAAGTGGAGCATCTAATACAATGCCAAAATGGCTAGTTCTTATAGAACTTGAGAGAGAAAGGAGAAGAGAGATTTCCAAGGGTAACAAGGAAAATTTTAATATGATAATTGTTGCTCCCCAAAAAATGTCACTCTTTTTGGGACAAAATATGAGCCATTTTGGTCCTACAAGACCGAATTTGCCTCTTCCCTTTTCAAAATTTATCCTGGGCATTCAAAATTTAAATATTTCAAGCTTCTCAGAAATCTACGGACTCTGCAGGCTTGAATCTACAGACTCAATAGGAAGAAGAAACCTACGAACTTTGTAGGCCAAGTTTAATGGGCTTCACAGTTTCTATAGGTGGGTTTAACCGAAAGAATCAGTTTCTATCACTTGGTCATTTTTAGGATTGCTTCAGTGCCTTAGTTCAATAAAAATGTCTATCAACAAGCATTCAAGCAGAAGAGGCTTGAACCACTTCAGTTCAATCAGTTCAATGCTTTCGATTTAATCAGTTCCTTCACTTTGTTTCAACATTTTGGTTCATCCTTTGGTTCAAACACATGGTTCAAAGGCAAGTTCAACAAGAGGTTCAAAGCCTTGGTTCAGTAGAATGGTTCAAAGTCATGGTTCAATAGAACGGTTCAATAGTTGGTTCATTGCCAAAGTTCAAAGAGCTTCTCAAAGGACCCCGAAGGGTAGGTGCCCTTGTGGGGGACTCTCGGCTACCAATTTGAAGACACTTCTTGAAGCCGAAGGGACACCTAAAGAAGCCTGAAGGCCATTCAAAGACTGCCTGAAGGGTATATACCCTTGTGGGAGGTTCTTCCCGACTCAAAATGGGTCATTTCTTAAGGCCCAAAAGGGCAGGTTCAATCCAAAAAAGTGCCAAATAGAAAAGCTAAAAGAGGAAAAAGGAATGACGCGCCTAAAAACATAAAATTCAACATAGTGAACTAGCCATTGATCCTTTGAACATATAGACCATAATACATTCACAAATTTTAAGGTCAAGACTAGTAGAAAGTGGGGAAGGAACAGAATAGCAAACTAAAACTATGACTCAATTCAATTAACCAAAAAAGGAGGAATGATAAAGATAAGATCAGATCACCAAGTGGACATTGAAAGTTGCAAACTTCAATAAGTGCAACTTGTTTCCTTGCATTGATAAAATCAAATGGGTAAAATGCCCCAAAGTTCTAGATTATCTTCTTAACAAATTCCAATGCAACATGATGTATTACTGTTCTTGAGTCCTTCTTGAAGAGGCTATATAAGGAACTCTCTTCTATTGTAAAAGGGATCTCTTTTTTGACAATGAGAATGAAACTCTGCCAAAATTATAAGGCATTACTGAGACTTTGAGCTCAGATTACTGATCATATTTTGGTATTAGAACAAGAAAGCAAGTGAATTTTCAGACTTTGTGCTATAATATCTTTGTTGTCGAGGAAACTTTTCTTATGTCTTTTCCTCAATATATTTTATGTTCCTTTAATTCAACAAGCAGAATTAGTGACAACAGTCAGGATGGTGTCTTGAAGAGTCAACTATGGAGAGACTTTGTGCCCCCATAATTTCCTTTAGTGTGTTTTCTTTTCATTTCTATGTAAAGGACTTTTTGCCCACAAAATTCAATGCCTCCATTTTAACATGGAGAAACCTCCATAAAAGCACTTGAAAGTGCACATTTCTATCAGATGAATGTATGGCACTCAAATAACTATATTTTCATGGAGATTTCTTTGGAGAGAGAAAATAAGATGACATAAGATTTAAATCACATTTTAAGAATGAGAGTGACTTGTCACAACCCCTTGGATCCACTTTAAAAGCATGAAAATTTGGAAATGGTGAAAATAGGCATGTCATCACACATAAGACCAATCTAAAAATTTGAGATGATTTGCCCATCAAAACACCTTTAAACATGAAACCAAATATTTTAATAACTATACAAGGAATTAAAAATGATATAAAACAAATATCATAAATTGAATTGTATAGATATTCTTAAACCAAGGAAAAATTTGTAGGGTACATAGATTAGCAAGTAGATTTAATAGGTCAACTTCATGAGGATGGTTCATGAAGAAAAGGTCACCATTTTTAAAAATAATTATATGTAAATTAATTTATATGATTATATAAAAACATACCAAAATAATTTACCCTAAAACTTCTTGAGCTGTTAATACCAAGTAAAAACCTAAAAGTCACTTTTGCTTGCCAAGAAGGGTGAAAAAGGAGAAAAATAGTTTTATCTCATAAATGAAACTTAAAAAAAACGTGGAGTTGAGCATGTGGAAGTTTATTAGACACTTAACTATTTTCCATGTGTCACACTTCCCAAAGAGGCCATACAAGTGCCAAACTCTTCTTTTCCTCAAGAAAATTACCTTTTTCTCTAATGAACTTGCCACTTTCAGTTACCAATAATGGATTAAGGATTATTAGGACAAATTTCAGATGAAATAACCCATTTTTACCTTCACACTTCCAAATAAATCCATAAAACTCATTAAATACACCTTTTTGACCTCAAAGTGACCCAAAAATGCTTTAAGGACTAAAATAACTAATGACCGAGGATAATATAGCATAAAATAACATTAATTAACCTATAAAAAATGTTTTTACATCAATTTTGGACCCGTAAAATTCCTAAAGGTTAACTTTTTACCTAGGGGTGCCCCAATTTGACCTACAAGTAAAATTTGGTCAACACACATACAACACATTTTGTGTCTTGGTCTCCCATTATCCAAACTCAAGACACCCTTTCCAACTATATTGGTACTTGTGTTGTATCCAAACCTCACTATTCATAAAAAAATATTCTTTAATGAGATGAAATTATTTATATCTCCTATCATGTGACTTGATCCACCACTATCTATATACCATTTCATACATTCATTTTTAATGTGAAAGGTAGGTTGAGCTAGCATAGAATCCTCTTTGGTCTTTTGTTCCTCCTTGGAAAATACTCCATACTAAATATTGAGTTCAACATGAATAGTCTTAACATAATTTGGATTTCATACCAATGTTTTATTATTCTAATGCATTCTACGAGCTTCATGTCTTGTTGAATCTTGAGGTCCTTATAACTCTATTAAATCAACATCTTCTAATGTGTCCTATATTATGATAAATTTATCAAATAGTATTTTTGTATTTATCTTTTGACTAATTACTCCTTTTTTGATGGTGCCATGATGACTTATCATTTATTGCATTAGGTTTCTTGATTAGTATTTTCATGTTATTACTCTTGACTTGTTCTGACTTCTCACACTGTCTATCAACCTTTTTCATATTGTCTATGAGTTGTTCATGCTCAACTATTAGGAGAAGAAATCATATAGTAAAGTTGTGTAGGTTATTCATCTATTACATATTCATTTTTTCATGTATATGTCTATTTTTTCATATATCCATGACTTATAATATGTTAGAATATGAATAGACTCTACTTTTGGCGTCTAGTACAAGAAGAGAATTAACAATCATATATTGCAAATGACTATATATATGTATTTTTGTAAGAAGAGTAGAGATCCACTTTTGAAGAGATCATTAGAGACTATTTGGTTATGATTACCTATTGTGTTTCTTTCTTTATTCTTTACATATATTTTCATGTATAATTTTTGTTTACTTTATGGATAAATTAATCTAAATAATCTATAAATGTTAAGGAATTATTGTTCCTACTTCCTACTTAATGCATAATAATTCATACTTACTATGCTCCTATTAACCAATCTTTTTCATGGATGCAATTCACTATCTTGTGCACTAAAGTATAAACTCACTATCCTCATCCTTAGCATGTTCTAATGTTTTAGTAACCTTTACTAAAAATGGTTTAGTGAGCATGGAAACAATCCTAGAGGAAATTATGCTAAGATGGTTACCAGGGTAGAGAGATATTGAGTCATGGTTAGACCAAAGAGTATGTAATTTTGAAGAAGAAGAATCAAAATGAACTAGTCTTGCCATACAAGATATAATTAGAGAGCAAAATTTATGAAATATTTTGGTGTGAGTTACTTCAATTTATAGCTAATTTATTAACATCGTTGGAATACTATTGTTTTAACCCAAGAATGGAGTAAATGAGGGAAGAAGAGTAAGAAGAAAATTCTTGATTTAGAAATTGAGCTATGATAATAGAAAAGATAGAATAAATATAAAAATACTTAGGTAGCTGTGAGTAGAGGTAAGAGTAGTAGTAAAATAGGTGATGAATGAGTAAGAAGACATGATGAGTGATATGAAAGATATCTTACTCTTGAGCAATTTAGGTGGAGACTTTGTGCTACATCTTGATTTGCTGCTTATTACATCCTTTGTCACATTTTTTGTTACTACCAAGAGTATTCTTGTGGTTTGTTAAATAGTACTTCTAAAAGAAGAGGAGTGTTGTTTGTTATTTCCCTTGAGTTTTTCCTTTGATCTACACACATCATCTCTACAAAAAGAGAGATGGATGGCTTGTCCTACCCATGAGTATTATTTTATATTTATATATATAGAATACCTACAAAGAACCTCACCTTGATGAGAGGAGAGATCAGTGTCTTGTTGATGTGGTAAACCTACACATTTGAATGACTAATCTTCCTACTTTGGCTGATCAGACCTATTTTGTTTATCAGTACACTGATTGAAAAAATATTCAACCAATAGTTTTTGGTGACTCTGTTGGGGATGAACATGCAGTCTGAAGCCTCAAGTTTCAGATTGAAGTAGTTCCTTCCATTATACATTATAAAGTCTGGTGACTCCCATCTAGGTCTTACCCATTATCCATTTATAGCCTTACCATTTTCATCCATTTCCATCTTCCTCCACCTCCATTATTTTATCTGGTCTACAAAACCAGAGCTACTGGGAAAGAGTGTGTAGTTTGAAGCCTCAAGCTGAAGCTGAGCCAGTCCTTTTCCATTTTTGTTTTGTAATTTGGCCACTCCATCTAGATTTGTTATCTATATTTTTATTAATTAAATCATGGTAGTTTGAGGCCCTTAGGGTAACTCTTTTGGCCCACTCAACTTGACTCTACCTCTACATGAACTCCCACATAGTTAAAGAAAGAATTTTCCCAAATTCTTTGGTGATGGGATAGTTCACCCTAATGAACACATTGTAGACTTTAGCATAGCCTGTGGTGTTACAGGGGTGGAATTTGAAGACGTGGTAGTTAGGCTTTTTGTGGAGACACTACAAGGTGCTGCTATAGACTGGTTCTTCCATCTACAAGCTAGATCAGTGACTGACTGGGATACACTTAAAGCCAAGTTCGAAGCAAGATTCAAGCCCGTAGAAGATGCACATGCCTTGCTGGCCCAAATCACATAGATGAAGAAGGAGCCCCATGTACCTATGAGGGACTTCATTTCCAAGTTCAACAAGCTGAGGCATAGGATTCCCATGATCGCCCAGCTGACACCTCATAATCTCATGTGTTTCTTCATCAACTCATAGCTACCTGAAGTGAGTTTTCTATTGAGACAGGCTAGACACATAGACCTTAAGGCTACTCAAGACTTGGCTACTGAGCTATAAGATGACCTTATCTTGGCAATAAATATAAGGAGAGATCCTAACAGAAGCTTCATCATCTTCTAAATATTCATCTACAAGCACCACTGATCCAATGGTGCAAAATCTGGCAAATGAATTGCTAGCCTTGAAAAGGCAAATGGCACAAAGTATGTCTTCTACTCCTCTATATAAAAATATACCAAGGAGGACATTCCCTAATCAACCATATCAAGGCAATGCTGCCAGAAGTCAAGGGCAACAAACTCATCTTCCTCCCCCATAGAGGAATCCTACCCTTAAAGCACCTTCAAGAAACTCGATAGTTGGATATCTGGAAATAAAGCATGTTTCCTATTTAAAACCTGATTTAGAGCAAGAAAATGGTGCTGATATTTTTAGGGAGGATCTAGAAGAATTAGATGGTGATTCCCACATTGGTTTATTGAATTACCAAGATGAACCCAAAAGTGAAGGTGAAGCAGTCAAAGGATCATACACTATATTCACCAGTTCTAAGAATTAGTCAATACAACAAGATGACAAAGAGAAGACAAATGAGCAACCCCAACCATTAATTTCAATTGTTGAGTAGAGAACCCCTCTTTCTTTTTAGTCAAAGGACCTGGTGATTACCAAATAAGTAAGTACATCAAACATCTCTACACTGTCTACTTCAACTTTGCAGATTAGTCCTCCCCCTCTAGAAAATCAAAAGGATGAACTCCCATCCTCTCTTCCAAATCCATCTCAGTCATTTTCCATGATTAATCATGTTGAGGAATCCAAAAATCAAATGACTAAGTTTGAATCCTTGCAAGTCAATCCTGAGCAATTGGACATTGATGGAGAACCAAGTGTGGACCTATCTGAAGCAAAAATTGTGGTCACCCAAATGTCAGCCCTTGTAGCTCAAATTCTATTTGAGCCTTCAGGCAAGGGTAATTACTTCTTGACCATGGATGACGCTCCTGTCTTAGCTAATGAAAGTCTTGTAGTTGGTAATCTAGGATTCTATTCAAATAAGGCATCAAAAGAATTAGTAGGGTGCAGTACAAATCAAGAAAGATCTTCCATCTCTAATAAAGAGAAATCTAATATAAGATTAGCTTTTGATGATGCTTGGATCTTGGAATTTGATGGCAACATTTCTTCCATAGCTGGATATAGATCTCTATTGCTCAGATTAAACACTACTCAGGGTGAAGAGGTCAAACTCATTCACATCAAAGGAGATGTTAAACTGATGGTTTGTTAGGGGTTTGATGTTGACAATCAAAGTATGTGCTGGACTAGACTAGTAGAACAACAAGTTATGATGGATGACCATGCTATTGCAAATCAAAATCAGGCAAATGAACCCTTCAGAGGGAGAGCAAGGAGTTATGGTTTTTAGTTTGAATACCACGTCTTGCCATAGAGAAAAAAGAAGGAAAGACCAAGAGGAAGACACAAAAAATTGGTTTCTTGGTGGAGATCTCCATTCGCCCGTCACCATTTCTGGGGACAAAATGTCTTCTTGCTGGTTTACCAAGATGGTGCACTATTTTCACTATCTCTCAAGAAGTAACATCTGAAATACTTCAATTCTTGAAGTATTAGATCATTTCATATGTATATATGTATATTTTTATAGTTTTTAATTCTATTTTGTTTTCTTTATTTATTTTTTTGATGCCTTCCATTTCTGGGTAGCATGACTCCATAGCCTAATGGCACACTTCAAGGCACTGGAGATTCTAGTTTCTACTCCCCTCAATTTTTCCAAGTTCTCATCTGAAGGAAGTTCCCCAATAGGAGCCCACTGTTGTCCCCCAAAATTTGTCACTCTTTTTGGGACAACGTATGAGCCATTTTGGTCCTGCAAGATCAAATTTGCCTTTTCCCTTTTCAAAATTTGTCCTGGGCATTCAAATTTTAATTTTTTCAAGCTTCTCAAAAATCTACAGACTCACCAAGAAGAAGAAATCTATGAAATTTATAGGCCAAGTTCAATGAGCTTCACAGTTTCTACAGGCAAGTTCAATTGAAAGAATCAATTTCTATCACTTGGTCATTTTTAGGATTACTTCAGTGCCTTGGTTCAATAAAAAATGTCTATCGGCAAGCATTCAAGCAAAAGAGGCTTGAACCACTTCAGTTCAATCAGTTCAATGCTTTCGGTTCAATTGGTTTCTTCACTTTGTTTCAACATTTTGGTTCATCCTTTGGTTTAAACACATGGTTCAAAGGCAAGTTCAACAAGAGGTTCAAAGCCTTGGTTCAATAGAATGGTTCAATGGAACGGTTCAATAATTGGTTCATCGCCAAAGTTCAAAGAGCTTCTCAAAGGACCCCGAAGGGTAGGTGCCCTTGTGGGGAACTCTCAGCTACCAATTCGAAGACACTTCCTAAAGCTAAAGTGACACTTAAAGAAGCCTGAAGGCCATTCAAAGACTACCTGAAGGGTAGATACCCTTGTGGGAGGTTCTTCTTGACTCAAAATGGGTCATTTCTTAAGGCCTAAAAGGGAAAGTTCAATTTGGAAAAGTGCCAAACAAAAAAGCTGAAAGAGGACAAAGGAATGATGCACCCAAAAATGTCATATTTAACATAGTGAACTAGCCATTAATCCTTTGAACATACAGACCATAATACATTCACAAATTTCAAGGCCAAGACTAGTAGAAATTAGGGAAGGAATAGAATAACAAATTGAATCTAGGACCCAATTCAATTAACTAGAAAATGAGGAATGATGAAGACAAGATCAGATCTCTAGGTGGACATTGAAAGTTGCAAACTTTCAATAAGCACGACTTGTTTCCCTACATTGATAAAATCAAATAGGTAAAATACCCCTAAATTCTAGCCTTTCTTCTTAACAGATTTGAACACAAAATGATGTATTATTTTTCTTGAGTCCTTCTTGAAGAGGCTATATAATGAACTCTCTTCTATTGTAAAAGGGATCTCTTTTTTGATAATGAAAATGAAACTCTGCCCAAATCGTAAGGCATTACTAAGACTTTGAGCTCAGAGTGTTGATCATATTTTTTTATTGGAATAAGAAAGCAAGTGACTTTTTAGACTTTGTGCTGTAATATCTTTGTTGTTGAGGAAACTATTCTTATGTCTTTTTCTTCAATATTTTTTTTGTTCCTTTAATTCAACAAGAAGAATTAATGACAACAGTCAGGAAGGTGTCTTGAAGATTCAAGTGTGGAGAGACTTTGTGCCCCCATAATTTCCTTTAGTGTGTTTTATTTTCATTTCTGTGTAAAGGACTTTGGGATGACTTTGTGCCCTCATTGTTCTTTGTATCTTACTCTTGAGCAATTCAGGTAGAGACTTTGTGCTGCATCTCAATTTGCTAGTTATTACATCCTTTGTTACATTTTGTTATTACTACCAGGAGTATTCTTGTGGTTTGCTAAATAGTACTTCTAAAAGAAGAGGAGTGTTATATGTCATTTCCCTTGAGTTTCTCCTTTGATCCGCACACATCATCTCTGAAAAAAGAGAGATGGATGGTTTGTCCTACCCATGAGTATATATATATATATATATATATATATATCATACCTATAGGGAACCTCCCCTTGATGAGAGGAGAGATCAGTGTCTTTCTGATGTGGTAAACCTACACATTTGAATGACTAATCTTCTTACTTTGGCTGATAAGACCTATTTTGTTTATAAGTACGCTGATTGATAAAATATTCAACAAAAATTAATATAGGTTATTTATTCATTATAATATGATTTGGGAAGAACAATGCAAGGTTAGGAGCTATAAGTGTTAATCTAAGTCATAAACTTCATGAAAAGTGGCAAGAAACTCCTCATTTTGGCTTCAAAAAAATACCTACATGATTAGCTCTATTTTAAAACATTATAACTGATTGGGATGAGGTATGATGATTTTAATTAAGTTTAAGGACATCATACATTTATATATATTCATTTATTTCATGCTTGGTTATTTGGAATCACCTAGAAAGGAGCAATCATCATCTATTGTCAATAATATTACTCTTTCATGCACCCTGCACACTTGGACTCAAAATTGGCATAGGTTTATCATTAAAATACATGGGATGGATTTTATTACAAGTTTAAAGACCATAAATATCCTTAAAGTTATTAAGAAAGCTTTAAAATTAGTTAAGTGATGGTTTCCACCCTTCTCACTAGTTTGTCCACTAGGCCAGTTTTGACTGGTTGAGATGAAGCACCTAGTTTGGAAAATTATAATTATATTAAAGGAATTATATTAAAATAAGGAGTTATAAATATTATAAATATTCCCTCAAAAATTATTTCATCTTTAGATTCTTCTTGTAGCCTACAAAACATAAATAATGGTCAAAATAGCATATTTCTCACCCCATCTGTACAAGTCCTCAAAAATGAATGGTAAGAATCATAAGTGAGTCCTATAAAATTTAAAATAGGTTTAATGGACAAAATATTCCATTATATTATATATTAAACTCTATTTTCACAAACTGGTAACTTACAAAGGTTTAGGAGGATTTTAGGCCTATTAGACCTCTTAAAGTTCTTTCATAAAAATTAGATGTCCAACTTAAAACAAAATTACACAAAAATGTAATTAAATAACCCTGATAAAATCCATAAAATCCATTGGAACCCATGAAAATACTCCAAAAATATGTGAGCACTTGAACCTAACCTATCGAGCTCCTTTCCTCATCTTACACTAGTCTAAGTTAGCTCAAGGTCCAAAGATGGCTTTCTCAGGGTTTATATTGAATAAAAATATATTTAAAACCTATTATATAGTCCAAAAAACATGTTATAATAGTTTTTAATACTCAATATAAGCTGTAAAATAAGTTGGGTTCCCATTTGGCTTTTAGGCTTAGCTATGCCTAGTAAGCCTGTTTGTAAGTTTAGGCCCAAAATGGCCTATTTGATGTCTTCTTTTCATTCCAATAGCCTATATACCAGAATTATTACTTATTATAAAATTATTATTTCATGGGAATTATCATTTCAATATTTCAATCTAGGAATGAAAATGATCATCCATTTAGAAATTAGGCTTCACCATGCCTAAAAGCTTGCTTGCAATCTTAAGAGGTTTAGACCTCTCTATTTTTATCTTTCAAATTTTTATTGAATTAAATTTTTTTAATAGGTATAAATAAAATCTTAAAATATTATATAAATTTCCAACTTACCTCTGATTCAACCTTCACACTTATCTTCACAAGACTGCAATTTTAAGCATGGGGAAAGTGCGCTCTATCTAAGACAAAATAGAGGGCACTTCACCTATTTTATAATACTAATTGAGTGATTTATGATATTTAAAAACTCACATAGACATAATAAATAATAAAATGGCCTTTTAATAGGTTAATAGACCCCTTATGTCTCAAAATCTCAAAGGAAACTTGTGTAAGAGATGGACTGTATGCAGGGTTCTTTGGTGGACTCTGTATAGCTTTTATATGACATTTTTAAAGATTTTCCTATGATGAAATACTATTTAATCCTATTTATTAATTATTTATGTATCTTCAATCCATTCATCACTTTAAACCTTCATATGCCCCTTGTTATCCTTTCATTCTCAAGACTATAAGTATAATCCCGACTATGTTTTGCAAAACAGGGGCACCTATAGGTTATCTTTATCTATTTTAGATTGAAAAAAACATTTAAAAATCTCCCTTGAGTCTCCTTTAATCATTTATTACTAATTTTCATTCATGTTCATGAAATATAAGTATGAAAACATCAATCTTCTAGCTAACTATCTCTCTAACTACATTTTTAGCTTTGGAGAAGGGACACCTATAGCTTATTTGCATGGGTTAGGAATGAGATAATGATTAAAAAATACTAATATTTTAATTTAGTTACCTATTACCTAATTTTATTCATTTTATAATTTTTTTGAACTTATACCATCATTTTGGATTGTATTCTAACTCATTGTTTTGTCTCAATCAACTATAAGGTTTGTAGGTGCCATTTTTTGCCTTGGAAGGGAAGTCAACTGAAGGTTTCAAGTGTTTTTTAGCTTTATAAATAATATAATAACATCATATTATTATAAATTAACTATAGTTTCCCTATTTGGATAATTTTTTTCATTCTTATGCAATATCAACACTTATACTTGACTTCTCAGTCCACTGCTACCTACAGTCAATAGGGGTTGATCTCCTTGAAGTAAAAATTTACAAGTTGACATTATCCTCTTGAGAATTATGATACAATTTTATTGGGAGTCAATTGAGAAATATGGAGAAATTATTATTATGTACCCATACTCAAACTTCCATACTATATTTTTTACTATCTTATACTACTATAGGTATGTCTTTCCATGAGAAGAGACACATGTAGGTGTATATGGGGAGGCAAAATACTTTATAACATTATTTTAGGTGACATTTATACTAATAAATGTTACCCTCACCATTTATAATTACTCACATTATGGTATAAAATTCAAGTTTCAACTTTTGGTTGACAAAGGCCTCATTTGGATCATAGCCCTATAGATATCATTACCTGATTGCAGTGTTTTTAGGACACATTTGAGGCTCTAAATATTTAACTTCCACTCAATTCTTGACTCCCATTTTGGTCATTATTTCTATCTAGGTTAGGGGATAAAAAATAAACTTATCTATATGCTCAATATCTCTTGGAAAACATGAGGCCTAAAATAACCCTTAGGACCTTTATTTTCACTTTTTAGGGATTGTGTCTTAAAGCTTAGTCATTTGCCATTAGAGGTGGATGCTAACTTTATTTCGACATTTATCACTTCAAAACTATATTTTAAGATCCCTTTAAAATTTAAGGACTTCAAAATTAGTTCCATTATGTGATTTAACACATCAAAAAGGCTCTTCCAATTCTCTATCAAGTCACCTGTAGATTGTGATTTTCATAGTACAGTTAATGAAAATGAGGATGAGTAGTAGGATAGGTAGCATCCAATCACTAGCATTTGGGCCTTTTGAAGCCTTAAAAACAAAAAAAAATGATCATTAAATAATTTAAACAAGATTTAAAACTCTATCCTAGTGTTTTCTTGCTCTCGTGTAGGTGTTATTGGAGTCATATATGAGCAACAAGTATGGAGTTGCAAAGAAAGTTCATGTTTTCTAACCCACAAGGAGTTATAGGCTTATCTTGATATCTTCAAATTCACTATTTACATATCAAAATTTTTTAAAATAATATTTAATTCCTCATTATTATGTGACATCATCATGAAATGTTTATATGTGCATCTTGATTGGTACGTAGGCAATGACGGGGAGTATGAGTAGTGGAATTATGACCTTGACCTCTTTTGAGTTGTAAAACTCTCTCCATACTCTCAAATAAATCATACACATTTTAAAATAATTGAAAAAAAATTCAATGCCTCCGTTTTAACATGGAGAAACCTCCATAAAAGCACTTGAAAGTGCACTTTTCTGTCAGATGAATGTATGGCACTCAAATAACGATATTTTCATGGAGATTTTTTTGGAGAGAGAAAATAAGATGACATAATATTTAAATCACATTTTAAAAATGAGAGTGACTTATCACAACCCCTTGGAGCCACTTTAAAAGCATGAAAATTTGGAAATGGTGAAAATAGGCCTGTCATCACACATAAGACCAATCTAAAAATTTGAGATGATTTGCCCATCAAAAAACCTTTAAACATGAAACAAAATATTTGAATAATTATATAAGGAATAAAAAATGATATAAAACAAATATCATAAATTGGATTGTATAGATATTCTTAAATCAAGGCAAAATTTGTAGGGTACATAGATTAGCAAGTAGATTTGATAGGTCAACTTCATGAGGATGGTTCATGAAGAAAAGGCCACCATTTTTAAAAATAATTATATGTAAATTAATTTATATGATTATATAAAAACATACCAAAATAATTTACCCTAAAACTTCTTGAGCTGTTAATACCAAGTAAAAACCTAAAAGTCACTTTTGCTTGCCAAGAAGGGTGAAAAAGGAGCAAAATAGTTTTATCTCATAAATGAAACTTAAAAAAAAACGTGGAGTTGAGCATGTGGAAGTTTAGTAGACACTTATTAACTATTTTCCATGTGTCACACTTCCCAAAGAGGCCATACAAGTGCCAAACTCTTCTTTTCCTCAGGAAAATTGCCTTTTTCTCTAATGAACTTGCCACTTTCAGTTACCAATAATGGATTAAGGATTACTAGGACAAATTTCACATGAAATAACCCATTTTTACCTTCACACTTCCCAATAAATCCATAAAACTCACTAAATACACCTTTTGGACCTCAAAATGACCCAAAAATGCTTTAAGGACTAAAATAACTAATGACCGAGGATAATATAGCATAAAATAACATTAATTAACCTATAAAAAATGTTTTTACATCAATTTTGGACCCCTAAAATTCCTAAAGGTTAATTTTTTACCTATGGGTGCCCCAATTTGACCTAAAAGTAAAATTTGGTCAACACACATACAACACATTTTGTGTCTTGGTCTCCCATTATCCAAACTCAAGACACCCTTTCCAACTATATTGGTACTTGTGTTGTATCGAAACCTCACTATTCATACAAAATTATTATTTAATGAGATGAAATTATTTATATCTCTTATCATGTGATTTGATCCACCACTATCTATATACCATCTCATACATTCATTTTTAATGTGAAAGGTAGTTTGAGCTAGCATAGAATCCTCTTTGGTCTTTTGTTCCTCCTTGGAAAATACTCCATACTAAATATTGAGTTCAACATGAATAGTCTTAACTTAATGTAGATTTCATACTAATGTTTTATTATTATAATTCATTCTAGGAGCTTCATGTCTTGTTGAATCTTGAGGTCCTTATAACTCTATTAAATCAAAATCTTCTAATGTGTCCTATATTATGATAAATTTATCAAATAGTATTTTTGTATTTATCTTTTGACTAATTACTCATTTTTTGATGATCCCATTATGACTTATCCTTTATTGCATTAGGTTGCTTGATTAGTCTTTTCATGTTATTACTCTTGACTTGTTCTGACTTCTCACACTCTCTATCAACCTTTTTCATATTGTCTATGAGTTGTTCATGCTCAACTATTAGGAGAAGAAATCATATAGTAAAGTTGTGTAGGATATTCATCTATTACATACTCATTTTTTCATGTATATGTCTATTTTGTCATATATCCATGACTTATAATATGGTAGAATATGAATAGACTCTACTTTTGTTGTCTAGTACAAGAAGAGAATTAACAATCATAGATTGAAAATGACTATATATATGTATGTTTGTAAGAAGAGTAGAGATCCACTTTTGAAGAGATCATTAGAGACTATTTGGTTATGGTTACCTATTGTGTTTCTTTATTTATTCTTTACATATGTTTTCATGTATAATTTTTGTTTACTTTATGGATAAATTAATCTAAATAATCTATAACTGTTAAGGAATTATTGTTCCTACTTCCTACTTAATGCATAATAATTCATACTTACTATGCTCCTGTTAACCAATCTTTTTTGTGGATGCAATTCACTATCTTGTGCACTAAAGTATAAACTCACTATCCTCATCCTTAGCATGTTCTAATGCTTTAGTAACCTTTACTAAAAATGGTTTAGTGAACATGGAAACAATCCTAGAGGAAATTATGCTAAGATGGTTACCAGGGTAGAGAGATATTGAGTCATGGTTAGACCAAAGAGTATGTAATTTTGAAGAAGAAGAATCAAAATGAACTAGTCTTGCCATACAAGATATAATTAGAGAGCATATCTATAGAGAGATTTATGAAATATTTTGGTGTGAGTTACTTCAATTTCTAGCTAATTCATTAACATCATTGGAATACTATTGTTTTAACCCAAGAATGGAGTAAATGATGGAAAAAGAGTAAGAAGAAAATTCTTGATTTAGACATTGAGCTATGATAATAGAAAATATAGAATAAATAGAAAAATACTTAGGTAGCTGCAAGTAGAGGTAAGAGTAGTAGTAAAATAGGTGATGAATGAGTAAGAAGACATGATGAGTGAGATGAAAGAGAAGAAGAATGAAATATGAAGAAATAATATGACAAATGCTGGGAGACAAAAAGAAGTGACAAAGAATGCGATGAAAAAGGGATTTTTGAAGAAGACAAGAATAGTGTAGAAGTAAAGAAGTTAGATGATAAATGTAGTGCACAAATATAAGAACAATTATTATCCAAAAAAGGACATGAAGAATTAAGTAAAGAATCAGAACATAGTCATAGATTAATCACAAGTTCAAGAATAAAAGAAGTCATAGAAAATATTCATTCATCAGAAGAACACACATCCTCTCAACCCAATTTATTATATTCTAGTAGAAGTTTTCAACCAGGCTGATAGGAAGATAGTAGTTGGGAAGGTCCATTTTAAGGAAAGTGGATCATTGGGTTACTAAAATTAAAACAAAACCAATTTTAAAGGATTTAAAGCTTATAGGTCTTTTTGAAACCAATCAAATAAAATAAGGAAACGCAAAAAAATAAAGTGCATAAGTTGACTCTCTTAGTTCACAGATAAATATTCATAGTACACAATTAGGATCACACATAACACATCTTCCTCTTATAAAAACTACACTGTAGATCCCTCCAATACCAATTTACATAATGGTTCATGTAGGAGTTATTGAAAATTTTTACCTCAATCTAAAATGGATAAACGAACTTTATTCAGAATCTCGTATAGGGGCTTTTTTATAATGTCATACAACATGAACCTAGACCATCATCAAGATGTCATGAAAAACCAAAATAGACCAATTCACTTAAGAAATATATAAATATTCTCAAAAATCCTTATTTGACCATCATACCATGGATGATAAATGTCCTTAGTACCAAGATCATTATCTACAAGTTCCATATCTTGATGAGTCTTCTTTCTCAATATCTAAGCCTTCAAATTTTAGCTTGTTGAGTCTAAGGGGCCAGGCCATCGAGGATGTCATCCAGTAATGAACAAACTAGTTCACTTGGGAATTTTATAAATATGATTATAAATTCATGCATAACAATTGGAACATATGTGATCAATTTCCTTAGTGTGAATATCATCCTTTAAAAGTTTCAAGTTTGTGTGAGATTTCTGGATCAAGTTATGAAGCTTCAAAGTTGAACCAGTAGAGTAAGATGTCTATACAAACATCAAAATAAAGCTTGAGTAAAACAAAAAATTTTGAAATTTAATTTAAAATTTATGTGAACATCAATGATGGCTACATGAATGTCACTTAACTAGATTACAAATGTAAAATTTGAGCTCATGAAGTAGTCATTGGATTTCAAATAGTGGGTCCCAATAGATATGATAGTTAGTGTTACATCGTACATCTTGATCCAATGGTGTGAAATGAGTCAAAATTTAAAGGGGATCGAGAGGCCACCATGTGGAATAAGCATGTGAGGATGCAAACTAATAATAGGATCATGAAATCAATGTGTGATTAACATGTGGCATAAGCACATGAAGCTAATAGACTAATAATGAATATTAAATATAAATGTAGGGCTACCAAGTGGCACCAACTTAGAGAGAGATTGATAAGTCAAAGATAAATAAATAATGCATGTTCATTTGCACTAAGAAGGATCAATATTATGAGATGGGTTAATGAGTCAATGATTTAGGTCATATAACGATGACCAATGAAATTAAAGGTCAAGAAACTAAGGGAATTCCTAGATATCAAACACATGACCAAGGTTGAACTAAGGCAAGATTTTAAAAGGGAACATGCTTCCATTAGAGATTGATCAAATTACAAGGAGAGGAGATAGCCATGTAGTCAGGAACAGAGAACATAAAAGATCACCATCAGAGTTGAATATGGACTTCTTTTTTGACCTTTTGTGGCATGTAGGGTACCATTTTATGACTGTTTTCTTTTTATTTAAAAGAAAAACCTATGAATATGGTGAAATCTTAGTTCTCATAAATATATAATGGCTATTTTATGCCTAATGGAGTCTAAAATGAGAATATGTGGTCCATAGGTCCCCATTGACATTATGACTATAGGAAAACTAGTAATTTGAGATTGGTTTTCTATCTATAATGAACTTAAAAACATGGGGACAAGTTTGATCATGATCTAGTTTGGATAATTACTATCATTCTATTGACCATTGTTCCCCAACAGGCCAAAAAATGGTCCCCTTCTATCCCTGTTGTTCTAGGTCATTTCATTTTTTGATTTTGCATGAATCTATCCATTTCTATGAACTCTGCAGGTCCATTTCTATAGACTCTATAGGTCTTGGATTTCTATGGGTTCTACAAAGAGGATATTTCTACGGACTCTATAGGTTAGTCTTTTGGCACATGAAGAATCAGTTTTAGAGAGTGTTAGGTTTTACAAGGCTTCTTCAAGCTCTTATCTGAATAAAATTGTGAGGAAGGTTGGCATCATTAAACCATCACTCAAGTTCAATGCCTTAGTTCAATGCCTTGGTTTAATCAGCCTTGGTTCATCACTTGGTTCAATCAGCCTTGGTTCATCACTTGGTTCAAACACTTGGTTCAGTTCAATCGGTAGGATCATCATGTGGGTTCATCATTTGGTTCAAACACAAAGTTCAATGCTCGATTCAAAAGATTGGTTTAGCAAATGGTTCAATGAGCCTAGTTCAATGCTCATTTTAAAATCTCAGTGCATAGTGTTGAACTGTTGAACTGGTTCAATGGATTGGTTGAATGGTTGTTTTAAGCGAGAAAAGTCCAAAGGCTTGGTTCAATAAAGGCTCAGCATGTAGTGTTGAACCATCAAACTATTGAACCATTTTTTGGTTCAATGGGTTGGTTAAACAACTTGGTTCAAGGGAGCATCCCAAAGTTGAAGGGCAAGTGCCCTTGTGAATAGTAGTTCTGAGTCCAAAAGCCCTTGTGGAGGGCAGGAAGCACTTCAAAGGAAAGATAGCCGCAAAGGGTAAGTTTTTTGGATTTTTGTTTAGTCATGAATTCTTTCAGACTTTTTGTCTGAAGGAATTCCTTCAAATAAAAATTCCAAAAAAAATCAGAAAAGAGGCCGAAAGAAAAGCCTGACCAAGGAGGACAAAAGCCCGTGAAGTAGAAAAGCCGAAGCAGGAAGACCCGATGAAATTTACCAAGGATTGTGACATCCTGAAAACTATCAATTTTAAGGAGACAAACTATTTGTTGGTTTTCAAACTATGACGGGCCCAAGAATGTCAAATTTTACACCAAGAAAGCTAGAGTAGGGAAGGCACTAAGTGGCAACTATGGAAGACTTAGACATCCTTTTTAGGAGTAGAAAAATGTGCCATGTGTCCATTACAAGGCTCGACGGGAGATAACAAGTGTCAACATCTACAAGTTTCTCCTTTTACTTCATTATTCAAAGAGAAGACTGTGGTAGGCCTGAATGAGTTGATAAATGCAGTGGAACCTGCCAAGTGTCAGCATCCGTGAGCACCAAAAAGGGTCTTAAAAGTTTTTTTAAGGTAGCTAAAAGCTCTACAGAAGTGTCCACATGTCACCTTCCATAGAAATCTCAAAAAATACTTCCAAAGCCTCTAATTTAAGTGGAAAGAGTAAGTGGACTATGACATGTGTCAGAGGCAGATGTGCTCTCAGCAAAATAGCCGAAGGAGTAGCAAAAGATAGCCTAAGGGATGAAGGAGATAAAGGAGGCAAAATAGCCAAGTGCATAAGCAGACAAAGTGATCCAAGTGGCATGGGAAAGTGTCGAGTCAAGGAATTATTCTAGTGGTTGACACAATAACTACCATGTGATCATCAAGAGGTGTAAATAATGAATGGTGTGACCTATTTTTCTTCAATATGCATTGATGAGTAGGTAAATGGTGCGGCTCATAATTTCAAATCCTGATAGGAGTTGACACAACATTATCTTCAGGTGGCTTCCTCATCCTAATGATCAAAAAACACATGGGTCACTTGTAAAAAGGGCACCAAAATGGCCTCTTTCTTCCTCTATAAATTTTAAGCTTCTCATTTGAGAAAGGGATCCATTCTCTCAACCTTAAGGCAAAACTCTGCCCAAAAATCTCTCGGGTTTGTAAGGCAGAGCGCTGCTAGATTTTACCTTGAATCAGATTTTAGTTGTTTTTACCTCTATCTGGACTTGCACTTTAAAGTATATGTCTACTTTCTTCTTTTATGTTAAGTCATTATCTTTCATGCTATCACAGATCAATCACAGCATGTCCAATACATTGTGGATTCTCCTTTCTGTAGGTCTACCAGAAGTGTCTATAAAGGAATGTGGGTGTCTATGAAATGGCTATCATAAGTGTGTCTAAGGATGCCTCTGGTGTTTTCTTCCTCCCTATATTTCCATAAACCCCTAACTGACTATTGCAGAAGAGTTTCCCACTTTAGATGAAGTGTATGGGTGCTTATTTTTGGTGAAAAGTGTCTATTCGGGTTGGGTGGGTCAAATTTTCTAGTGTATCACCTTTTCCTTTTTAGGTTTAGTTTCTATTTTCAGTATCTCTCTCTCTCCCTTTTCATCCCCACTTTTTTCATTTTATTTGTTAGCAGTAGGAAACTAGGGCCTGAAAGATACATCAGAGGGAGCTAGCCCTTATCTAGAGACTCTCCCCTCCATCTTCATCAATCCCATAGGTGAGAGGGGAGTTTCCATTGTTGCGTGTGGAAGGGAAGGAGCTAGGCATCTTGCCCCTAGGTGCAATCCACTGCTTCAACAATTTTTGGCACACCTGGTGGGACCAATTAGGATAGGTTTTATCTAAAGAGTTGATGAATTTTTGGTGTGTTCTTCAGCCAACTAGCCTTTGGAGGCTTTTGCATCAACACCAATGGCAACTCTGAGTTGAATATGCTATTTAAGTAGCCTGGTGCCATCAGAAATCACTTTTTGTATGTATAATTCCTTTGAACAAAATCATGGGTCTTATATTCCTTCATATGAATTCAATCAAACTCAAAATTTTTAGAGAATCACCTCAAGTAGCTCTCCTAGTTTCCCTTTAATGATAAGGGAGGTGGTGCTGGAGTTTGAGAAGTAGGTAATGGAAATAGATAGACTAGATGAACAGTATGGTTATTAGCAGGACGTGATGTACAAAGAGGCATGTTTATTCAGGCAAGCTTAGGCATTACAATCCATGGAGGAGGAGGTAGAAAATGGAGTAATCCATTCATGCAAGGTAGTTAGCCTTGTGCTTACCCTCCTATCCTAAAGAAAGCCCCCTCTTGTACACTAAATCATTTCTATCAGATGGCACTTGCTCACTCTAGCTCATTTGATGCATCAATCAACCCTACTCTTGACCCCATATGCCTAGCCTTCAAGAATCAAAGGGAACTAGAACAACCTCCCATGGATATGAACCTTCTAAACTCCTTATATCATGAATATTATTTTGGGGGAAACTTTATGAACTAGCACATCTCTCTCAAAACTACTCCTACTCAACATGATGATGCTGGTGACCTCCAAGAAAGACTCTTTCAGGATAATCTACCCAAGTGAATTGAAGATTTAGAGGCTAAGATGAGGATACTTCATGAAAGAGAGATAGAACTTCTAAACCTTGTGGAGGAGCCCTAGGACCTTAGAGAAAACAAAGTTGCTGCCTGTTCACAGGAGTAAAATTCTAATTCTGAGATCCTAAACTGGAAGAAAATAGTAGAATTATGGGGCAGGAAGGAGGAGAAAGTTTTTTCTCAAAAACTTGAAGAAGATGAGGCTGCCCCTACTCATGATAATGCTGGTAACCTCCAAGATAGGTGCTTTCAAGAGGATATGGCCAAGAGAATTGCAGAGTTCGAATCTAGAGAGAGATTCCTCAGCTAGTGTGTGATGGATGGTTCAGACCCAATGGCACATTCCATTTTTGAACACACCCCATCTACACACCTCCAAGAGGGTTATCAGGCCACACCTAATATAGATGAAGTGCTAACCAAGTGGAAGGAGGAGAATCATTTGATTCTAGCTCAAGGACTGCCTCCTCTTCCACATGTTTTTTCGATTTCATCCCTTCTCAAGGAGGAATATGTTCTGTAGGAGGTGAGTGAGGAAGAAATGATCTAATTTGTATCTCTTCAGGAGGCTATCATGAGTGATAATGAAGAATAAATCATCATTGATGCTCCTTGTGAAGGCTTCATTAGCAATGGAGAAGATGCAGGTCATGCATACATGCAGATGTTCCAGCAATACGAAGAGGAACTTAAGCATGGTGAGCTCTCTCCCCCTTTTTTTGATGAATTTCCTTATTGATTCGATGAGGAGAATGACTACATAGAGGATCCTAAGTTGGAGGAGGACTAGATGGATATCTTTGAACACCTAGAAATTCTAGTCTTTGAGGAGGAAAATGAGAGGCTAGTCTTCCTTGAGGAAAGCTTTGAAGAAGAGAGCTTTCAACGGAAAGGTGATGTTCTATGGGATGAGCAATCAGTTTTTGATTCCATTTCAAACATCGCAACTATCACCCTACTTAAAGAAGGCCAAGAGGGAGCAGAGGATGAGTTTGACAGGGTCTTCAATGAAGCAGAAGGAAATGGGTCAAACCATGATGCACTGCAAGGGACCTATACATATCAAAGGGCTTATGGTGATGAGCCAGTAGCCACAGATTTCTTGGTGAAATGTACCATCATGAAGGACTAATATTCAACAATATTCTAGGAACAAATAGAGTACGTATATGTTAGAATCAGGTTTGAATCTGATCCACTTGGATACAAGCCAATCCAGGTGATAGGCAAGAGGAACAGGTCACCAACTCTCCATTTCATTCAGCCACTTGTCTGGCACCATAAGTCTTCTTGCTAGGAAGGGGACTTAAGAATTTTTCCTTTTGATATAGGAGGAAATAAAATACACCTGGTTTCTTTCCTACTTTTCCTAAGTGTAGTTTGCACAGGTAGTGTTTTTTAGTATTGTGTGTGCTTTCCCTTGTGTCTGGGGTAAAAAGCTTCATGTTTGATTCTTGGATCTTTTGGGGCTGTTGCTAATCTTTGCTCAAGCTACATTTGACTCTGTGCCCAATGGATTATAAGGTAACTAGTCTCTAAGCATAGCAGGCATGCTTCCCCTGGGAGTCACCAATTTGTTGACCATTTTTGCCCAATAGGCCAAAAATTGGTCCCCTTCTGTCCCTGTTGGTCTAGGTCATTTCATTTTTTGATTTTGCATGAATCTATCCATTTCTATGGACTCTATAGGTCCATTTCTATGGACATTGTAGGTCTTGGATTTCTATGGGTTCTACAAAGAGGATATTTCTACAAACTCTATAGGTTAGTCTTTTTGTGCATGAAGAATCAATTTCAGAGAGTGTTGGGTTTTACAAGGCTTCTTCGGGCTCTTGTTTGAAGAAAATCATGAGGAAGGTTGGCATCGTTCAATCATTGCTCAAGTTCAATGCCTTGGTTAAATGCCTTGGTTTAATTGGCCTTAGTTCATCACTTGGTTCAATCGACCTTGGTTTATTGCTTGGTTTAAACACTTGGTTCAGTTCAATCGGTGGGTTCATCGTTTGGGTTCATCATTTGGTTCAAACACAAAGTTCAACACTTGGTTCAAAATATTGGTTTAGTAAATGGTTTAATGAGATTGGTTAAATTCTCATTTCAAAATCTCGATGCATAGTGTTGAACCATTGAACTGGTTTAATGGATTGGTTCAACGGTTGGTTCAAGTGGGAAAAGTCCAAAGGCTTGGTTCAACAAAGGCTCAATGCGCAGTGTTGAACCGTCATTAAACTGTTGAACCATTTTTTAGTTCAATGGGTTGGTTCAATGGCTTGGTTCAATGGAGCGTCCCAAAGCTAAAGGGCAAGTGCCCTTGTGGAGGGCAGTTCTGAGTCCAAAAGCCCTTGCAAAGGGCAAGAAGCACTTCAAAGGAAAGATAGCCACAAAGGGTAAGTTTTTCAGATTTTTGTTTAGTCATGAATTCTTTCAAACTTTTTGTCTGAAGGAATTCCTTCCAACAAAAAGTTAGAAGAAATTTGGAAAAGAGGTTAAAAGAAAATCCCAACCAAGGAGGACAAAATCTCATGAAGCAAAAAAGCTGAAGTAGGAAGACCCAATGAAATTTTCCAAGGACGGTGACGTCCTGAAAATCATCAATTTTAAGGACTAGCCATTAGTTTTCAAACTATGATGGGCCTGAGAATGTCAAATTTTACACCAAGAAAGACATAGTGGGGAAGGCACCAAGTGGCAACTATAGAAGACTTTGACATGCTTTTTAGGAGCAGTAGAATGTGCCACATGTCCATTATAAGGCTCGACGGGAGCTGACAAGTGTCAACATCTATGGGTTTCTCCTTTTGCTTCATTATTCAAAGGGATGACTATGGTAAGCCTAAATGAGTTGCTAAATGCAATGAAAGCTACCAAGTGTCAGTGTCTGCAAGCACCAAAAAAGGTCCCAAAAGTTTTTTTAAGGCAGCTAAAGGCTCTACAGAAGTGGCCACATGTCACCTTCCATAGAAATCTAAAAAAATACTTCCAAAGTCTCTAAGTTAAGTAGAAAGAGTAAGCAGACTATGACACATGTCAGAGGTAGATGCACTCTTAGAAAAAAAGCTAGAGGAGTAGCAAAAGATAGCTCGAGGGATGAAGGAGACAAAGGAGGCAAAATAGAAAAGTACAGAAGCAGACAAAGTGATCCAAGTGGCACGGGAAAGTGTTGATTCAAGGAATTATTATAGTGGTTGACATAGTACCTACCATGTGATCATCAAGAAGAATAAATAGTGAATGGTGTGACCTATTTTTCTTTAATATGCATTGATGAGCAGGCAAATAGTGCGGCTCATAATTTCAAATCCTGACAGGAGCCGACACAGCATTATCTTCAGGCAGCTTCCTCATCCCAATGCTTAGAAAGCACATGAGTCACTTGTAAAAAGGGTGCCAAAATGGCCTCTTTCTTCCTGTATATATTGTAAGCTTATCATTTGAGAAGGGGATCCATTCTCTCAGCCTTAAGGTAAAACTCTGCCCAAAAATCTCTTAGGTTTGTAAGGCATAGCACAGCCAGATTTTACCTTGAATCAAAACTTAGCTATTTTTACCTCTACTTAGACTTACACTTTAAAGTATATGTCTAGTTTCTTCTTTTGTGTTATGTCATTGTCTTTCATTCTTTCACAGATCGATCATAGCATGTCCAGTGCATTGTCGATTCTCCTTTTTGCAGGTCTACCAAAAGTGTCTATAGAGGAATGTGGGTGTCTATGAAATGGCTACCATAAGTGTGTTTGAGGATGCCTCTAGTGTTTTCTTCCTCCCTGTATTTCCAAAGACCCCTATTTGACTATTTTAGAAGAGCCTCCCACTTTAGATGAAGTGTATGGGTGCTTCTTTTTGGTGAAAAGTGTCTATTCCAGCTAGGTGGGTCACATTTTCTAGTGTATCACCTTTTCCTTTTTAGGTTTAGTTTCTATTTTTAGTATCTCTCTCTCCCTTTTCATCACCCCCCTTTTTTCATTTTATATTTTAGCAGTAGGAAACCAAGGCCTAAAAGATACATCAAAGGGAGCTAGCCCTTATCTAGAGACTCTCCCCTCCATCTTCGTCGGTCCCACAGGCGAGTGGGGAGTTTCCATTGTTGCTAGTGGAAGGGTAGGAGCTAGGTGTCCTACCCCCAGGTGCAATCCACTACATCAACACATTTAAAAGGATGCCATGAAGGTATACATGTGGATTGAAATATATTCATCACCAAAACCAATTACATGAAAGGGACCCTTCTCTCCACTTTTGCATGCCATGACAAACCAATTTATAGTAGCTAAAAATAAGTCAAAGATCTAAAAACTTGATCCCATTATTGAAAAAATTAAAGAACATCAATGAAGGAATAAATCACTATGTAATGGATTGAAGTGACCTAGATCAATCAATAAGCTTGAATGAGCATGATTAAATAGGTATTTGTAACTATGGTTTAAATGTGGTTGAATGCATTTGATTCTATTTTGCACTTATCTTTACCCACTTCTCTCTTAAATGCTATAAGTATATTCTATTTTGGCCTTTTTAAAAATTATGATTAGTGTATGGAAAATCCCTACTATAATGATTTCATATTTTACCTTTAAACACTAATTCAAATCTGGTTTTGATTTTTGAAATAATTGTCTAAGTGTGCAAGTGATGTATGGTGATGCATAGTGATAATTCTCTATCCTTTCTTCCCTTATGCTTTCATTTTTTTGTAATATTTCCTATTATAACAAGTCATATGAAGTGTTTTCATGTGTGTGATCCTATCATTTAAGTGTACAATGAGCCTTAGTGTCTGTAACTAGCATTTGCTTTACATACCTTGGATAGCTCTCCTGCATCTCACCTCCATATTGAAATATTCATGTTAAAATCCATAAGACTTTGAAGTTGGTTTATTTGCCTTATTTCTTAGTACAAGAAAGTATGATGGTTATATGGAAGACATTTTAGTGCATCATTCCCTTATATTAGGTTCATTTCATGCAGCTTCTAACTCTTTTCCCCATAAGCAACTAGTTAAGTAGGTGTGAGCATATCAAGATAAATTCAAGTAGCTAGCCCATAAATATAAAGGATTGATTCTATTATAGGTACACATACATACTTAGAAGTGTTCCCATGTTTCCTAAATCTAGAATAGGATTGAACACCCTCTTTTAGGGTGTAATATTTTGTGACAATAATTCTATCATGCTTGATGGGACCAGGTCTAAGAGAGTGGAAAGATTGTTGGTGTGCCTTTCCTCTAATCATCTTTTAGAAGCAACCAATCTAGCACTAATGGCTACTCCAAATGATAAATTTTGGATGTAAGTATTCTAGGTATATCTAATTGAATTTTTTGATCAAATTTTATATATTTTTTGATACATGAGGTTGACATGAAAAACTATGGTGAATATACCTACCATGGACCTCCTTATCAGCCTTGCTATGAACCATAGTATACTCCCTAATAGTCCTATCAAAATGGCTATCAACCCCATGAGCCATGGCAGCCATATAATCCTCCATCACCCCCCAATAAATGCCTCCAATAAATGCCTCCATATCAGTCCTAATATGATCCCTATCAACCATACCATGATGCCTATGAACCTCAAGAGTACTCCTATGAGTCTTTCCATGAGGAATCAGATGTTTACATAAATTATACATAAATGTATTACAAGGAAAGATATAGATTATTACAAGATAGAGTATAAAAAATAAAAATGGTCTTGATCCTCATCATTACCCTCATCCTCTTTTACTTTTTCCATATTATATAAAGTCTTTGTTATCATTCATACCATATTTAATATATCTTGAAGATGAAATGAGGACATGGGATGATGAGTATTATGTGGTCCCTGATCATCTAATGCAATTGGTTGAGAGGTGCTACCAAAAATTATATACATAAGTTAGAGACATTTGAAGAAATTGAAGGAACTCAATGGGAGGTAAAATAGAAAATGTAATTGGAAAATAAGTGCCTTCAATGTTCAATACATATATTGAGTATGTAGGAGGACAAAGAGCTCAAAAATTAACATGTTGTTGTTGAAGAAACTCAAGGAGAATATTAGTAGGATACAACTCCTTATGTAAATGTTTTTCATTCTAATTAGTCCATGAAGTCACTTCCCTATGAGCTTATTAGTTATTTTCTCTTTCCTAAAAATACTCACAATCCCTATCCAACCACTCACACTCCTCCCCCAATCTACAAACCTTCCACTACATCTCATATTCTATCTCCTTCACATGAGCCCATCTTGAGAGAAGCAAGTGAAAAGAAGCAAACCCAAGCCAAGGCAAACCAAGAGGATGTCATGAGTGACTATGAGGAGTAAATCACCATAGGGACTCCCTTTGGTGACCACATGTGTAATCCTACCTTCTTAGATGAAAAGAAAGATATTGAAGATCCTATTATAGCTGTCCATGAGGAATGTGTCCAAGACTTGAAGAGAGAGGTATTTGAAGAATATTTCATGTCTAATCTTGAAGTTATGGATGACCATCTCAATCATGAAGTGGATTGTACTATCAAGGATAAAGGTCAAGCCAGGCCTCAATAAGTTTTAGTCAAAAGAGAGTCTCATGATACTAAGGTAGATGAAATGGATCTTGAATATGACACTCATGAAGTGGATGAAAATAACTTGTGGCAAAAGTTTGATTTCATATTTCATTAGTTTGATCAGCCCAATAAGGTTACTCCTCCTCCTAAGAAGTCTACATCTGATTTGGATAATTATTATAACAAACATGTTGATGATTGTCTCAATAATCATGGAGAAAGGTCTTCTATTGTGAATGAATAATAACTAAGGAAAAAGCCCAATTCCATAAGCAAAGAGTGTGGCAATTTGGGTAAGTCTCTTTTTTCTCAAAGAGATTCTATATCTAATGACAAGGTTGCTAATGATACTAATGATCATGTTGATAAGTATTCTATCAAGCATAAAGATGAAGGTCATTCTACTGATCAAGAATTTGTTGTCATAAAGAAATTTGATGATGCTAGTGTTCAAAATATTGTAGAAATGGAAGGTGAGGACAAAGAAAAATTTATTGCACCTCAAAAACAACCAATAAACCCATCTATTATTGATCCATATCCAAAGGTATTAGATTATGAAGAATAAAATTTTGATGCTTCCATACATCAAGTAACAATTTTCAAGGAGAAAAGAAAGGCTAAGGATAGTAATATTTTCAAACTTGTACATTAAGATCCAAGTAATTGAGAAGGTGGAAAAAATGTTTTACATGAAGGACAAAGATGATTAGCAGGTGGAAATGAAGCTCTTTCAATAGAATGAAGATATTTTCCAAGTTAAGGGTTAAGTACTTGAGAAGGTGGAGAAAGAGTCTCCCATGGAGGATAATCACCAAGATTGGGTGGACTATTCAAAGCTCCTTGATGATATTGAAGAAATTATAATTGAAGAGAGACCCAATATTATTGAGGAAACTATGGAAATAAAAAAGGCTAGACTTGTTCAATAACCATTGAAGGTCATAGCCGAGGAACCATATAATAAAGTTGAGGTTGTTTAGATGTAAGAAGAGTTCATCTCCATAACTAATTAGTTTGGATCTAATTGATTCTCATTGAACATTGTGCCAATGAAGTTGGAAAACACCATGAAGAATATGGAGGCATAAATGTCAAGGATAAAAAGGCTACATGTCTCATTCAACCCTTCATTTCATAAATTAAGTGAGTTTTCAAACTTTCCCTTTGATCTTGGAGGAAGTGTTCATATTAGATTAGTTAGTGATTAGGTGTGTGTTTCCTTTGTTGTGTTCCCTAAGTGCTCATGAAACACAAACATGATTTACTTAGTTACATGTCTATGTTTTGATTCTTATTTGTATTCCCTTATGTTTTGTGTGTTTTTCAAGGTAATTTTTAGGTTAGACCTACATACATATGGCTTCATATCCTAGTGAACATGATTAGGAAAATTGTCATGGCATAGCAAGCATGTCACTCCTAGGAAATCGCAAAGAATGTTGACCATTTTTACCTCAAGACAAAATGGGTCAAATCCTTATAGTCAAAACATTGTATATGGGATTTTTTATGATGTCATAGGGCATAAAGTTAGACCATCATCAAGACATCATGAAGAACTAGAATGGACTAGTTCACTTGGGAATTTTATAAATATGCTAAAAAGGCATTATGTGACCATCAAACCACATGAAATCATTGTCCTTAGTGTTAATATCATTATCTACAAGTTACATATCTTGATGAGTCTTTTAGCTCAAGATCCAAGCCTTCAAAGTTTAACTTGATGAGTCTAAGGGGCCAAGCCATCTAGGATGTCATCTAAAAATGAATGAACCATTTCAATTGGGCATTTTATAAATATTCCCAAAAATCCTTACATGACCATTAGACCACTCAAGATCAATATCCTTAGTTGCCAAGATTATCCTCTAAATGTTTCAAGTCTACACAATATTTTTGGCTCAAGTTATGAGGCTTCAAATTTGAACCATTAGAGTAAGACATCTATGCAAACGTCAAAATAAATTTCAATAAAAATAAACCCTTTTGATCTTAAATTTTACATTTGCATGAATGTTAATGACCGTCATGAAAATACAATTTGACAAGAGTATGAATTTGAAATTTGAGCTCATAAAGAAATTATTGTATTTAAAATAGTGGGTCCTAGCAGATCTGATGGTCCATATTACATCATAGATCTTGATATGATAGTACAAGATGAGTCAAAAGGTTAAGGGGCTTAATAAGAAACCATGTGGAGTAAGTGGATGACAATATAGACTAATAATAGGATCCTAAAATCAATACATGATTGACATGTCATGTAAGCACATGAAGCTAACATATTAATACAAAATCCTGAATACAAATGTGGGGATGTCAAGTGGCACTAATTTGGAGATAGATCGACAAGTGAAAGGTAGATCAATGACTTGTAGTCATTTGTATTGATCAAGATCAATGGTGTGATATGGGTCAATGAGTTAATGATCTAGGTTAGATATCGATGACCAATGAAATTAAAGGTCAAAAAACTAAGGGACTTCTTAGATATGGAACACATGACCAAAGTCAAACTAGGAAAAGATTTTTACAAGTCACATGCTACTATTAGAGGTTGATAAAATGCTAAGGAATAGACATATCCATGCAGTCAGGAAGAAAGAACATAAAGGACTACCATAAAATCTAAATATGGACTTTTGGTTTGACCTTTATGGCATGTAGGGTTTCATTTTATGACTATTCTCACTTTATTTAAATAAGGACTTATGCATATGGTGAAATCTTAGTTCTTATAAATATCGAATGGGTTTTTAAGACCTAATGGGAGTCTATAGTGAGGATACATGTTCTATAGGTCACCATAAAAACTATGACTATAGGAAAACCTATAGCCTAAGATTGGTTTTCAATCTATAGTGAACCTATGAAAATGGGGACAAGTTTGAGCATGACCCAGTTTAGACAAGAGCTAGTGTTTTAAAGGATGCCATGAAGGCATACATGTGTAATCTAATGGCTTAATCTCTAGAACCAACTAAATGAAAGGGACCCTTCTCTCCACTTTTACATGCCATGACAAAATAGTTTAGAGTAGCTAACAATAAAATAAAGATCTAACAACTTGATCCCATTATTTCAACCATCATGGAGCATCAATGGTAGAATAATGCAATTGTGAAATGAATTGAGGTGACCTAGATCAATCAAAATGCTTGAATGAACATGATTATAGAGGTATTTGTAACTATGATTCAAATGAGGTTGAATGCATTTGATTCCCTTTTGTTCTTCTCTTTTACCACTTATTTCTCAAATTTTATAAGTAGCTACCATTTTGGCCTTTATAAAAATTACACTCCATGTATGGTCAATCCCTACTAGAATGATGCCATAATTTACCTTTGAACAGTAATGCAAATATGATTTTGATTTATAGAACAATTGTATAAGTGTGTAAGTGACATATGGTGATGCAAAGTGATAATTTTATATCCTTTCTTCCCTTATCCTTTAATATTTTTGCAAGATTTACTATTTTAATAGGTCATATGAAGTGTTTTCAGGTGTATTAGCATTTATTTTCAATGTACAATAAGCCTTAGCATCTGAAACTAGCCTATAGTTCACTTTGTGAACTAGTAATTTGATTAAGAAGAGGATATTAGTATGGTTTTAGTGAATGAAACCAAATCAAAAACACACTAAGATAACATATTCATGCCTAGTTACTAGGGTGAGCTTAGTAACAAAAACAAATGATAAACACAACTAAAAAGTAAGGAATAACAACAAGAATTCCTTCACCTTCCTTGGATGTTCCAAATGCGTTTGTAGTAGTGGCTTGCTCAGCTTTGTGATCATGAAGTCCTTGGTAATGGAAGCTTGGCTACTTCCATATCTCCTTGGCACCTTTGGCTTGGATTGGAATAAATTTGTCATGGTAACGCTAGTTGTATGAAGCTTTGTAATCAAGTTTACATTATAAATTTGCATAACCATGTGTTTTAAAGATATTTGAGCTTAATAAATTTGATCCAAAATAGCTTAGAAATGACAGAAAATTAAGTTTATAATTATCCTCATCATGGCATTGGAAAAAGGGGAAATTAAGAGGCATGTATGGTATTGATGAGGCATAGAGGGCATGAATCCTATTATTTATGGCATTTATGGCCTAGGGATGTCTTCCAAAGAAATGAGGTCACCTGATAATGTAGATATTCAATATTTATATCCAAAACAAATTATTCAACAAGTTTCTATGGAATTTTTAATTATGCCTTGATTTGGGTGAATCAGCTCTTAATCATGTTTAAGCACTTTGTGCAAAAATTACTCGAATAGATCAGAATGACTTATTATTGGTCCAAAATTTAAATAGATTAGAATTGGAAGGTGATGGCAGATGTGTTCAATCCATTATCCCATTTAGGATATTATCAATATAAAATAACAAAGGCACATATCTTATGCAAGAGATTTGATAGGAAAGATCAATCCAGTGCACCTAGGTGTAAAATTGGCATTTTGACTCAGAATGACTTGATCAAAGTTAGCTGAAAATGAATTACATTGCCCCATTTAGGGATACCCTAGCCAAAATTAGCATTTGAATATGTTAGTTCCAAATGTTTTAATGTGATTTAGTTATTTTAGGCCAAATTGTGTATTTTAAGTGGAAATTGAACAAAATCTTGGTTAGAGGTTATCGATGGCCAAATTTAGGTGTCTATAATTTACCCCTACTTGGGAAGATGTTGTAAACCATAGGCAAAGAAATGTCTTCTCAAATAATGAGAGATTGCCTTTATGCCAAAATCAAGATGATGTTTAAAGAATAAATCTCCAAATGGTTTTGGGAAGCCTATAATGATGCCCCCTTGAGGGAGTGGCCATCACATTTTTTGATCGATGGTGCCTCAAAAAGAAAGAATAAGAAAGGTGGAATTAATCTATGGTTGAGATTAATCTAAATGAGAAAATTATTACATGCATTGATGTAAAAAAGATACTAATTTTTCGAAATGTGGTTATAATCAATAATAAAAGTCAAAATAATGATTTGCCCATAGGTGGTTATAATCATTAAGAGGAACTAGATTGGATAAAGATGAAGGTTCCCTAATTAGGGTTGATTAGCAAAAATAACTCAAGGATATAACATAGAATATAGATTAAATATGAGTGGGTGCAAAGTGATGAAAGAGATGAATAGAAGAATAATATTGATCAATGTGAAGGATTTAGTTATATCTACCAATGAGGAGATGCTCATCCTTATTAACAATGATACAAATAGAATGGTCAATGGATTGATTTAATCAAAGGTGGGACAAGAATATTTGCCAAGGTGCCAAGGAGAAATTTCTATGGCTCCATTGATTATGGACCTTACTAAAGCTAATTTTTGCTATAGCATGTGATAGTAGACATCATGATAGAACACCATGAAGACTTGGTCAAAAAATGCATAAGGATTGACTCTTGATATCTAATAAACACTCAAAAATAATACACTAATGATAAAAATTATGATGATAATGTTGTTCCCCAAAAATATCACTCATTTTTGGGACAACATTTGAACTATTTTGGTCTTATAGACCAAAATTGTCTCTTTCCTTTCCGAAATTTGTCTTAGGCATTCAAATTCTTTAGTTTTCAAGATTTTTAGAAATCTATAGACTCTGCAAGAAGGTTCATTTCTACAAGTTTAAAGATTTTTGCAGGTGGTTTCAGTCAAAAAATCATTTTTTAACACTTAGTCCTTTTTTGGGATTGGTTTAGCACCTTGGTTCAATGGAAAATCTCCATCGTCAAGCATCTAAGCACAAAAAGAGGCTTAAACCATTGAACCGTTAAACCATTAAACCACTTTGGTTCAAAGGTTCAATGGGTTCAAGGTTCAACAGGTTCAACATCTTTGGCAAGAGTTAAGTGCTTCATCAAGGTTCAAAGTTCAATCTCTTCAATTGACTCATCAGCTTCAAAACACTTAGCTAAATCAAGGCGGCTTGAACCATTGAACCATTGAACCATTGAACCACTTTGGTTTAAAGGTTCAATGGGTTTAAGGTTCGACGGTGGGTTCAATCAAATGGTTCATTAGTAGGTTTAAATCTTTGTTTGAACTATTGAACCAAAACTTGGTTCAATGGTTGGTTCAACGTCTTGGTTCAACGAAAAGGTTCAACATTTTGGTTCATCCTTCAATTCAAAGACATGGTTCAAAGGCAAGTTCAATGTTTGGTTCAATTCTTAGTTCATCATCTTAGTTCATTCAATTAAACCATTGACTTGAACCATCAGCATGAACCATTTTTGGTTCAACCGATTGGTTCAACATCATGGTTCAAAGGAAAAGTTCAAAAGGCAAAATTTCAAAGGGCTTCTCGAAGGACAAGTGCCCTTGCAGAGGACACTTAATCAACAAAAACACCCTTCAAAAGGGTTATTTTCAAGGAAACAGGTAAGTAATTTCCTTTAGATTTTTGTTTAAGACAGTTGAGAAAGATCGTGGCAAAGAAGCAATTCCTTCAAAATTTTTGTCTGAAGGAATTCCTTTGGACAAAAGTCTGAAGGAATATAGAGAAGCTATGGGCCAAAATACCTTGAAGGAATTTTCAAAGAATGAGTCAACATTTTGTGGACTTTTTTTCCATGGGAATTTTTCCCAGACTTTTTGTCTGTGAGAATTTTCCCTAGACTTTTTGTCCGCAAGAATTTTCCCTTGGAAAATGTCCGCAAGAAAGCACGTGAAGAAACGTCTAAGGGAGAAAGCCTAGGGATTTGTTTGTGGGAAAATGCTGTGGGATTTGTCCATGGGAACTTCCAAGGTAAAGGCCGCTGAAGGACCCTGAAGGCCAGGTGCCCTTACGAGGGACTCTTGGTTACCAAAGTGAAGGATATTTTCATGAAGCCCAAAAGAAGAATATAACAACCTACCATTCGAAGACCACCCAAAGGGAAGATACCCTTATGGGGGGCACCTCTTTCCAACCCTAGGTAGATTGTTTCTCAAGGGCCAAAAGGGTAAGTCAAATCTAGAAAAGTGCCAAGCAAAAAGCCAAAAGAAGACCAAGGGGTGACGCGCCTGAAGATGTCATATTCAACATAGTGAACTAGCCATTGGAAACATAGTGATAGGCATGTGAACATTAAATTAAAGACAACAAAATAACTGTTGATCCTTTGAAATTATAGACCAAAATGCATTCCTAGAATTCAAGGCCAAGACTAGCAAAAAGCGAGGAAGGAATAGAACATCAAACTGAATCCAAGACCTGGTTCAATTAACTAGAAAAGGAGGAATGATGAAGGTAAGATCAGATTGCCAGGTGGACATTGAAAGTTGCACACTTTCAATAAGCATGACTTGTTTCCCTACATTGATAAAATCAAATGGGTAAAACTCCCCTAAGTCCCAGCCTATCTTCTTAATAGATTCCAACGCAACATGATGTGTTACTATTCTCGAGTTCTTCTTGAAATGGCTATATAAGGGACTCTCTTTTTATTGTAAAAGGATCTCTTTTTTGACAATTAGAATGAACCTCTACCCAAATTGAAAGGCACTTTTGAGACTTTGTGCTCAGTTTGTTTATCATATTTTGTTATTGGAATAAGAAAGCAAATGGTTTTTTAGACTTTGTGCTGTGATATCTTTGTTGTTAAGGAAACTGTTCTTCTGTATTTTTCCTTCATGTATTTTCTATTCCTTTAATTCAACAAGAAAGATTACTGAGATTAGTCAGAAAGGTGTCCTGAAGAGTTAACTGTGGAGAGACTTTGTGCCCCCATAATTGTCTTTCAGTGTGTTTTCTTTTCATTTTTGTGTAAAGGACTTTGAGAAGACTTTGTGCTCTCATTATTCTTCGTATCTTACTCTTGAGCAATTCAGGTGAAGACTTTGTGCTGCATCTTGATTTGCTAGTTATTACATCTTTTGCTCCATTTTACTATTACTACTTTCAGTATTCTTGTGGCTTACTAAATAGTACTTCTAAAAGAAGAAGAGTGATTTCTCTCATTTTCCTTGAGTTTCTCCTGTGATCTACATGCATCATCTCTAAAGAAAGAGAGATGGATGATTTGTCCTACCCTTAAGTATTATTTTCTATTCATACACACACACACACACATAACCTATCTATAGGGAACCTCCCCTTGATGAGAGGAGAGATTGGTCTCCTTCTGATGTGGTAAACCTACACACTTGGATGACTAATCTTCCTACTTTGGCTGATCAAACCTATTTTGTTTATTAGTATACTAATCGACAAAATATTCAACCAATAATTTTTGGTGACTCCACTAGGGATCTCATATCTGTTATCCATTTATAATCTATCCATTCACCTCGACATTAACTGAGAAAGAACACACAGCTTAAAGCCTCAAGCTATAACTGAAGCAAGGTCAATTATTTTCCACTTTTGTTTCACAATCTGGCAGATTCAAGGTATACACAAAGCCAAAGGGCTAAAGGTATCTTTGAACCTATATTTGAGTTGGTACAACAAAGTGATTTTGATTTGTTTCCTTCACCATCTCATCTCCAATGAACCAAGATTTTTCCTCCTACTAAAGTCAGATCTCCATTGCCAGACAAAGTATCTACTTCTACTATTGATAAAGCTATGCCTATAGTTACCCCTCTGAGATTTGTTATCCCTCCTTTTCATATTCCTATAATGGCATTTCAAGGTCCTTAGGGTAATGCTTTTGGTCCTCTCAATCTTACTCCACCTCTACATGAGCTTCCATGTAGTTCTAAGAAGAACTTCCCCAAATTCTATGGTGATGGGAAAGTTCACCCTGATGAGCACATTGCAGCTTTCAACATAGCTTGTAGAGTAATCAGAGTAGAATTTGAAGATGTAGAAGTCAGGGTTTTTATAGGGACATTACAAGGTGCTATTGCAGACTAGTTTTATCATCTACAGGCTTGATTTGTGACTGATTGGAATACTCTCAAAGCTATGTTTGAAGCCAGATTCAAACCTGCAGAAGATGCACATACACTTCTGGCTCAACTTACACAAATGAATAAAGAGCCTCATGAGCCTATGAGAGACTTCATAGCCAAATTTAACAAACTGAGAAATAGAATCCTTGTAATTTTTAGACCTACAACTGAGAATCTCAGATGCTTTTTCATTAATTCTCAGCTACCTGAAGTAAGTTTTCTCTTGAGATGTGTTGGTCAAATAGATCTTACTAAAACTCAACTTTTGGCCACTGAGGTAGAAGATGATCTCATCCTAGCAGAGAAGATAAGAAGAGATCCAATTATAAATATAGATTCATCATCTTTTGAATATGCATCTACAGGCACCACAAATCCAATGGTACAAAAATTAGAAAATGAGTTGCTTGCTCTCAAAAAGCAAATGGCTCAAGGAATGTCTTTTGCTCCTTCATACAGAAGGACATTCCCAAATTAGTCTTATAAGGGCAATGCTACCAGGAATCAAGGGAAATAGAATCACCTTCCTCCCCCACAAGGGAAACTTGCCCTAGAAGCTCTTCCAACCAATTTAGTAATGGGATATCTTGAAGCAGAATCAAAATTCTCTTTTTAGCCTAAATTAAATCAAGAAAATGATGCTAATATCCTTGAATAAAATCAAGAAGAATTAGCTGGTGACTCCCATATTGGTTTCCTAAACTACCAGGATGAACCTGGAAGCAAAGGAGAAGCTTTTGATGGATCATATGTAGTGTTTACTAGATCTAGAAACCAATCAATCCAGTAGGCTGATAAAGAGAAGACAGAAGATCAACCATAGCCAGTAGTCATGATTGCTAAACATGGAACCATTCTACCTTTTTAGTCAAAAGATCTGGCAGTCACTCAAAAAGTAAATACATCAATTTTGCCTTCCCTTTCTAATTCAAATTTGTAAACCAGCGCACCTCCCATCCCTCCTAAAATTTAGAAAGTTGAAGTACCTTTCTCTATACCTAGCTCAATTTGGCAATTTGACATAATGGATCATGTTAAAAAGACAAAAATACAAATGTCTAAGTTTGAATATTTGCAGTCCAATCCTAACCAATTGAATAAGCTGGTCTAATATGTCAAAAACTAAACCATCCTTGCAGGACAAAAGGCTAAAAAGGTAACTCCTAATTCTCTAAAGAACATGCCTATTCTAAATAATCTAGTCATTACTCCCCTAGCTGCTCCTAGAAAAATAGAACCTTTCTATGTTTCCCTATTAATTAATGGCCACAAGCTGAGTAACTGTATTATAGACTCAGGTGCATATGATAATGTCATGCCAACTAAAGTAGTTGAGTCTCTTGGTCTCACATTGACCAAAACATTTGGGAGATGTTTTTCCATGGAGAACAAGCAAGTACCATTGTTGGGGCAAATCAAAGATGCCTAATTTGCATTTGTAGCCTTTCCAGACAAGAGAATCAAGATAACTGTCTTGGTGGCTGACGTCACAACATCTTATGGCATTTTGCTTGAATAAAATTTTTGCAAGGATGTGGGAGGAAAACTAAGCATGGATCCATCTAAGGCAAGGATCCCTATCCAAGGCATAATGAAGAGGTTTCTCCCTAAAGAGGAAGCAAAGTAAGTAGTCACCCAGACATCAACCCCTGAATCTCAAATCCTTTTTGAATCTATAGGTATGGGTAACTATTTTCTATCTACAGATGAAATGCATGAAACACCTAAGAGTATTAACTCATAAATTAGTTCTACAAGAACAATAGAAGAACTAGTAGACTGTAGTATAGACCAAGAAGGATACTCCATCTCTGATAAAAGAAAGTCTAAAAAAAATAAGTATCAGATGAGATATGGACTTTGGAATTTGATGGAAGTTGTTCTTCTATCGGTTCAGGGGCTGGGATTTTTTTGATAACTCCTCAAGGAGATATGTTCCCTTCATCTTAAAAATTATAGTTTAGCAACACTAACAATATAGTTGAATATGAATCTCTGTTGCTGGGCATGAAGGCTGCTCAAGAAAAAAGCATCAAGTTTCTTCATGCCAAAGGGGATGCTGAATTAGTAGTTTGTCAAGTGAGGAATTTATACCAAACTAAGAATGAAATATTATGCCACTACCGTAACTTAGTTTGGGACTAAATTGAATGTTTTGATGCTTTCAACATTTCTACCATACCCAGAGAGTCTAATGATAGAGCTGATGCACTCACTGTTTTAGAAACTCTCTTAGTTCCTCATTCGAATTTCAAAGAAGATAGGTATACCATTGAGCTATTCTATAGACCAAGTGTTCCTGACAATATTGATCATTGACAAGTATTCAATGATGATCATCAAATCATTGCTTTCCTAGAATGAAAAGATAATTTTGAACAACTATGTTTTGAAGGCATTGAACCTCAGAAGAATGAATCTGTGTCTGAATCCAGCCCAGATATAAATGAAGAATTCTTACAGCTGAAAGGTAACAAAATTCCAAAAGGCTTGGTTTCTCTTGAAAATCTATTTGAAAAACATGATAGATTCATTAAACAACAACAAAAAAGACTCAAGTTTCTCTCAAAGATTTGATCAAGTGAATCTATCTACTGAAGAAAATCTCAAGATGGTCAATATTGGTAAGTGTTGTACCCCTAAAGAAAGATTTAAGTTCACCTCTTTACTCTGTCAATACATGGATGTCTTAGCATATTGTTATGAAGACTTGAAGTCTCTTAAACTAGATGAAATTTTCCATAACATTCCTCTCAAGGCAGATTCAATGCAATACAAGCAAAAATCCAGACTATATAATCCAAAAATATCAGGTACTATTTTGTCTGAGATACAAAAGATGTTAAATGCTAGAATCATCTTCATAATCCATCATTTTACATGGATTACGAACATAGTGCCTGTAAGGAAGAAGAATGGCGAAATCCACATTTGTGTAGATTTCATAAATCTCAATCAAGAATCTTTGAAAGATAATTATCCTTTGCCCATTATGGATCAAGTGCTTCAAATAGTGACAGGTGAAAAAATGTTATCAATGCTGGATGGCTTCTCAGGTTATAATCAAGTTGAAGTTGGTGAAGCAAACCAACACAATACTATATTCACCATGCCTTGGGGTACATTTGCATATAGGATAATGCCTTTTGGTCTAATAAATGCTAGTGCTACCTTTCAGAGAGCTATGGATCTAGCTTTCAAAGATGAGATTGGTAAATTCATAGTGGTATACCTTGACGATTTGACTATCTTTTCAAAGTGTCGATCTGATTATGTACACCATTTGCAACAAGTGCTGGAGCACTACCGCCATAATGGTATTTCCTTAAATCCTAAAAAGTTTGTTTTTAGAGTAACAAAGGGGAAACTCCTTGGACACATTATGTCCAAAGAAGGCATAAAGATTGAATCAAATAGAGTCAAGTCTATTTAAGAGCTTAATCTGCCTACAAGTAAGAATGTTGTTCATTCTTTCTTCAGAAAGGTGAATTTCTTATAGAGATTCATCCCCAAATTTTTTGAGATGACTAGACATATTGTAAACATGATGAAAGGGAAGACCATCTTTAGCTAGACTAAAGAAGGTAAATCAGCATTTTAGGATATCAAAACCACCATTGCTTGTACCCCTACCTTGGTTTACCCAGATTACAACAAGGATTTCATCATATACAGCTATGCGTTTGAACACACTCTTTCAATGATTCTTATTCAACAAGACAAGGAAGGTATGGAATCTCCTATCTCTTTCATGAGTTGTCCTCTCAAAACCCATGAGATGAAATATTCAAATATAGAGAAGCATTCTTAGGCCTTGGTGAAAGTAGTCAAACATTTCTGCTTCTATATTCTAAATTCACATACTACTACCCTAGTGCTTGATACCATAGTCAAGTCTATATTAACTCAATAGGAGTTTGGCATGAAAAGAGGTAATTAGATTGCAAAGATCCAAGATTTTGATCTAGACATCAAGTTGACAAAGCTAGTCAGGGGTAAAGGCTTATGCCAATTAATTGCTAACAATAAGCTAGAAAACACATAGCTTGAAGAAATTGAAGTGGAAAAGACACTAACAGTCCTTTTTGTCTCCACTACCAATGAGTGGTATTCAAAAATTGCTCATTTCCTTACTTATGGTGAATGTCCTGCTCATTTGTCTTAAAAATAAAGGAGGACTATCAAGTTGAAAGCTACCAATTTTGTCCTTTGGGATAATGGCCTGTACAAGAGAAGCATAGATGGAGTATTCCTTTGTTATGTAGACAAAGAGCAGCAAACCCAGCTTTTGAAATCTTTCCACAATCTAGCCTATGGAGGACATTTTTCTGCTCTTGTGACTGCTCACAAGATTTTGTGAGCCAGGTATTACTGGCCAACTCTTTTGCAAGATGCACATAAGTGGGTGAGAAAATGTGAACTCTGTCAGCAATCTATTGGAAGACCCAAGTTAACTGTTATGCCTCTCAAGCCAGTGATCATAAAATAACCTTTCTAACAATGGGGACTTGATTTTATTGGGAAAATAAACCCATCTTCAAGTGCTAGACATGATTATGTCCTTACAGCAACTAATTATTTCACCAAGTGGGTAGAAGCAATCCCAAATAAGCATGCTACTTCAGAAGTTGTATGCAACTTCCTCAAAGATAATATTGTTTCCAAGTTTGGAGTTCCAATCAAAATTGTTACTGATAATGCAACATGTTTCACCTCTGAAGAGATTACACAATTTTGTTTCCATTTTGGAATTACACTCTATCACTCTTCTGATTATTTTCCATAAGGGAATGGACAAGTTGAATCCAACAATAAGAATTTTTTAACTATTATAAAAAAGCTAGAAAATGACAATCAGAGAACATGGCATAAAGCATTGGTTGATGCTCTGTGGGCAAAAAAAATCACACCAAAGAGGGCAATTGGTATGTCTCCTTTTCAACTTCTTTATGGTATCAATGCTGAAATACCAATCACCTTGGAATTGCCAGCCTTGATATTGGCAAAGGCAATTGAAGATCAGACATATGAAAGTTCTCTTGATAAAATAATCATGTGTCTGGCTGAGCTGGAGGAATAGAGAACCATGGTGGTGGATAGAATTACTGCTCATCAAAGTTTGGTAAAGAAACTCTTTGACCAAAAGGCCAAAAATCGTGATTTCCAGATTGGAGATCAAGAACCAAAGGGGGTGCATGGAAAGTTTGACTCCCTTTGGAGAGGCCCATTTATAATTCATCAGCACATTAGTGAAAATAGATTTTTATTGAAATATCAAGATGGCACACTCTTTTCTCTACCCCACAATGGGTAGCATCTGAAACATTTCAACTCTTGAAGTGTTAGATCTTTGCATCTGTATATATGTATATTTGTACAGTTTTTAATTCTATTTTATTTTGGTTGTTTCTATTTTTGATGCCTTTCATTTCTAGGTAGCATGACTCCATAACCCAATGGTACACATGAAGACATTGGAGATTTTGGATTCTAATCCTTTCAATTCTTTTTGCAATTGGCAGAAGTGCCCCAACTAGAGCCAACTATTGTTCACCAAAAATATCACTCATTTTTGGGATGACATTTGAACTATTTTGGTCTTACAGACCAAAATTGTCTCTTCTCTTTCTTAAATTTGTCTTAGGCAATCAAATTCTTTAGTTTTCAAGCTTTTCATAAATCTACGGACTCTGCAGGTAGGTTCATTTCTACAGGTTCAAAGATTTTTATAGGTGGTTTCAGTCAAAAGAATTGGTTTTCAACACTTAGTCATTTTTTAGGATTGGTTCAGCACCTTGGTTCAATCAAAAATCTCCATCAACAATCATCTAAGCACAAAAAGAGGCTTGAACCATTGAACCATTGAACCATTGAACAACTTTGGTTCAATGGTTCAATGGGTTCAAGGTTCAATAGGTTCGTCTTTAGTAAGAGTTAAGCGCTTCATCGAGGTTTAAAGTTCAATCACTTCAATTGGTTCATCGGCTTTAAAACACTTAGCTAAATCAAGGTGGCTTGAACCATTGAACCACTTTGGTTCAATCAAATGGTTCATTAGTCGGTTCAAAGCTTTGTTTGAACTGTTGAACCAAAACTTAGTTCAATGGTTAGTTCAACGTCTTGGTTCAACAAAAAGGTTCAATTTTTTGGTTCATCCTTCGGTTCAAAGACATGGTTCAAAGGCAAGTTCAATGTTTGGTTTAATGCTTAATTCATTAGCTTGGTTCATTTAATTGAACCATCAGCTTGAACCATCATCTTGAACCATTTTTGGTTCAATCGATTGGTTCAATGTCTTGGTTCAACGTCTTGGTTCAACTGATTGGTTCAAAGGAATAGTTCAAAAGGCAAAATTTCAAAGGGCTTCTCAAAGGTCAAGTGCCCTTGCAGAGGACACTTAATCAACAAAAACACCCTTTGAAAGGGTTATTTTCAAGGAAATAGTTAAGTAATTTCCTTTGGATTTTTGTTTAAGATAGTTGAGAAAGATCAAGGCAAAGAAGCAATTCATTTAGACAAAAGTTTGAAGGAATATAGAGAAGTTGTAGGCCGAAAGACCCTGAAGGAATTTTCAAAGAATGAGTCAACATTTCTATGGACTTTTTATCTGTGGAATTTTCCGCAGACTTTTTGTTTCTAGAATTTTCCCTGAACTTTTTGTCTACAAGAATTTTCCCTGAGAAAATGTCTGCTAGAAAGCACGTGAGGAAACGTCCATGGGAGAAAGCCCAGGGATTTTTTCATGGGAAAATGCCATGGTAAGTGCCAAGGTGAAGGCTGCCGAAGGACCCCAAAGGGTAGGTGCCCTTGCGGGGGACTCTCAGTTGCCAAAGTGAAGGATATTTTCATGAAGCCCAAAAGAAGAATCTAGTGACCTACCATTCGAAGACCACCTAAAGGGAAGATACCCTTGTGGGAGGGCCTCTTTCTGACCCTAGGTAGATCATTTCTCAAGGCCCAATAGGGTAAGTCCAATCTAGAAAAGTGCCAAGCAGAAAGCTGAAAGAAGACCAAGGCGTGATGGGCCTAAAGATGTCAAATTCAACACAGTGAACTAGCTGTTAAAACATAGTGACGGGTGCACAAACATCAAATTGAAGACAACAAAATAAATATTGATCCTTTGAACTTACAAACTAGAATGCATTCCTAGAATTCAAGGCTAAGACTAGCAAAAAGTGAGGAAGGAATAGAACAACAAACTAAATCCAAGACTTGGTTTAATTAACTTGAAAAGGAGGAACGATGAAGGTAAGATTAGATCGCTAGGTGGACATTGAGAGTTACACACTTTCAATAAGCGTGACTTATTTCCTTACATTGATAAAATCAAATGGGTAGAATGCCCCTAAGTCCCAGCCTGTCTTCTTAATAGATTCCAATGCAACATGATGTGTTACTATTCCTGAGTTCTTCTTGAAATGGCTATATAAGGGACTCTCTTGTTATTGTAAAAGGATATCTTTTTTGACAATCAGAATGAACCTCTACCTAAATTGAAAGGCACTTCTAAGACTTTGAGCTTAGTTTTTTTATCATATTTTTTTATTGGAATAAGAAAGCAAATGGTTTTTTAGACTTTGTGATGTGATATCTTTATTGTTAAGGAAACTATTCTTATGTCTTTTTCCTTGATGTATTTTTTATTCCTTTAATTCAACAAGCAAGATTAGTGAAATTAGTCAGAAGGGTGTCTTAAAGAGTTAACTATGGAGAGACTTTATGCCCCCATAATTGCCTTTTAGTGTGTTTTCTTTTCATTTCTATGTAAAGGACTTTGAGAAGACTTTGTGCTCTCATTATTATTCGTATCTTACTCTTGAGCAATTCAGGTGAAGACTTTGTGCTGCATCTCGATTTGCTGGTTATTACATCTTTTGCTTCATTTTACTGTTACTACCTAGAGTATTCTTGTGGCTTGCTGAATAGTACTTTTGAAAGAAGAGGAGTGCTTTCTCTCATTTTCCTTGAGTTTCTCCTATGATCTACATGCATCATCTCTATAGAAAGAGAGATTGATGATTTGTCCTACCCTTAAGTATTATTTTTTATTCATATATATATATAGCCTATCTATAGGGAACCTCCCCTTGATGAGAGGAGAGATCAATCTCCTTTTGATGTGGTAAACCTACACACTTGGATGATTAATCTTCCTACTTTGGCTGATCAAACCTATTTTGTTTAATCAGTACATTGATCGACAAAATATTCAACCAATAGATAATATTGATGTATGAATATGGATAAACTCAAGTATAATGTGCTTGAGGAATCACCTAATGAACACATATAGACTGAGTCAAGGCAATAGTGTTGAAAGTAAACAAATAGGCAAGTAAATAAATAAATAAATAAAAAAACAAATAAACAAACAAATAATCTGAAATAAACAAACAAATAGAAATATTGAAAAGAAAAGAAAAAGAAAGCGTCCTAATAATGACAATACCCTAGTAAGGTAGATCAAGGATAACTGACTAGAATTAGATAGGACAAATATTTTTGGATTTTGAAATATGATGAATGTTTTTGGCATTCTGAGGTATCTTAACTCATTAGAGAATGACAAGATACCTGCTCACAAAATGATGAGATAATTTTTAAAGGGGGACTGAGGTGACATCAACATGAATTGAGCATGACCCAAATAGTCCTAGAATGACCTCAAGTCATAGTAATTCCATCCATACAAAAGGTGAGGAAAAACTAATTAGGTCCCAAAAAGTTCTCAATCTGGCAAATGGCTAGTCAAATGAAAATAGTAACAGCAAGGTGACACAACAATGCATGATAAACAAGTGTTTCCCATCATTTTACCATAGGTAGTTATAAATAAGATACAATGGCATATGTAAATGATACTAATTTTCCCATAGGTAGTTATAATTAGTAGCAAGATTGGCGAGACATTGATTTACCTATAGGCAATTATAATTAGGCTCACATAAACAAACTTGATAGGATGGAAGATATCTTGATAGATCAATTGCCACACTAATTTCATAGACTATCATTTAACATAGACTTGATTTATTTTCAAAACTTGATTGGAATCCCTCCACAAAATGTGTGGGAAGAACCAAAGTAACCAAGATCAAAATAAGATTGGATAGGATGACTAAAAATAGGCTTTGGTCTAGATAGGAATGGAATGGTTAGATGGCATGGTATTTCTTAGGATAATGATGGTTTTTGATAGATTGGATATAATGGTAAGAGGGTTACCCCCACGTGATGGAGTGAATGGTTGGGATCTATACTAATAGCAAATGGATATGTAATAATGGCAATGGCAATGTGAAATGGTATGGTACATGTTTTTGGCTTGGGTTTGGTTTTTGATTCTATTATTCCTATTGATGGTGAGATGCACGTCCTAATCAACAAATGATACAAACAAAATACTTGATCACATTAATTGCTAGCCCACACCTCATCTAAATATCTACTCTATCAAGAATGGTCTACATATTTAGCTGTCAAGAATGCTTTTGTGATCTTCATTAGTCATTGATTTTGATTCCTTTAAACATCAAGACAAGGTATCTTTGTAGCCTCTATAAAGGAAAGTATGGCCATAGATGGTAAATAAGGAAAAATATTATATGGTAGGTTTGATTGTGAAATAAAATGGTAGATGATAATGGAATGTGAAATGGTCAAGAAATAAATGAAGATCATGACTTTTACTCACATGTAATGTTGTTGATGCCAAATTCAACATAATTTTGGTTGTGGTGGGGCTGAAGACTTTTCTCTTGATAGGACCATCATATTTTTCTATTGTTTGATCTTGAGAGGAGTTACCATCTGATTAGGCTATAGATTAGAGGTTATTTTGATTTGATCTTTGATTTTGTCTTCATCGAGTAGTGAATAAATTTTGTACTCAGCTATTGGTGCCTCAATGAGGTTTTCACCAATGAAGTTTTCTTTATTTTCCTATAGCACCTATGATTAGGTTTAGTAATGAACATTGAATTTTGACTTTGATTTTCTTCTAGCGCTTTTGAAATTTTTTGACTTAAAGATGCTGAGTTTTGACTTTGATTATCCCCTGGTGCCTCTAAAAAGGTTTCATTAGGAGATTGTTCTTATGCTATATGAATGTGGTCTTGGCCTTCTTGTGATTCTTTAGTTGTTATGTCACCATGGATGTATTTTAAAAAAGTGTGATTCGATCAATTCTAATCGACACTTATGGGAGATGGAATGTTAATGATATGGCTATTTTGGTTGATGGTAATAGCTTGTAGAATGGTAACAAAATGGGGAGAGGCTACACAATCCTCATAGAAGATACTAGGATAACTTGTGTCAAAGTTAAATTATTCATCCTCAAATATTGTACAAGGATCACAAATGTATTTAAATTAATTTACATGCAATGCATAACCAATGTTGTAATAGTTGTGAACATATTCTTTACCTAAATTTGATTCTAACTCAAGGGAATCTAAATCTAAGGTCAAGATTAGTGTTGATTCTACTTCTAATTCTAAATATAATGTTGGATCAAGAATATAACTTGACTCTAACTCTGATTTTTCATTTGATGGGTACTATGTCTTGTTGACTATTTAGTATTAGATAAGTAATATCCTATGATGGCACAATGGGATCCAAAAAAATTGTTTTATCAAAGTGGTACTCCTCTAGAATGGGAAAGAGGTCAAGAGACAACTCCTTAAATATTGGCTTATCAATAGGAGGCTCTTGAAAAATAGGCACATGGTCAAGGTAACAATTTGCCCAAAGATGGTTATAATCATTAAGAAGTAACTCAACAAAGACTAGCTCATCAGAGTGAGATTCCTCAATAAATGGTATAGGATAAATAGTAAATTTATCATAGGTTGACTTATCAAAAATGTTTTATTCAATAAAAACATCTTTGATTGATTGGTTCTCTTAGCCTTGGTTTCTAATGAGTTGGAAAATACTAGTTTTGAACATGGCTTGATCTTTGAATGATTACATGGGTTGAGATTTGGATGGAATTGGTATTATATGAGGAATGACTTGTGGTTGTATAATGTTAGGGCCTTTGGTAAAATTATTTCTCACATGAACCAAAGGATGAAGTCCTAAAATGGTAATGATAGGGCATTGTGGGGCTTGATTGCCAACACAAGCCAAAGGTCTAGGTCCTAGGATGATGAAGGGGCATTGTAAAGCTTGATTACTTGCACAAGCCAAAGGATAAGGTCCTAGTATAGAAATGGTTGGGTATTTTGGATCCTAGTTACTCACACAATTTAAAGAACTAGGTCCTAGAATGATGAAAGGGTGTTATGGAGCCTAGTTGCTTGCACAAGCCAAAAGACAAGGTCTAGGAATGGTAATGATATTCCTTGGATATTGTAGAGATTGATAGCTCATATAATCCAAAGGAGGGTTATGGGTAGTCAATGATTAGATAAAAAAATAATGTGATGGAACTTGATTGCTTTCACAAGCCAAAACATCTATCTTCCTCATAAACCATATCATCTTAGTTGTGAGTTGGTTCATAAGTTGGTTTTTTACTATGTTCCATGTACTAATTATTGCAAATAGGTTATAGATCCATATCCCAGAAAACATTATATATATTTTGGTCTTTAAATTCCTCCTCACAATCCTCTTCATGCCAATCAAGGTCTTGATTTGGATTTTGTGGATTTTGACTATGTTCCCCATATGGACTATTGTAGGGAGAATAATAAAACTATGTAGAAAATCTTTCTTTATAGGGGTTCCTAGTGGGATTTTGTGCAAAAAATATATCATAAGTTTGATTTTATGTGAATCCACCATAAGTGTAGCTAGACATATCCACATAAATGATGAAATATCCAAAACAAAAAAGGCTTAGAGTTCTACAAACTCTGAAAAACTATCCAAAGGACAAATGGTTCAAACTTGGTCTAACTTAGTCGAAGGGGTGGATCTATATCTCTAAAATGGTTTGTGATAAGACTTAGCATAAAATAGTCTAGCATAAAATTTCAAATGTCAAATGTCATACACATAAAAGGTTAAGAATCTGAATAAAAATTGACATGCTAAATGTCTAGGTTAAATTGTTCCCAACAAGGTCTAAACTAGGAAAGCGAAAAGTTGAGTTACTAGGTATTTTATCCAAATGCAGAGTCAAGCTCAAAAAAATAGGCATATGCAAAGACTTTTTTCCAAACAACATCAAAATCTAAACTTGAAACAAAGGTTGATATGATTTGATTTAATCTAACAAGTTTAGAAACAACTTTGGCATAAACCTGGCACATAGAATCAAACATAAACATGATCAGTTGGAATAAGGCATAAGACAAAAGTCTCTTTGAGAAAGGTTGTGTTCTCCCAAATAAAGGCACAAACAATGATGAGGACATGCATTTAAACAAACAAACCATTAATAGTTCTCAAATACGGGTAATTGATTAATTGAAATTATGCAACCCAAAAAAGAAAGATCTATGTATTAGCCACAAAAATTGAGGCCTAAATAAAAATCAATCAATGTTTGAATCCAAACTTTACAAGGTTAATTTAAAACTCAACATTGAAAACTAATATTTGACCAAACAAGCTAGACAAGATTGGATAGCATTACAACACAAGACAAAGGTCCAAATGGTATACATGACATGGTTTAAAACAAATGGTTTTTAGCACAAGGTGAAACAATTCTTGAAATAAATTGAGTAGCCTAATGGTGTAAGCATTCTCGAATGATGTGGTCAATTATATGTTTCAAAGACTTAAAAGGCTTAAAATGTTTTAACATGATTTGGTTAGCATAACACTACCCTCCTCAACTCAAATACATTGTTTTGATATTTATTACAAATAAACAAACAAGTTATACTCTTAAAACATACCAAGAAAAAATGACCAAAATACACTAAGTATAATCTTCCAAATCCTAGCAAGGGTATGGAAATATGGGGTTGACTAAACTAGCAAGCTTTCAAACATTTTTATGGGAATCAATTCCATAATGACTTTGACATCAAAGAATGCAAAAGAAAATAATATAAATTGGGTACCCATAGCATTGGCTAATTATAAAAAATGGTCTAGTCCTTTTCACAAACACTACATCATGTTGTTCACTCAGTGTAGTGCAATGTCCAAATGTAGATACATCCCATGTGCAACTTAGAATGAGTAAGTGAAGTCAATCCTGGGAGATGAAACCCCAGGTCAAAGCTTCCCTAAAGAACTCATGGGAGGTAATGATGTCCCCATCATAAGGTAAGATGAAATGAAATGAAATATATAAAAATAAATACTTTAGGGTCATTTTCAAGGTCACCCAAACTTTGATAAGTTTTTGGGGAGTGTTTTAGATGACATTATTTCTAAGCCTTGGACTAGGCTTTTTACAATAGGAATGAAGCTTTTGATTCCAAGGGTTCCCTAAAGGGGATTAATGGAAGATCATACATGAAACACCCCTCTCTTTTCTAAATAAAATTATATCAAAAAATTATTGAATACAAAAAAAACCTTTATAAAGATGAGTTCATTTTTAAGCACCAAATTTGAAAGATTGGGTGGTGCTCATTTAACCCCTTGATCTTAAGATTGTGAACTTTGAAAGCATAACTTACGAAAACATTCACTTAATAACCTAAATTTTTCATTAAGAACCAAAACAAGATTCCTAATTCATTTTAAGATCATGCCAAAGATGTCTTTAATAGCATGTTTTAACAAGTTCCAAGTCTACTGGTTACCTGTCTACCCTTAAAGCATCAACCCAAAATCAAATATGTTAGATTAGAAAAATTTTAAATATATTTTCAAAATTTTTTGAAAAATATATGAAAATTGAATCTAAACTAATGTCAAATTCTAAAAATTTAGGAGAAAACATATGGTTTTAAAAAATAAATCATCCAAAATGGAGTCCGTATGACCCTAAACCAAGCATTTTAAAATGGCATATTAGCTCTCAAGTTTTTTGTTTTTAAGAAAAACATAGTGATCAACATAAATTTTATAACTTATGATGGTTACACTTACTAACCTATGATGGTTATCTAATTGATAACAGTTATGCAAACAGTGACAAATGATGGCTATGCCAACCAACAGTGGTTTTACTAATTGATGATGGTTACTGTGTAAACTTGTGACAAAGAAAAATGACAAAACAAAGTTAGAAAATAAAATTCCAAGAGTTTTGATGATCCAAATGAAGATTTTAAAGTTGCATAATGATCTTCTTCATGTGTGGGATGCATTTGGTCCCACTAGGTGTGGCATTATGTGAACTAGGAATTTGACTAAGAAGAGGAGATTAGTATGGTTTAAGTGAATGAAACCAAATAAAAAACACACTATGCTAACATACTCATGACTAGTTACTAGGGTGAGCTTAGTAATAAAAACAAATGACAAACACAACTAAAAATTAAGGAAAAACAACAAGAATTCCTTCACCTTCTTCGAATGCTCCAAATGCCTTTATAGTAGTGGCTTGGTGAGATTTGTGCTCATGAAGTCCTTAGCAATGGAAGCTTGGATACCTCCATCTTTCCTTGGCACCTTTGGCTTGGCTTGGAATCAATTTGGGATAGTAACACTAGTTTCATGAATCTTTATAATCAATTCTTTATTATAACTTTTCATAATCATGTGTTTTAAAGATATTTGAGAATAATAACTTTACACCAAAATAGCTTATAAATGATGTGGTAAGGCCTCCTATTTATAGATTTTGGAGATTGATCAGCATCAACCTAAAATATCCATCCTAAGATTAATATGTATGGTTGAGGATTAGTTCAATTTTTTGGAATTAAGTTTATAATTATCTTCATCATGGCATTGAAAAAAGGGGAAATTAAGAGGCATGGAGGTTATTGGTGAGGCATGGAGGGCATGAATCCTAATATTTGTGGCATTTATGTCCTAGGGATGTCTTCCCAAGAAATGAGGTTACCTAATGATTTAGATAGTTAATATTCATTTCCAAAACAAATTGTTCAACAAGTTTCCATGGAATTATTAATTATGCCTTGATTTGGGATAATTAGCTCTTAAGCATGTTTAAGCACTTTGTGCATAAATTACTCAAACTGATCAGAATGCCTTGTTATTGGTCTAAAATTTTACTCAATTAGAATTGGAAGGTAATGTTAGATTCATTGGATCCATTATCCCATTCAGGATATTATTAGTAGTAAATAAAAAAGGCACACATCTTGTGCAATAGATTTGATAGGAAAGATCAATCCAATGCACCTAGGTACAAAATTGGCATTTTGACTCGAAATGATTTGATCAAAGTTAGTTGGCCCATAAATTGCATTTCTCCATTTAGGGATACCCTAGCCAAAATTGGCATTTCAATATGTCAATTTCAAATCTTTTAATGTGCTTTAGTGTTTTTAGGCCAAATTATGTATTTTAAGTGGAAATTGGCTAAAAGCATGGCTAAAGGTTATCTATGGCCAGATTTAGGTGTCTACACACTTACCTTAGATAGCTCTCATTCATCTCACCTCCATATTGAAATACTCATGTTAGAATCCATAGGACTTAGGAGTTAGTTTGTGTGCTTTGTTTCTTAGTACAGGAAAGTATGGTGTTCATATAGAAGAAATCTTAGTGCATCACCTCCTTAGATTATGTTCATTTCATGTAAATTCTAACTCCTTTCCCCTTATGTAGCTAGCTAAGTATGCGTGATCATTTCTAGATACATTTAGGGAGCTAGCCATTAAATCTAGAGGCTCACTTCCATTATAGGTACACTCACATACCTAGAAGTGTTCCCTTGTTGCCTAAATCTAGAAGAGGATTGAACACCCTCTTTTAGGGTGCAATATTTGGTGAAAAAGGAGAATTTATAGATTTGGAAATGTATGATGGGTCTATAGAGCTTGAAAAATATTTATTAACCTATGAAATGAGATGAAAATCTAAGGGTATTATTGATGAAGGTGGAAATTTCCCTAACAAACAAAGATAAATATGCATATTTTGTCAAAGAACTATGCTCCAAGATTATATTTTCCACTATGTAGACCTAATATGCTACTAAAGTAGATGTTAGAGTTGTTTCCCTATGATTAGAGAAAATTAAAGACTATGAGGAATCTTGTGCAATAAATTCTAAGATTGAAAACACATTATAGACCTTTATGAAAAGGATAGAGCAATATCATGAAGTAGATAAACCTAAGCTAAATCTATGGTGTATGGAGTGTAGAAAATAAAGACATCACATGAATGATTGTCCTAAAATTAAGATAGAGTTTTATGAAATATGTCAAGTAGATTGGAATGCAACAATGCAATGCCATCTCCTACAATAGTATGTCAAAAATATGATTAATTTATATTTTAACTTTTGTAAGTCACATAATCATAATGAAAATATCTATAGGAATTTATAATAGATTAAAGATGACATAAAAAAATGTATTCATAGTCATTGCACAATAAGTGTCCTTGATGAAGTAGATATTTCTAAGACCAGAGGTGGATAAAGGTTGTGCAACCCAAGAAGGTCCACAATGGATTCCTAGTTCAACATAATACCAGCCTCAAGGTCTAGCCAATTAGACCTCTCATTATCTATTTTGTACACAACCATCATTGAAATACTAGTAAGTGTCACTTTGGATCCCAATAATGATGTAGTAGTAGAAAATGAGTTGGACCCCACCAGTTGTGTAACAATAATTCAAAATTATAGATAATACCCAATATCATCAACTTTAGAATACACCATAGAAACAAAGAGGGTATAGATGAGGTTATTAATCAAATAAAGGAGGATATATGGGTGGATACAGAGGAGGTTACAAAGGTGGTAGAGTAAATAACTATCAACGACCTCATTTATAATGATATCTATATGGAGATTATAATCATGTGCAACACAATTACCCTTTGACTCCTTAAAGATAGTTTTATAGTGCATAGTATAGAATATATGACCAACAAGAGATAAAATACTATCCTATCTTAGAAAAGCAAATAAAGGATAAGGCCATTAGTAATGTGAATATTATTAATGAGTAACCTAAGGAGGATTCCTTCTAGAATGTTCTTACATGAGATCATCATGTAGAAAGAGAGTTGCCTCCTATATAAATGCCTTAGGATCATGGAATCTAAAAATTAGAATAGGATAAATACTTAGACCTAGCTATAAAAAATGGGAACATGTATGAAGTTGCACAAATGTTGAAAAACATTCAACACTAAGACACTACTGAAGGAGATGCTATAACAATAAATGCCCAAATGTATGGCTAGATCATGCACATTATCCATCAAGATGGAGTTGTTACCTCATTAATAGATCTACTAAAACTTCTAAGCACATTTCATAATGAAGACATCTATTAAAATATCACAAAATTGATATATAATCTAATTGAGTGTGTGTAAGGAGGGAAACTGAAGACATAAAAGCTTGTTTGGTACATCAAAACAAAGAAGACATAAGATTTAGATGCAAGAATTGAAATTTAGGTTATAGGCTATGAAATCCTAAATATTTCTTTGATTTTGGTAGCACATCCAACATGATTCCTAGTTTTACATGGGATGCTATTAGATGACTAGTTCTAAGTTACATCCTAGTAATTATGAACTTAGTTAACTATGGATGAGTTGATCCTCTTAGAATATTACAAGATATTGAGATAAAAGTTGCATAACTAAACCTATGAGGTGAATTTGAAGTCATCGATATAAAGACATCATCAAAACATTACCCTATGCTAATTGGTAAAAAATGAGCATATGATGGTCAAATTACTATCAATACTATGAAAAATAAACTAGAGGTGCATCAAGGAGATAAGGTTGTCATCATTCCTTTAAATAGAGCACACAAACCTTAAATCATTTTGGCTCAACCAAAATATCCATAAATTATACAAGAAACTAGGTGGATGAAGGTAAAGTCTGAAGAGAACCCAAAAGACCTAATCACAACTGAGTATAAATTCTTATATGATCATAGTAAACCTCAAGTATAATATTTACTTACTCAATAGTTAAAGACATATAAACAATGGTGGCCTACACTAATAGTTACTCAACCATTGGTAACCTAATTTGTCATAGAGGATTATGCATCCATGTCTACTAAATCCCATACTCATTCAAAAGTTGACTTTATCTATCAAGTAGATGATCATATGAAGGTTTATGTAAATCCAACTAGAGAAAGAAATTTGACTTGGGAAATAACTTCTTTTATTAGTGGATATTCAGACATGCACTTACTCAACTAGGATCATGGTGATCATGAACTTTGAATTATGAGAATGGTCTTTACACATGGGAGACAACTTCATGTGTACTATGAAATTGAGTATATCAATAAATTCATTTTATGCCTACAATTTCATGTACCCACAATCAATCAATGGGTTCATGCTTTAAATTATGCTTTGAAGGAAGTTATAGTGACATGGTGGGTAATTCATAAAAATGATCAGCTCAAGTGGGATGATTCCCCTGAGCTCATTATTAGTAGGTTCCAAATACCATAGGTCATCAGAAGTAATTAGACTTTTTTTGAAGAATGTGAGTGCCCTAAAATCCATATTCACAAATGTGTTGAAGTCTAGATTGAGAAACCTATAGCTCCAAAGTAATGGGTTCACATCTTTCATTATACACTTACTCCTTTACCATCAACATGGTAAATACATCAAGAGTGCATCAGGGAGACAAAGAATTAGGTATAAGTGAAAAGTGAATTTATAGAAACATTTTTTTAAAAAGATGATAACCCTCTAGTTCACAATGCATTTCTGAAAATCAAACATTTCATATTCCATGGGTGAGTAAAATATTTAAGCAGTAGGACAAAATCAACTATGCATAAGAATGCAAATTTTGATCTAAATATGGCATTACAAAGATACAAAGGTGCCAATAAATAAGACAAAAATCTTACATAGCCATGCCAAAAAATACAAGATGAATAATAAGACATTTAATATTTAGATACTGATGGTGATATTGATTTGATCTATCGATTTGAACCTAAATGACCAGTAGAACTAGTAAAGGAACCCAACATAGAACCTATTGAAGAAGATAAGATATGAAGTATAAGAATTAATAAATAATAAGGGAAATGAATGATAAAATAATATATTGATGAGGAAAATCATAATATTTAACAACAAACCATTAAAAATCATGTAGCAAACATCAAAATTGAGGAGATTCTTAATTGGCACATATAGGTGATTACTGGACAAAAGATAAAATTTCTAAAGCTATGAAAATCTTAAAAGATTATCAATATGTATGTTTGACTAAAATTTTATAGGTATGAGGATTTGATCTAAAACTAAGTTAAATGCATATCAAACTTAAGGATTGTACATGAGCTATAAAGAAATGGCCATGCAATTTGAATCTAAACATGTAGTTGAAAGTGAAGGATGAACTTGATAGAATGAAATACATAGATATAGTTTATCCCATAAAAAATAAATATGAGGTTAGTCCAATGGTAGTGATACCAAAATAATATAGGATATTAGAGAATGTGGGGATTATCACATTTTGAATGATGCACGTGTGAACGATTCATTCCCAACTCCCTTCACAGATGAAGTTTTAGAATTTGTTGCAAGACATAAAGTCTACTCTTTCATGGATGGATTCAATGGATACCATCAAATACACATCATAGAATAAGATAGAGATAAAATGACTTTTTCCAAAGAATGGGGATCCTTTGCATACAAGGTAGTGCCTTTTGGCCCCAAGAATGCACCTATGATTTTTTCCCATGCAATGGTGATTATGTTCAAATATTTCATTCATGACTTTTTTGAAGTCTATCTAAATGATTTGGTAGTATTTTATTTATTTAAATAAAATTTTTATAAATTATGCCTCGTGTTATAATGCTATAAATCTTTGTGTATTTCTCTTAGTTTAAAGAAATGTTTATTTTTCATACCTTTTGGTGTTTTTCTTGGTCATGTAGTATGTAGTGAAGGCATTTTGGCTGACCAGGAAAAAATTGCAATCATTTTGAGTATGCCTCCACCAATTAGCTTAATGAAAGTGAAACATTTTCTTGGCCATATAGGTTATTACCACAATTTTATCAAGGGATATGCAACCATTTCATATCCATTGGAATCCTTACTACACAAAGGTGTGCAAGCTTGTCTAGAATTCTGAGTGTCAAACAAAATTCATATAGATAAAATAAAGATTGGTCATTGTTCTTATCTTTGTCTTTCTATATTGGAGCAAGCCTTTTAATTTGCATATTGATGCTTTGGGTATCATAGTCAGTGTTGTACTTGTACAGGTAAGAGATGATGGACTAGACCACCTTATTTATTTTTTAAGTTGAAATTTGTCTAACATAAAAAACAACTACATGATAATTTAAATATAGGAAATGGCTATAGTTTTAAATCTATACAAATTTTGGCACTATCTTCTTGCAATACCATTTCCATTTTTCATGTATCATCAAACTCTACATTACCTTTTCAATAAGTTGATTCTGGGATGATGCATTTCTATATGATTGATACTATTTAAAGAATTTTAATTTTTCATTAACATGAATTTAGGAAAAAAAAAACATGGGGATAGACCATCTTAGTTGTATTCATAATAGTAAAGAACCAGAATAATTATAGGAAAACTCTCATGATGTTCGTCTATTTTGCATTTTTTCAATCCCTAAATTTTTTGAAAAAATCACCAACTTCATTAAACAAGGAGTATTCACTTTGCACTACTAATAAAAAGATAAGTAGATTGTCACTAAAGCATTTCCATATACCATCATTAATGGGATTTTATATCATTTGGGTAAGGATGAAGTATTTCACAAGGTAGTTATGAAACATGAAAAATTGTAGATTTTATAGGAGTCATACCAAGGAATCATAGGAGGATATTTTAACAGAGAAAATACTACCAGGAAGTTGTTATAGATTGGGTTATAGTGGCCAAATCATTTTTAGGATGTACATAGAGTAGTGTATCACTGTGATGTATGTCAATACATGGCCGAAACACTACAAAAAGATGAAATTCCTTTGCATCCTTTGTTAGCTAAATATCCTTTTGAATAATGGGGTATTGAATATGTTATTCCTATCAATCCACTAATTAAGCACCATAAATCAAGGTATATTATCACTATGATAGACTACTTTACCAAATGTGTTAAAGCTACTATGACACCTAGCTATGGTATAAAGGATGCATCAATATTTATCTATGATAAAATTATTACAAGGTTCATATGCCCCATCAAGCTCATCATTGATCAAGGGATGCACTTTATAAATAACACCATCAAGGATCTTACTAAACAATTCATGATTTCTCATCATAAAATTATTACATACCATCCACAAGCTAATGACCAAGCTAAGACTTCTAAAAATGTGTTGGGAAAAATGTTGACAAAGATCTATGATGTCAAAATAGATGATTGGGAAGATCACATTCTTGTGATTTTGTGGGCATATAACACACACTATAAGAGAGATATAGGTTTAATCCATTCTAATTAGTCTATGGGCTTGAATCAGTTATCCAATGGAATATTTGTTACCCAGTCTATACATTACAATGGTCATGAGAGTAGAGGATTATGATTCTCTCACCAATAAACTTATTAAAGTAAATATGATGGATGAGTATAGATGTAGAGCATCTTGGATGTAGTAATTTCACAAGTAGAGTAAAAAAGGATGGCATGATAAGAATCTATGCCATAAGGAATTTCATAAATATAAACCAATTTTATTATATGACAATCACTTTAGAGCATTCCCAAGAAAATTATAGTTTAGATGGAAGGGCCTTATGTTATACATGAACTATCATAGTAAGGAACCATTGTTTTTAAAGATCTTCAGAGAACCATTTTTCTAGGATTGGTGAATGCTTGTAAGCTTAATCCATACTACCACTATTATTAATTGTTCTCATTCTGCTAAGTGAGTGGGTGTTGAGTAGCACTAAGTAGATTAGGATTTCATATTTATCCATGATTTTTGTATTTATTTTTCAATCTATGTGTGTTTTTAGAGGATATATTCACTATTAATTAGACAACCAAGATATCGAGTATAATGTGTGCCAACCATGTGTAGGAGAATTCATGTGTGCCATCATGGATGTTAGTAGGAAACAAATAAATTAGTTAAGTCTAAGAAAGGTATATATAAGTCACATCAACAATATCTTCATCGTATAATGGTCATCCACTAGAAGTTAATGCTAGATCCAAACTTTTATTGAATTAATCTTCAAAAAATTGATGATCCATCAACATCATCCACTCATAGTCACATACAGACACCAAAGAGCATAATGGCATATCTACACACATGTTCTAATGAATAACTATATTAATTACTATATTAGATAATATTTACCACATCAATAATTGGATTCATGTCAAATAAATAGGTAAGTGTGGAATTTATGCAAAAATTAATATGCATGAAATATATAAAGGCCTAAGTTCAAGAACCAATTCAATGTTTCATTATTTTTCATATTTTTATGACCTAAAAATCAAAATATCAAATCTAGTTTTATTGTGTATAGAGCTAATAACATTACAACTTCATCACTTCAACAAACATGGATACTTCAGAATTCATCAAGGGACTGATCGATGCACAAATAAGTAATAAACATTGATATGGCTCTCAAGTATACCATATTTAATTATCCAAATCCATTTGAATTCCTTTGAGTAGTAGATGAAAATCTATTTCATCTAGACTCTATTAATGCTATGCAACCACTCGCTCTCACAACCCCCCCACTACTTCCATAATATAGATGTTGAGTGCCTACTTTTATTGCTTAATTTTGGTGAACTAGGGGAAATTTTACAAGTACTCATAAGTTTATACAATGACAATAATAGCTACTTATCCCAGACATCACCATTGTTATCAACACATAATCCATGGCTTGATATTTGGGTATTCATGCATGAGGAGACTCCCTATCTCCATATAAGATGATAATGTCACCTATTCTATAGGAGGTCCATGATTTCTATGTTCAAGGATCAAGATGGATCCTAATTGAAGAAATCCATGATGAGCTAGTGCACATCCTTATCAAATTCATCACAAGGAGGTTTTGGCAGATGACCAGGTCTATGAAACAAATTCCAAAAGGGGTCATAAACATCACCCACTATATGATCCACCAAAATGAGTAATTCAACTAGCCAAATTACTTCATTTAGATTTTTCTCACAAATATTGATAAGTGTTTCACATCTTTGAAGTATACAATCTAACATTAGTTAATCATATTTTTCCTCCACTTTACACAATGGAAGTCCCTAGAGGGAGAAGTGTACCCCAATATATATTATTATTTAATGAATCAATTCCCAAATCTTATTTGAAGACCTGAGTATGAATATCTAACACATGAGGGCAAATTCAAAGCATGGTGGGAAGAGTGTTTAGAGTTGATTACAACACATCCTTTTATTTCACAATATGTTTTTCAATATTTGGGCCAACACATAGTTGTCACCTTATTACCAAAAGGTGTATTTATACACATACATGAGTTGTCGAGGTCATTCTTTACACCTCTTCCATTATTTATCACCTTAGACACAATACAAGTAGAAGTTTCCAAATAGAAATCCTTCACAATTAGGCATGTAACTCCACTTTAACCCATACCACTGAGCATAACCATCTATGCAGCATAACAAATAAAATAAGACACCAATTCATAACCATATAAGGGAAAGCACAACTCTTCCATTGAGCATCAATTTACATCTCCTCCATTGAAGTGTAAGATACAGAGCATGGTGACCTAGTTAGATGATCTCAAAATGCCCTAGATCCAAAGCTCATGTGATATCTCATAGATGGGCATGGATGAATAGTAAGTCTACCAATTAATTCTTTTAGACATGACCACAAAATTATATGATAAATAAGAGGAGAAGGAATTATTCTTTTGGAAATATGTGCACACTATCCAAGTATGTAAATAGGCTTCTACAAACCTATGGGTTGAACTCCCACTATGTCTTACATCTATCATCATCAACACCATATGAGAAGAAGTAGAGAAATTTTAGTGAAGGATTGACTTTTTCCAACAAAAAATTACTCCTAACTTCATAGATTATTATGTCTTTGTGAAACTAAAAAAAATCCCACCAAATAACTCATGTATAGACCTCAAACTAGGAATTAAGCTAGGGTCTTGCCTACACTAAAAGAGCACACATTCAATTGAACAACATAGTAAGAAAAACTTACTCTATCCTCCACTTCACCACCACCCAAATGTAGGTTGGTCACCCTCAAATGTAAGAAAGCATAAGTTTCTAGCTCAGTGGTCCAACCAAATGAGTCACTACCATCACCGTAAGTCTTGGAGGTTGAAGAGTTCACACTTGAGAAACCTATCATAGAATAATAATAGACCTCAAGGGAATAAGTAGCTCATGTAGTATAAAAATGAGTTATAAATGAAGATAAGAAACATCAAAAGGAAAAATATCAACATAAATAACAAGTAAATTATTAATCTAAAGAAGTTAAGGCCATAAAAAAGGCAAAGGACTTAGAGGTTGACCAATAGAAAGCCATTAAATTGGCTATAAAGGCATATGAAACTACTGATGTCTCCAAGAAAGCATAGGAGGTTCAAGAAAAAAAATATAAATAAGTTGAACTTTCTACCAAGGTTAAGGTAGAAGAAGAAAATTAGAAATAAGGCATAGTGATGTAGGTAAAATAGGCCACTGATGATGCCACTTGTGCATAACAACAAGCAAAGAAAGCCATGAAGAAGAAGAAGATGAAGCCTTGTATCAATACTAGGAACATGAACAAGCACAATCATAGGCATAGGATATAGATGAACAAGTTAAGGCTATTACCCTAATATAACAAAATAAATAAGAAGAAGAACATGTGAAGAAGTTACAAGTAGCAGAAGAATAAACTAAACAACAAGTTGCATTAGAAGAATTGAATAAGAAAGCAAAGGAGGAGGAGGAAATCAAAATAAAATAGGTTTAAGACATTTAATATCAATTCAAGATAATATAAGAGGCCATAACATAATATAAATAGGCACCTAAATAACCATAAGTAGAAAAAGATTAGATAAAACAAGAAAAATCACCTATTATAGCTACAATAGGTCATCAATTCTTAGAATTGCCCTTGGGAGGAGTTTAGCTTTGGGATGTCTTGACTAATGGTGCTTGGTGAACCATATTTTCTCTTCCACTTATGATAATCACCTGACCTAACCCTTCAATTATTTCAAGTACATTGGTTTAACTCTCACTCAACTAAGAAGCCTCATTGGACATCTCTAGGCTCCCACTAAAGAAACTATTGGAGGGTGAAATAACATTTTAGGAGTTATTTGAATATAAGGATACCTCTTTAAATCTAAATATGGATCAATCCAAGGTGGATAATGTTGATTTGAAGGCTCAACTTCATACAATTACAAAAATTATCTAGGTTACCTATTTGTAATTGGTCACTCAAGTAATCATGGACCAAGTCATGTTTGACCAATGAAGATGTAAGACTTTGGTTTTTAAGTTGACTAAGGATTAGTTCGTAGCTCAAAAAATCCATGTAGTCAACACATTGGGCCATAATGTGAAGATATTTGCTACCACACTCATCACTTTACTAGAAGAGTACCAGGGTATGCTAGAAATTGCTACACTATAAACACAATAGATTATGTGTAACTTATTGGAATAGAAGAAACAATTGGATGATACTTTAACTAATTCCATCATATAATTTATCATATCCTCAATTACCATATAAATAATGGGAATCCATACTACCTATATGGATTATAATAATATGTCACTTCAAGACTTGATCAATGCCAAAGATAATGTGCAGAAAAACATCTTTAACTGGTAGAGGTAGCATCTACACAATTCCTTGATAGGTTTCTAGGATCAACATCATGTATAAAAATTAGATTAATTGAGTGGTGAGATATTTACTAGGGTCACCAACTCCAATTAATCCATGAGCATCACTAATGACATAAATCTCAAGTAGATCATTAGATATCATGGACTATTATATAATGTATTGCACATGATCCAAGAAGTCATGCTCAACTAGCATGTTCACAAGACTAATATGTCTCCCTTTTGTAGTGAGTTCTCATTTATTATCAACACACCTATGTACAAGCTACCATTGAAACTCTAAAAAATCATCGTTCAACACAAGGTTGTGCATTCCAAGGCTAAGGACTCTTTTGGCCAATCATTTTCTGTTACCATCCCACCTCTATAAAGTTAAGTAGTACATATAATATGAATTTTGTCAAAATTTATATAGAATTTTTTATTGGGGATGAATTAGTAATACAAGTAAGGCTAAGATGATTGAAAAAATATAAAGGGTGGCCACTTAGTTATGTTATCCTATTAAAAACCCAAAACGGTGGTAGGTTTCTATGATACTTAGTTGAAAACCCAAAATGGTGTATAAGTAGTGCACTAGAGGTAAAAACCAAAAATGGTGCCTTGAGCGATTACTGTGACTCATACTAGTCTAACCACTTTTTTAGATTTTTCCCTTTGTGAAATTACAAAATATCTCGTGACCTTATCTCAAGATGAGATAACATTTTAAGTCCAGGAAAGTGTTATGAGAATAAATTAGATAGTAAAGTTATGCAAGATATTTTTATAATATTGATGCATTACATAATCATTTTATCATGTATATGTCTATTTTTTCCTATCTCCATTACTTGTGATAGGTTATAATATGAATGGACTTTACTTTTGGTTCCAAGTATGAGAATAATATGAATAGTCATAGACTATAAATGACTATATATATATGTCTATTTGTAAGAAAAATAGAGTTTAACTTTTGAAGATATCAATAGAGACTATTTGGTTATTGTTACCAATTATGTTTCTTAATTTTTTTCTTACATGTGTTTTAATGTATGATGTTTTCTTACTTTATGTCTAAATTAATTTGAATACTCTGTAAATATTAATGTTTTACTAGTTATTCCTACTTCCTATTCAATGCAGAAATATTCATCCTTGCTATGATTTTATTATCCAAACTTTTGTATGAATATGATACACTATCATGTGTACTAAAGTATAACCTACTTATCCTCATCCTTAGCATGTTTTGATGCTTTAGGAACCTCTATCAACATCAACCCTTAATGAGTCTAGCTTTATCCTCAACTGGTCATACTCAACTTCCTTTGACCTAAATCTTATGTTGACACCTTATAAATAACTCTTAAAATACTTTATATTATTATTTTTGTAATTTAAATAATCAAATACAACTATGATCTCAACATCAAGGTCTACTTTATCTTCTCCTTCTTCAATTTCGTAATATACTTATTCATTATACATGTTGTCTTCTTCATTTTGATCATTACACTTCTTGTGATTCTTAGGATCACCTTAAAGCTATTAGACTTGATTCAAAGGACCATTATCTGATACCAATTATTGAAATGGGGGTGAATCATTCTTCAAAAAAAAAAAATCAAATTTACTTTATCATTCATGAACTATCAAAGCAATATAGTGAACTAGCAACACATCAAGAACCATTTGTATGAGCATGAGATAAAAGAATAACACATAAAATAATTATTAGAGTTGGAAAATATAAATAATAAAAAAACTAATTGATATCTATAAATTAAATATATTCATATAAGATAAACACCAAATTTTGCGAAGCATCAACTCCACATGGATCACCAACCCCAACTAGCTAAGTACCAAATTGCAATGAGGCACCAACCCCCTAGATGAATCAACACAAAATCATCCAAATAATTTATTTTCTCAAATTTATGAAACTTTATTACTAAACCAACTAATTATTACAACCTATTCATCTCTTCACACTCTTCTATCCCTCTTAAACTGCCTTCTGGATTCCTTCGATCAACTAGATCTCTTCAATATAGATCAGGTCATTTGACCTTGATATTCATCTATATTACACATATTATATCTTCATGATAGTTTATATGAACCATTATTATTGTATAAAATACCTTATTTATCTCTTAAAATTGTTATATCTTTTGGTTCAACTCATTCAACCTCTAACAAGACAATTAGGCCTATTAGGCTTTGTTCATATACTAGGCTCTTGTTCATACACCTCTTGGTAGGCCATAAACATTTTACCACTTAAATTTTCCATAAATTAGGCCTTATTAAATTTAAAAAACATGAATCAAACATTACATTAGGTCATCCATATCTTAAATGGACCAAATCCTTCTTTATGCCTTAAGGAAACCTAATTCAATTAGCCCTTTATTAGTACACATTACCCTTTGAACTCCTTGGAACACTTTAAAACTCATCACACATAAGAAACATATCATATGTCATTTAAATATACCCATTATAATCTCATATTATTTCCATGACACTTTTTATCTCCAACCACCACTTCAAGCACACCATTAATACTATTCCTAATTAGGCCTATGAACTTATAAAAAGTCTATCTTAAACTACTGAAGATTTAAAAAAAAAACTATTTGAACAACCATGAAAATAAATATAATATAAAACTTTTATATGACCTCAGGTTCATCATGATATGATTTAAAATTTACAACTCAAGGCAAAAGGACTCAAACCCTTCTCTGTAAGTAGCCCACTCAAAACTTCCAAAACACTCCAAAACCTAGTCATGAACAACTTGATCTCCAACAACTATGTATAAACCTTATATGACTTATGATTCATGTATATTATCCTATGATATAATTAAACCATCTTAATATAAAAAAAAAATATTTTCAAATGGTAATATTGGTCTTGCAGACTAATCTCATAACCTCACTGTATATAAATCTCACTGAACTAAACAAGTCAAAATGTGAGCAACTTTTTCACTATAAACACTAACCTCAAAAACTTATACCAAACATGAAAATGTATTAAAATTCCTAAAAAAAAATATCAATGCATTTTTTTTCATCCCTATTCCATGATAATACATTCTTAAACCTCTTCTCATTATTGCCTAGGTTTTTCATTATTTCCACCATTACGCCTATTATAAACTAGCTAACTTAGATGAATGGTTTAACATACTTGAATAATATAAACTATCTATAAAACATGATTTAATCCAATAAAAGTGTTAATATTCAAAATTTATTCATTTTCATACTTTGACTTGGTCAACTTTAACTTCTACTCCAAATATCTAATAAATGTAGACTTTTTTCTAGGTTCTACTCACACACTTGACAAACCAATCACACCTAGAGGTGTCTAGGAGAGTTAAATAAAAATTCTAGTCACTTATCTATCCATTGAAATATATTATGGGCACTTTTGAATAATATTTTTCACATTGGGTCATTATTAGGGTTTTAGAGAGGTTTAACATAGGTTTTAGTGTCAACTATTGTTCATAAAGGATTTCCAATTAAATATAAAATCAATTCATGTAGTTGCTATCTAGGACATTTCCCCATCTCTACTCAATATCTCATGTTCCAATGTAGAGGTTACGCATTCCACTAAACTGTAGAAAGTCTTTTTCAGGTTTACATGATGTTAAACTTTGTGAACATACTTGAAACATCATGTCATACCTCTATCCCTTCTCACATACTCAAACTTACCTTGGAAATTGATTTTAATACCCCATTAGGTTACACTCTCTCTCTCTTTGCTTGCTTAGACCTTGACCTATAAACCATATTAGGCCTTGAAACTGACCTTCATGCCTCTTTACAAGATCTTAACACATCATATACATGACATGAAACCTCTTACCATGATCAGCCATTAGCATAAATATTTCACATTCCTTTAAAAGAGACCATTATAGCTCATTAGGCCAAGTAGTGTCTATAAGTGGTCTAGGTATAGACTAGGTCTATAGGTCTTATCCTTATAGGCTCACCCTAAGACTCACATCAATGATGTAATACCTCATATACATACTCAACCAATATCATACAATATTTCATTCCTATGTGCATTCATCTCACCAAGCCATCATGACCCTTCTTGCACAAGACTAGGCATCCTATGCACATACCTTCTCAAGTCAGTTACTAAGTTCAAGCACTTGAAAACTTTGATAATAAGGACCTTACATAATGACCTTAACATCACTCATGTAGTCATAATAAAATATACCAAAATGTCTTACACTCTTATAATCACTACAACATTGATCTATATCCTCTCTCATAACTAAATTATTCAATGACCTCATGAAGACCTTTCTCAAGAACCTTTTACATCAATGACAACATCAATGGGAAACCTAAACAATATGAACAATGCTCAATAATATGAACCTTAGATATTTATCATGCTAAAACTATGTATAACAATAGTACTAATGTATAAAATTATTCCATAGCTATGAATCTAAATTTATATAACTATGTGTTTTTGCCAATTCAGAAACTAAGTGTGGAGAACATGCTTCCAAAGCATACCTCACTATATATGGATAAATATTAGAACTGAAATAACTACCAATATGGAGAACATATTTCCAAAATCATGCCCCCACTATAATCAAGAGATGTTATGTGGAGAACATACTTCCAAAGCATGCCCATATTGAATCTAAAAACTATCAATGTGTTGAAGCCATGCCTATATGACATGACAACACTATATCTAAAAAATTATATAAGTACCACATACTAAATAACTATGGATAACATGAATTTTTATAATCCATGGTTATATGACATGCCCCCACTGAACTTGAAACTATTACAAATGTGAAGAAGATGTCTCTATGAAATGCCATCATTGATATTCCCCCTATGAGGTAAGGGAAGCATAAAAAATAGTAATTACCTCACCTCAAAAGGATAAGACAAATATATAATATGTTAACGTAACCATGTAACATATATACATAACATGTTTGGTTAAATGTATCATTAAATTATATATAATCATGTGATTAGATGAAGGCTTAATATGCATAATAAAGATCATGAAAATGTCTGGATAGAAATAGTATAATATCAACAAAAAAATCAATAACACACATAGGATCATGCAAAATCAAGCCAAAAAGTGATGGTCCAAGGATACCACAAACAAGGGGCATGTTTAAATGACACATAATCAAAGGGACATACCTTAGTCAAATGACCATAAAATTGATTATGACACATTCACATATCCATACAATAAATAATGACATACTTAAATTTCAAATAATGCATACATAGGCATGGGGGCCATAAATAGAGGAGCATATTCAAATGCTCAAACAAGTAATACAATAACAATGTCACATCCTGATTTCTCTCTAAGATGAATAAACTATTTGATATATGGATTATTATGGTTGATTAACTAATGTTTGATTAAGCTTTATGTCATATGTATATTATGGAATAGTTACATGATGCTTAATTTACATGATTAGTTTGTTATGAGTTAGGATTACTTTTATATTAAGTACATTGTGATCATGTTTGTTAATTATACAAAATTATTTTATGGATATAATGTTTTTTTAGGCTAACTACTTTCATTTTTTGAGATGTATGTAGGAAATATTCTTCCCTCAGAGTGTGTTGGAGGGAAAGCATCATCTAAGAGGGTGGTTTAAATGGAGACATTGGGTGATGATAGAGAGTGAATCCATAAAGCCATGCACACACCACATAGTATTTCATGTTGTGTGATTAATTTTTTGAGTATATAGCTGTAGTATGCTTTTTTTTTCATTTGAATTACTATTATGATATTTTTTGTTCTTAGATCATTTTATGTGATTAAATGATTTCACTAATCTAGTTTATTTTTATATCTTGTTGATTTGTTTGAATGATTTCACTAATTTTGTGGTGGTACGTAGATTATCTTATATGATGTAATTCTTTGGTTGAATGAGTGAATGCATATATGTTTTTGCTTACCTTACTACCTTATTGGTTATGGATATGTAATTTAACAATATGATGTTATGTATGCATTATTCTAATAAGTATAGATGGATTACATTTTTTTAATTTCCTCTATAAGATTAAATTAGTAATAATTAAATATTATTATTATAATACATGTATATCCTAATGCCAAAAATATATGAATATCATTTTTTATAATGTCTTTTTATTTGATTAAATGTTGATTAAAGGTTTGATATTTATAATTTATAAGACAATGATTATATTGATTAAATGATTAAGGGAAATCATTGTGTTTGTAAAGTGTTTATTTGTAGATTAATTTGTAAAATTAAATAATAGTATTTTTAGTACATAATTGTATTACCATGCTATATAGTTATTATGTTGAATAGTCAAATTTTCATAGAAGCATAATGATTATCGACTAGTTGATATTTGACTTTTCATGGAATAAACATTAGTTATGGAGACTCATTGTTGGTTTGTTTGTGAAGTCAATGAGTGAATTGTGTTAATTCAATGTCATGCATATTTTATAAAGGATATAAAATGATTATTTTGGAATTATTGAGATAATTAGGGTTTATAATCACCCATTAAATTTATGTTAAACATCACTCTACAAAAAATATGATAGTGTTGGTTGTGGCTATATGGTAGCAGACCACAACATAGTGGAGTTTTGTTAAGCTATTTTTGCATGCATGTATTTTCATTTAGTTGGGTCTGCCATTAATAGAGGAGAAGGTGGGGGCAAGAAAGTAAATGGAAATGAATAAATGAAAGGATAAAGTGGTTGTGAGGATGATATGGTAACAACATATAAAGAGTAGGAGACATAAGGAGATGAAGGTGAGAATGAGTGAAGAAATAAGGAATATATTTGGCTTCCTTGGTATAATCATATTCAAAGGTTGATTTTATACTTAAATTTATATATGTGTAATGATTGATGGATTTTGATATTGGACTAGATAATAGGTTTCTAATTGTTTAAAACATTGTATAAATGGGTTATATGTAGGGACCTATTGAAGGCTTAGCCTCCATAGAACCCTACATCTAACCTAGGGTAGCCTAAATGGATTAGGTGGAGCTATATAAAATTACCATGGTTATTTTAGGATATTATTGAGCTCTATCTTAATATCCTCTTTCAATTCAAAAACCTTTGTTCAATCATGATTATTATTGATGGGTATATTTAATTTGGCTTGAACTAATTTGTTGTCAAACTAGTACAATATATATTCATTGGGGTATTTAATAAATTAGATTGAAATTATGGGATTGTATTCAGGCTCGAGTATGTAAACCTATTTTTATTTGTTGATTTGAAAGTATGGGTTATTTATATAAAATGGATTGTGTAATATATATATACCTTATAGATTAAATCGATAAGGTATATAAATAGATATATGTATATATATTTTTATATACACTGGTATTTGGAAACATGAGGATTTCAAAGGTAGTTATCTATATTACTAGACATAGGATGCATGTATAAATATACTCAAGGTCTTGTTTTCAAATGTATTAATTTTTATTTATTTTTGAAAATGAATTTTGTTCATTTTAAACTAAACTTGCATATTGATTATAAATGGATTTGGAAACAAATTGATTTAAGGCCATAATAGATAGCCTAGGTGTAAGGAAATTACATATATGATTGAAATAATAGAATATTATATGGTAGAATTAAGAATATAATAAGTATATATATATATATTCGGCTCTATTGTGAGTCGTATAACTTGCATATTGATTATAAATGGATTTGGAAACAAATTGATTTAAGGCCATAATAGATAGCCTAGGTGTAAGGAAATTACATATATGATTGAAATAGTAGAATATTATATGGTAGAATTAAGAATAGAATAAGTATATCTACAATAGTAATTGGTGAAAGTGTAGAATACTTGAATATTATGATTGATATATTTCAAGGGAGAAACATCTAAAATAATTAAATAATAATAGAATTAATAATATGATATTAAAACAATAAGCACTACTTCCTATATATACTCTACTTAGCCATGGTTATTTCATAAGCTGAGCATACTGAGAATATAGAGAAATTAAACAAGCTAATATGAAGAAGTGTAAGCCACAAGTCGACCACACATATCCCTATATGTACTTTAGTTTAAGGGAATAGCATGACCCTCCCCTTAAAATTAACATTGTCCTTAATGTTGAATCAAAAAAGGATGTTTTTATAGAAATGATTCATCCTCCCATGTTGCATCTTCAAAATGAAGGTTCTTCCATTTGATAAAATAATATTTAATGGCTCTAGTACACATTGCTTAGTGCATATGTGAAGGATCTCCTCAGGGTCTGGAGTGACTCTGACTTCATTATCTAATTTAAGTATCTCAATCTGAGTTAAAACTTTATGTCTAATTACTTTATTTAATCAAGATACATAGAATATTGGATGCATGTGAGTGGATGGGGGTAATTCTAACATGTAAGCCACACTATCAATTTTATAAAATATCTAGTAAGAACCATAATAATTAGGTGATCATTTTTTATCCTTTTTATATTACTTAAGATACATCTAATTATATGGATGAAAATTCACAAATACCCAATCACCTATGTCAAAATATCACTCATTGCAGTGTTGATCTTTTTGTTGCTTCATTTGATTTTGTGCCATTGTTAAATTATCTCACAAAATGACTAACACCATTACTAAATTCTCTCATAAACTAATTGAGACCATTACTAAATTGTCTCATAAACTAATTGACACCTCCTATTGATGGTGAATGTGTTCCTCAATAGCTCAAACCTTAAGATGAATTATCAAACATGAAGTGATGGATGGGAGGTGATACCCATACAATGACACAAAGGGAGACATCTTGGAAGAAGTGTATAAATAAGTTTTATACCACCATTAAGAGAGTGGAAACCAATGAACCCATTTGTCTTATTTGTCAAAAATAAAATAATAAAGATACCCATTGAGATATTTTTTGACTAACTTTATTTATCCATCAGATTGAGGATGATAGGATGAGCTATGAGCCAATTGGGTACCCAAACATGCAAATAATTTATTCCAAAAAATAATATTAAATATGGGATCTCAGTTGTTTACAATGATCTTTGGAGTGCCATGCAATTTTTGAACTATATTCAGAAAGACATAAGCTATTACATTGGTACCAAATGGCTATGATAAGGAGCAAAAATGAGCATACTTGGTGAGTCGAGCTAAAACTACCATGATAACATTTTCACCCTCAGACCATGGTAACCCTCTATTAAAATCCATGGGAACTCTTCCTAATGATGGCTAAAGATGGATAATGGCTACAAAAGACCTGGGATCTTAATGGCTTCATGTTTATTTTATTGGTATACCATGCCTTTAGCCACATATTTTTTAATATGCCCTTTGAGTCCTTCCCAAAAAAAATATTTCTTGATTCTATGATATATTTTTAAAAATATTGAGTGTCCTCCAAGTGGAGAGGCATAAAGTTCTTGAATAATTTTATTTTTTGTGGAGAGAATGCTTACAAAGGTATAATCTATCTTTATACGATAATGTGTTCCCCTTCCATGTAAATTTTTTAGATTGATTAGAACCCTAATGAAGATTATAAACCAAATATTTAGTATTACTATCATTCTTTTATTTTGATTTTTCTTCCTCTAGCCAATCTATCTACCACATGGTCATGGTGCATAATAATGCCTCAACTAATTCATCCTACTAAGAGAGAGCATCTGCCACCACATTCTCTTTTCCCTTCTTATACACTATTTCAAAATAATATATTAACATTTTATTCACCCATTATTATTTTTCTTCAAGTGATAATCATTTTTCCAAAAAATATTTGATGATATCATGGTTAATTTTTACCTAAAAGTGATGACCGATCATATATGGTCTCCATTGCATAATTGTATGTAGAATATACATCATCTCTTTCTCACATATTGGTTTGAAAAATTGTCCCCCTTAAGTTGGAGACTTTTAAATGATATTTCTCTACCTTATTTCATGATTACAACCCCCATGCCATATCCTAATGCATCACACTCCACAACAAAAGTTTTAAAAAAATCAAGAATAGCCAAAATTAGAGTTGTGTACATTACCATTTTAAATTGTTAAAATGACTTGGTATCTAAATCATTACAATGTAACGAGTATTTATTTATAAAATAGGTGATTGGGACTACAATGTTACCATAATTTTAAGAAATCCTATGATAGTAACCAATTAGCCACAAAAATTCATAGAAGTTCTTGAGTGTATCAAGAACCTGCCACTACATCATTGCTTGGATTTTCATAGGGTAAAATTTATATCCTTCATGTAAAATAATATGAACTAATTAATCCAAATCTTGGACACTAAAAACACATTTGGAAGGCTTGACATAAAGATGATGTTGTTTCATAGCTAAAAGTAATTATTTCACATGCTTCAAATGCTCTTCCCAATTTTTGTTGTAGATGAGGATATCATCTAAAAACACTAATATAAACTTTCTCAAAAATGGCCTAAAAATAATATTCCTCAAACTTTGAAATGTATATGGTGCATTTGTGAGGCTAAAAGGCATGATCCTAAATTCATAATCGACTTCATGAGTTCTGATACCTATTTTAGGTATGTCCTCATTTCAAATGTGAATCTAATGATATCTAGAGTAAATATCTAACTTGGTAAAATAAATATCACTATGAAATTCATCTATAAATTCATCAATTACTAGAATAGGAAACTTATCTTTGATGGTTTATTTGTTGATTTCTATGTAATATAGGCACATTCTTCAACTATAATCTTTACTTTACACCATGACCATCAAGGAAGAATATTCACTTTGACTGTGGTGGATGATTCTTGCCTCCAACATCTCTTGTACCATATTTTCAATTTCACTCTTTTGGGTATAGGGATACCTGTAGGGTCTAATATTGGGTGGTGTACTTTTTGGAATGAATCTTATGGCATGATCATGTGTATGACTTGTAGGAAGTCCTTTTAACATGTCACTAAAAATAATAGAATGGTCATCCAACACCTTTCTTAAATCATGATGTGTAGACTCCTTGGTTGGTTGAACCTTCATGGAAAATAAGCATGCCACAAAACCTTATACACCTTTTATGTGAATCTTCATCATCAGGTGGAAACTAACCAGTTGTAAAGATTTAGACCATAATCCATGTAGTTAAAAAGTCCTTCCTTATGAATGGAACCTCATGAATAATTCCTATAAATTCATCTCAATATTTCCCAAAGTGGTGAGCCATTGCACTCCCAAAATAATGTTAACTCCTCCCATGGGAATAACAAACATAAGAGAATCTAACAAATAGTTTCCCTTAGCAAGATTAATATTGTGACATTTTTGAGAATAGTTGATCATACTACCATATGCAATCATGACCTAAAAGTTTATATCTAGATGAAATAAATAATTTAAATGAGGAACCAACTTACTATTGATGAAGTTATGTGTACTCCCAGAGTCAATTAACATAGTCACCTTCTATTTCTTCAAGAACTCCATCAACTTAAGAGTTTGAGGAGTACTGATGTTTGAAAGTGCATGATATGAAATAGTAGGTTAAGAATATTTAGATTCATCTTGAGGTTATTCTAACATGTCCCCTAAAGCCTCCTGATCTTATTACTCATCATTGGTACCACCAAGGTAAAAAAAATTATTTTCATCACATCCATGCCCATTACTCCATTTGATATCACAACCAAAACACAAACCTTTTTCATGGTTTTCTTCCGATGATTAAGGTGTCAATCTAGTAAGTTGATGAAATAATTATGCTAGAAAGGTGCATTCATGAAAATTGTTTGAAAAATGCAAACCTATAATTAGATGGTATCTTTGAGGTCACCTAAAAATAGGTCAATCCAATTTTCCTCAATGATGTTTGCCATATGTAAGGAGAGATTCTATAATTAATGAATGTAGTCATTGACAATCCTAGTCTAACACAACTTGGTTAGCTAATAAAACTAATTTTTAGAGACATTATTGTGATAGTAGAGCTAAAACTCCTCATAAAATACCAACCATGAAATTCAGACACCATTCTTTTTATTCTGAGCACACAACAAATGATACCAAATGAATGGATCAGGTTCTAGATAAAGAGAGGTCATAACCACTTTTTTTTAACATGGATTTTGATGTAGATCAAATAAATTTTCAATTTGAGTGAGCCAAGTGAGTGGATAATCACCATAAATTTTCTAGACTTTATTTTTACTTTTTACCCATAAAAACTAATTTCCTTTTTTGTAAAAAGACTCATGAACAAAACTATGGTGAATAAAAAAATGAATTCCTCCTTGATCATAAGTTATGTTTTTTTGACCTTCTAGTGCTCAGGATGCTAGATCCAAAAAAATTACACCAAAAAAACTTGCCCAAATCGATGCTCAGATACCACTTGTAAGGAAATGACTTAGATGATTGCAAAAATATAATATTAAATGGTAGAATTAAGAGCAAAATAAATAGATCCACAATAATAATTGGTGAAATAGTAGAATACTTGAATAATATGACTAATCTACTTCAAGAAGGAATCCTCCATAACAATTTAATAGGAATAAAATTTGCAATATGATATTAAAATATTAACCACTACCTCCTATATAAACTCTACTTAGCCATGGTTAATCCATAGGTAAACCATACTAAGAACATCAAAAAATACAAGAAAATAATATGAAGATTTTGAAGCCATAATTTGGCCACACATATCCCTAGATACACTATAGGTTAAGGGCATAAAACTAGGTATGGGTAGGTAAATTAGTGAACTATCGTTGTGCACTCATCTTTATTTAAGTAAATATACATTAAGATGTTAAAGTTGATATATAAGGGTTAAGATTTCATTCTAAATTCATTATAGATGAACTAAGCATATATATAGATATGACTATGTATTATTACTTATTTAGATTTGTCTATGGGTTGAATAAGAACTTTGCACACTTGGTAACATGACTGGGTATGCTTTTTTATTTTATTGTGCATGAAAGATGTTATATGGCCACAACTGAGTTGTTATATTAGAAAATATGAGTTGGGTATAAATAGTTGAGTGTATGTATTTGATCATATGGTTTTAATTTAAATAGACTGAAATATTGTATTTGATTAAAAGGATTTACTATAAATAGCTAGTTGTGTGTATAGTGAAAATCACATGAAGTTGTGTGTTTATAGTTATACAAGTAATTGGATTTATCTATTTCATAAAATGGTTATGTCACTTTTGTTTGTTAGTTATATGTATACTTATAGTATACTATATACAATGAAGTATTTATACTATATTGAATTTGTACATGTGAATTGAAAAAAATATAAATATAAATGGTGTAAGTTAAATGGTGATTGACTATGTATTTAATTTGTAAGTGTTTATACCACACACACACACACACACACACACACACACACACACGTATACAGTTGTGTAATGTAATCAAGTTTGAAAGTGGCTACTTGAATATATCTTTATGTTTATTACATAATTAAAATAATGTATTTATGAGTTTAAATATAGAGAATATTAATATGTTTTGGTCATTTTTTTATATGTGTAGTATGAAAAAATATATAAGCCTTATTATCATGATGATTTTGGGGATGAAATAAAATTATATGTTACTTTATGAATTGGGTAATTGGAATTTTTAGATATGATCAATCCCTAGATGGTATGTTATATTGAGGACTATTTTTATTTTATTCTATATTTAGTAATAACCTAGATGTTATGGATTCATTGAATTTCATTTGACAGACTAAATGAATGTATTTGATATTTATATACTTAGCATATTTTTATTAGCTACTGGAAATAATTTGAATCAATATTTTGGTTTTTATATTATTATATATTTTTAACCAAATCTCACATTCATGACCCTACATAAGTAGTGTATGGAATCCACTGGCTTAATTATCACCATCAATTCAAGATGAGGTATAATCTAATTGAGTGGTGTGTATGAATTTGATTGATCCTCAAGATCATTAATTATTTAAAACTTTGGCCAAATTAATATTCTAATTAAACATTTTCATTTCATATGTTGTTATAGTTTTTATAATTGTGTTATATCATGTTAGAACAAATTTATTTATGATACACATTATGTATTAGATATCTTCAAAACATGGGTTTGGTTTGTTACTCTAGATTCATGCACCATCACTATCTACCCATCTGTTAAGGATGAGAGGAATACCCTTGTTTCGGAGATAGTGCATGGGATATATGGTCCATGGTTGGTGTGGAAAAGTACTTGGATGATGCTCTCCCTCCCATCTAGAGTACTATACTAGGGACTACACTTGGGATTATAGATTGATATTTGAGTCATGGAGAGACTCTTGACTCATGGATACTTTGTTCCATAGATATTTGTATCATTTTATAATAATTGATTTATTATTATCTTTTTATGAAAACTATAACATTTATACATTATACTTCTACAACTGTGGCTGTAATGTTATATTAGTCATGGCTAAAGTTGTACTATTTCATTTATGATTAGATGCAGTATTTATTAGTTATTTAATATTTTTTAGGATTGTTATATTTGTTCATGGTGATCCTTAGTTAAGTGGATTAGATATAAACATATTAGTTAATTGAATTAATGTAATTAGTTAAAGATCACTAATTATATTTCTCATAGTGAAACTTATATGATGAATATGTGTAATTAATTTTTTTTTAAAAATATATATATCTAGGTAAAATGGGGTTATTACATTGTAGTATTAGAGCTGAGGCTCAAATTCTAAGACTTAATGTGTCTATTAAATAAAAATTATTCTCCTAATAAGTAGAAAGAAAAATGGTCCATGCTAGACCAAGAGGTGATTGTACTTAAAATATCAAACCCCCTTTTGATCCAAAGTAGTTTTTCATTGAGAAAGCTACAAATTTGGACCAAATCCTCACAACCAAGCAAAAGACTAGGGACCAAAATGCAGCCCTAAAATAGGAAGTGCATGGATATAAAGAGGATAATTCTCAATAGGAACCTGAATAACATCCTAATGATTAGGAACATATTCAATATAGAGCCTTGAATAAGTGCCATAAGATGTGAGAGCTCGAGTATTTGTAGAGTTGGCATGTGCCATAAAAAAGGTAAATCCACCCAAGTTTGATGGAACTATTTTGGAGGATGTAGATAAAGCATGGTTGACAAAAATGGAGAAGTAGTTCAGGATTCAAAATTATTTTGAAATCATGAAATTAGTCTGGGGATCTTATTAGATTACTGGTAAAACAACTTGGTAGGAAAACAAGAAGCTCAAGATGAACCTCAATTTAACCACCACCACTTAGGAATAATTTTTTATAATGTTTAAGTCAAGATGGCTTATAAAACAATACTTTGATCAAAAGTTTACAATTTTTTAAAATCTTAAGTAAGGGGATCTATCAGTGAATGAATATTGAGAGAAATTCATCAATCTCCTTAAGTATGTACCTCAGTATTACATAGATGGGAGGTTTAGAATCAGTAAATTCATCATGGGGTTGAAACCAAAAATTGGTTGTGAAGTAGATATACATGGTCCATATACTATTGATCATTTGTTCAAAAAGGTGGTTAAGCAAGAACAAAAATTAAAATCTCTTTCCCAAGTCAAAGATAAGTTCAAAAAGAAGTTTAGAAGTTACAATTTAGATTTCAAGAAGAATAATTAGAAGTAGAGGAGTGGAGAACCAATGGTTAATTTTGATAATAAAAATTCCAAGTGCAACATTAGTTTAAGGAATCAGAAACCTGGTAATGGTGTCAAGGGAAAATAATAGTTTGGGAAGAAAAGAATAGTTGTAGGTTGCTTCATATATAGAGATGACCATTTTTATTGACATTATCCTCAAGAAAATTCAAACAACAAGGGTTCTTATTCTAATTAAGGTATGTTATAGTAGTGGATTCATATAGATATTGAAAATCATCAAGTTGAATATCAAGCTTCACCCATAGAATTGTCAGGGATTATTTTTGATCATCTAGTTTCTATATTGATTAACACAAGAGCAACAAAATGTTTCATCACTCCTAGAATTTTTAGTACATTGTCTAGATAACATGGAGTTATGGAAAATGTATGATTGATAGAGTATGGGATTAAATCTAAGTTCAAAGTTGGCAAGTGTTTAGTTGAATATGAGATTAGGTTTTCTGAGTTTAATATAGCAGTAGATATTTTTGTAGCGCTATTGGGATCATATGATGTGATCTTAGAAGTCAATTGGATTAAAAATCATGAATCCTAGGTTGATTTTTATCTTAAGAAGGTTGAGTGTCAAGATGATTTTGGAAATTAGACATAACTTTGGGGTAAGAAAAGGGAGTTGAAGCTAAGGCCAATTTTTATAATTCAACTCAAGAAATCTCAAAGGAAATGATGTCAAGAAATTATCATTAATATAAATGAGATGGAGGAATATAAGGAACCATTTATCAATGATTATACTTTTTTTAGAAACTTCCATGATGTGTTTCCAAAATAATTACTAGGATTTCCACCTAAGCACAAGTTTGATTTCTTGACTGATATCATACGTGGATCAGAACCATAATATAAGGCATTATACAGAATGATAACCACTAAATTGGTTGAGTTAAAGGAACACATTTATGAGTTGTTATTGAAAGTGTGGATTCAACCAAGTGTGTCACCATGGGGTGCATTAGTTTTCTTCATCAAGAAGAAGGATGGTAATCTTTGCCTATGTATAAACTATAGAATGTTTAATAAAACAACAATCAAGAGCAAATATTAATTTCCATGTATTTATAATTTCTTTAATCAAATGCAAGGGGAAATAGTCTTATCTAATATTGATATTATATGAGGGTATCATGAATTGAAGATATGTGAAGAGGATATTTCGAAAAAAAGTGTTTAGGACTCGATATAAGCACTATGAGTTCATAGTGTAACCATTTAGATTGAAAAAAACTTCAATAAAATTTATGAATGTTATGAATAACATATTCAGATATTTATTAGATCATTTTGATTTGGTATTTCTAGATGACATCCTCATTTATTCCATGGATAAGGAAGATCACTTATATCATATGGAACTAGTTTTACAATGTTTACAAAAGCACAGGTTGTATGGCAAGTTGTCTAAATGTGCATTTTAAAAAAAATGTTAAGTTTCTATGAAATATTATCTTTGAATATGGTATTTTAGTGTATCTAGCAAAGATAAGACCCATAATAGAGTGGTTAGCACCAAATAATGTGCATGAGGAAAGAAATTTCATGGGATCGGCAAACTATTATAAGAAATTCATTCTATTTTTTTTTTAAATAGTTAATCTAATTACCTCTCTTTAGGGGAAGAATCATAGTTTTATCTAGTGAGATAAGTGTGAAGTATCATTTTAAAAATTGAAAATGAGTTTACTTCAACACTAGTGCTAACATTTCCAAACCCTAATGTTTAATTCTTAGTGATCCTTGATACATCTTGTGATGGATATGGAGGAGTTCTTATGCAGGATGTCTTAATAGTAGCCTATGAGTCTAGGAAGATGAATTTTTATGAGGTGAATTATTCCCCTCATTACCTAGAACTAGCATCAGTTGTACATGCTTTACAATTTTAGAGGCATTATCTATTGGAAAAACCATTTGAGCTAAAGACTGATAACTTAGAAATCAAGTACATCTTCACCCAACCAAACCTCAATGTTCATAAAAAATGATGGTTAGAGTTATTTTCTAATTATGATTTTGATATTAATTATATCAAAGGCAAGGAAAATACAATAGATGATGCTTTAAGTTGTAGGAGATATATAACAGTCATGCCTACTATCAGGGGTAATTTTGAAGATCAATTAACCAATTTTTTATTAGAATATGAATTATATGATCAAGTCAAGAAATCATTGTCTAAGAATGCTCAAAATACTAGGTATAAAGGATTCAAAATAGAGAATGATGATATTTTCAAGTACAAAAACAGGATGTATGTGCCTAATAGATAGAATTTAAGGAGCATAGTGCTAAAGGAACTACATAATGCTCCATATTTAGGACATTCAGGAGTAATCATGCTCATGGTTGAGCTTGGACCACTCTATTTATTGAAAGGAATGAAGAGAGATGCATCATATTTTGTGTCTCATTTCTAGAATGTAAGTATGTGAAATTTTAACATGTCCATTTAGATAGACTATTATATTCACATGATATACCAAAATGGAGGTGGCAGGTAATTAGTAGGGACTTCATCCAAAGGTTATCATTATCATAAAACTAGTATGAAATGATCTTAATTATAGTTGAGAAACTAACCAAGGTAGCCCACTTCATATCAAACAACTTGACAAATGATGCACCTACGCTTGTGAAGAGATTCATGAAGGAAGTGTATAGATTGCATGATTTTCTAGAGAAGATCATTTAAGATCAAGATATGAGGATGACTTGTATATTTTGGTTGAATATAAATTTAGCTTTAGAAATGAAATTATACTTCATCACTACTTATCACCACAAACTGATGGACATACAAAGTGAGTTAACTAGGTTTTATAAGATCTCATTTGTATGTATTGAATGGATCAACAATACAAGTGGGAGGATTACCTTCCATTGGTTGAGTTTGCTTACCAAAACTCATATTGATCAATGTTGAGGATGGATCCATTTGAGACATAATATGGAAGGAGGTGTAGAAGGTCAATCAATTGGGACAAGTTAGAAGATAGGGTAGTATTTATAACTAAGATGCTTTCAAAAATACAATAGCAAGTCAATATAATTAAGAAGAGGTTGACTGAGGTCAATGATAGATAGAAAAGTTATGTTGATCTGAAGAGAATAGCTAGGTAGTTTTTTATAGATGATAAAATTTTTCTATGGGTTAATCCTAAAAAACACTCAATTAAATTTAGGGAGTTTGTGAAAATTTCACCAAGATATGTGGCACCATTTGAGGTTTTGAAAGTGGTCAATCTTATAGTGTATAGGATTGCATTGCCACTAGATCTAGCTCTTTTGCATAATGTATTCCATATTCTTTATCTCAAAAAGTATGTTATTTATCTTTCACATGTGTTAGATTGGAATCCTTTGTAGAATCTAGACCCTAGGGTGGTCATGGTAGAACCAATAAGAATAATTGACAATCCTAAACTTAGTTTGCATAATAGAGAAGTGTCACAGTTCAAGGTCGATTGGGACTAATATTCTGAAGATAGTGTAACTTGGGATGACTATGATGAGTTTTACAACCAATTTCCACATTGTCTGCTTGATTTATTGTTATATATTATATTATTTTCTACTTAATATTTTTTTAAATTTAGAACTTATGTTTGAATTAAATGTCATCAGGAGGATGATGAGTTTTATAGGGTAAAGATGTCACATCCCAATTTGTCTATAAGATGAATCACATCTTTGATCTATGGATTATTATGGCTTATTATTTGACTCACTAATGTTTGATTAAGATTTATGTCATATGCTGATATTGAGATAGTTATGTGATGTTTAATTTACATGATTAGTTTTCTATGAGTTAGCAATACTTTTATATTTTGTATATTGTGATCATGTTTTTTAATTATACAACTTTATTTAATGGATATAATGGTGTTTTTGGCTAACTACATTTATTTTTTTGAGATGGATTTAATATAGATTATTCCCTTTGAGTGTGACAGAGTGAGAGAATCATCAGAGAGGGTGGTTTAGATGGAGATGTTAGGGGATGATAAAGAGCTAATCTAGAAACCCATACACACACCACATAATATTTCATGTTTTAAAATTAATTGTTTGAGTAGATAGTTGTAGTATAAATTGTTTTCCATTTGAATGACCATTGCGATATTTTTTTCCTTAGATCATTTTATGCGATTATGTGATTTCATTGATCTAGTTTCTTTTGATAATCATGTTGATGTATTTGAATCATTTCACTAATTTTGTGGTCATATGTAGCTTATCTTGTATGATGTAATTATTTTTTTGAATGAGTGAATCTATATATGTTTTTACTTATCTTATTACCTTATTGGGTATGGTTGTGAAGTATAATGATATGATGTTATGTATGCATTGTTATAATAAGTATAGATGAATTCCATTGTTGTTATTTTCTCTATAAGATTAAATTAATAATAATTAAAGATTATTATTATAACATATGTATATCCTAATGTCAAAAAGATATTGATAGCAATGTTTAAAAATGTCTTGGTATTTGATTAAATGTTGATCAAAGGTTTGATATTCATAATATATAAGACAATGATTATATTGATTAAATGATTAAGGGAAGTCATTATGTTTGTAAAGTGTTTTTTTGTGGATGACTTGGTAATTTTAAACAATAGATTCTTTAATACATAATTGTATTACCATGTTATACAGTCACTATGTTGAATAGTTAACTTTTCATAGAAATATAATGATTATAGACTAGTTGATATATGACTTTTCATGGAATAAACATTGGTTACAGAGTCTTGTTGGTCATTTTTTGAAGTCAATGAGGTTATTATGTGAATTTAATGTCATGCATATTTTATAAATCATATAAAATGATTATTTTATGGATTATTTTTGAATTCTTGAGATGATTAGGGTTTTAATCACCTGTTTACTTTGGGTTAACCATAACTCTATGAAAATGATGATAGAATTGGTTGTGGATACATGGTGGTGGACTGTAGCATAGTAGATTTCTATTAAGGTAGTTTTGCATGCATTTATTTTTTATCAGTTGGGTTTGGCATTAATAGAGGTGAAGGTGGTGGTGATTAAATAAATGGAGTTGAATAAAATAAAGGAGGTGGGTTTTGAGGATGATACAACACATGACATATAGAGAGTAGCAGATAGAAGGAGAAGAAGGTGTGAATGAGTGATATAATATATTCAACTTCCTTGGTATAATCATATTCACAAGTTGGTTTATTACTTAAATTTATAAATGTGTAATGATTGATTGATTTTGGACTTAGATTGGATAATGGGTTTGTCATTGTTTAAAACATTATATAAATAGGTTATATGTAAGGCCATGTGGAAGGTTTAGCCTCCATAGAACCCTACATCCAACCCAAGGTAACTTGAGGGGATTGGATGGAGCCGTATAAAATTTCCATGGTTATTTTAGGTTGTGATTGAGCTCTATCTTAAACTCTTTTTTCAATTTAAAAATCTTTGTTCAATCATGATTATTCTTGATTAATATATTTGATTTGGCTTGATCTAGTTTGTTTTTGAACCTGTTTGGCATATATTTATTGGGATATTTAATAAATTAGATTTAAATTATGGGATTGTATGAGGGATTGACTGTGTAAACATATTTTTATTTTTGGGTTTAAAATTATGGGTTCTTTATACAAAATAGACTATGTAGCATATACATAGATATGTTTGTGTTTATGTATATATACCTTATTAGTTTAATTTGAGTATATATATACACTTAAATTAAACTAATAAGGTATATATACATACACACATATATACATACATACACGTATGTATGTATGTATGTATGTGTGTGTGTGTATTTGTTTATATATATGTATGTATGTATGTGTGTGTGTGTATGTGTTTATATATATATATATATGAAACCTAGGGTTTTTTAAGGTAGTTGTATGAATGACCAGCTATAGGATGCCTATATAAATAGACTCAAGTTGTTGGTTTTGAAAATTAATTTTGTTAATTTTAAATGAGACCATAGTATATATATGTTTGACTCTATTGTGAATCCTATAACCTACATATTACTTATAAATGGATTTGGAAAAAAATTAATTCAAGGCCATAATAGATATCTTGGGTATGGGTAGGTAAATGAGCAAACTATTATTATGCACTCAGCTTTATGCATAGAAATATACATGAAGATGTTAAATTTTATATAAAAAGATTAATATTTAATTGTAAAATCATTATATATGAACTAGGTATATATATAGCTATGACTTTGTATTATTGCTTATTCAGATTTGCCTATGGGTTAAATAAGAGCTTTGCATAGTTGATAATATGACTGGGTATGCATTTTTATTTTATTATGCATGAAAGAGTTTATATGGCCAAAATTGAGTTCTTATATTAGAAAACTTAGGTTGGGTATAGATGGTTGAGTCTATATATTTGATCATGCTTTTAATTTAAATGCCAATTTAAATAGATTAAAATGTTGTATTTGATTAAAAGGATTTAGTATAGATAGTTGGTTATGTGTATAGTGTGAATCACATGAAATTATGTGTATTTATAGTTATATAAGTATATGGGATTTATCTAGTTTATAAAGGGATATAGGTTCACATTCTTTGTGTTTCTCTTTATAAAGGACCTTATCTATAAATGATTCTTTAGTGGAATTAGTATGGGAAAGATCAGTCCTAGGAGATGGTTCATAAGGAGAAGGACTTCTACTATTGGTTGACTTTTGTGAAGGTTGATTTATCATGTGTTCCTCACAAGGAATAACATGGGATGGCTCAAACCTACCTTATATGAACCTCTAGGAGAAGTATGTGGAATAGTTATAGTTATGTCTTTTTGATATACAATAATTCCTCTATTGGATAACTGTGTAAGATTTTTATGAAGATCAAAACACTCATTATCTTGATGTCCATTAATACCATGGTAAGTAAAAAACTATTTTCCTTTTGCCTTTTAAAATTAGTTTACTAGATAATACGAATTAGGAGGAAGTGTTGGCCCTTATTTATGCAATAGTGTGCATAATATGTTATGTGGCCTATCATGGTACCAATCAAACTGAAGAGGTTTTCATTTTGTATAGGTGTATGGTATAATTATAGGAGATACTCTATAATCATGTTCCTTTTATTTATTCAACACTTGTATCATTTATTTTTATGACATATATTATTGGTTCTATAAAACATGCTTGAATTTTTTCATGATATTTTGTAACTTATTTATTTGCCTTGGAAACATGGTTCTTATTATGTGCTATTTTTGGTGAAGAGATAAGTAACTTGGTTTGAGTATGCATTAGATCACATGTATATTTATGCACATCCAAATATAAGGTCTCAAATGAAGAAAAAGGCTTATGAAATGTTCTTTATCTAAGTGGATAAAAAAGATTTAAAATAAATATAAATTTTACTTCCGAATTTGAGGGTGTATAACCTAAAGAATACAAAACATCCTTTAATCAAATAACATAATATTGTATAGACTCATTTTCTATTTGTGTTATGCTTAAAAATGTTCCACTGGTAACTTAGGTAATTTATAACTATTAAAATGTCATATAAATACATATTTAAGTTTTTTTTAAGTTGGTAAAGAACCATTTGGAATAATATAAAACCAATCAAGAGCCCCTTTAGTTTAGTTGTGATGAAAAGCCTTTAAGAGCAAACTTCCATTTTGGGCCCAATGTTAAAATGAGTGTATACATATTTTTTAAATAAATAATAGGATCCAATTGACCATCAAAGGAGGATACCTTAGGAATAATAAAGTTCAAAGGATAAGGATTCTTAAATACATACTTAGCAATAAATTGCTCTACTATTATATTCTCCTAAAAAATAGACTCGTGAAAAGAAATTTGTAGCTTAAGAGTGTTGACTTGTTGTTTCAAATATCCTATGGTAGTCATAATAAATAACATAAAAAACATAAGAGGTTGAATATTTTCTTAGAGGTTTTCAATTACCATTCATATGAAACATAATAATGATAGACTCTTTAACCCCTTCTAAAATAGGATCATTACATGGTTATACAATATTTGTTAAAGGGACACCTATGTCTAAATAGATAAGTATATATGTTTTAATAGAATGAACATTGATATCACTATAATTTCAAGGTGAAACATTGAGTGAATTTTTTTTAAATACCATAGGAGAAGGAGAAATAATTTCACTATTGTCATTGGAGTAATCCAAAGAATTAACAATATTTTCAGTACTATCATTATTTTGGAAACACTCATCCTTTTCAACATTTTAATCATGTGAAATATAAGTAAAACATTCATTTTTAGATTCGCATTGATAATTTATGCATGAAACATCTTCATCCTATTGAATTCTAAATTCTACTATATATATTATATCACCTTACATAAAAGGAACTAGTTTTACCTTTTTAGGCCCTTCATAATTGGAAATATAAGTAAGGGAAAAATGATCCTCATATTGACATTAAATGTCACACTTATAAACATATGAATACAATTTATATTCAACATATTGATTTAAACATAAATTTTCATCATTAGTTTTTTCATTATCATAGCTATAAAGAATAAAAGAGGATTTAGTATGCATTTTGGGCTTTAAAGGAACGGGCCTAAGGAAATCCATAACTATTCATCCAATCATAAATAAATAAATAATAATGCCTATAGAACAAGATAAATAAGAATGATTTAAGTGATGCCCATACAATCAAATCTAAAAAATAAATAAAGGAATCTAAAGTAAACTTTTAAACAAGGAGAAAACCCTAATACACAAACTAGGGTTTTTGGTTCAACAAATAGAGGGCATATAACCATTAGGAATAAAAAAATAATGTACTTAATAATTCCTAAGGTATACCCATATAATTATGAGATAAATTAAATCTGAAAATAAAATACAAAAAATTGAAATGAAATCAATTTGAAGGAAAAAAACCCCACATGAAAAATAGGGTTTTTTTTAATAACAAAGGATAGGTTCACCAAATATTTAACCATAAAATTATAGATTGGGGGTTATATATGGTTAAATGGGATATAGATGTCATAAGTTAAAATATTAATAAAATATCTCTATAGAAGGTCACTTGGGTGCTAAACTTAGATATACCATATGTTAAATTTATAAAACTAAGAATATGATAAATATAGAAAGTAAAACTAAGCTATGTATGGAAATGACAAACAAATAATGTATTATTATAGTTATAAATCTAATGAAATTATAGATATATAATAAATAGAAAGTAAATTAAAAGAGGATTTTGGAACATTCATCAGATTCTAGATTGAGTGCCTCTAGAGCTCTGGGCACTTGCATCAGCTTAGGATGGTTGCATTAATGTTATTATCTGAGTTCAACATAGGTTTCCTATATGGAATACCTACTAGAAAATGATGTAATCACATAGATGATTATATATTTATGTTAACCTTCACTATGATGCATTTATATCTAGGTCATGGAGTGTTTCTCCTCATGAAATTATACAAGCCTTGTTCTTCATCTTCATAGTGACCTTTGGGAAAAATAGGTTAATAGACATAAAATGTCGAGTTGAACCTAAATAACCATCTATCAGTGAACACTACCTACATATCAGATACTTTGAATAGGGTATCAATATTATTTAGTTGTCCCTTATGTGTTGGCTCATGTGTTAATCATGTAATATGTGTGAAATAAGTACAATAGTGACCTAATTCGTAACTTAGAAAATCAAGCTATTGGGCTACTCCTTTAGTACTTCAGACTTGTGTATGTGTTGTTCCTATGATATATATGTGTCATGTCCCCTTTTTAGTTGACATGTTCTGAGTTCATGGTTAGCCTATTATGCGACCCTCGTAGGCTGATAGGATGGTTAGAGGGTCTTGATGGAGATTGGAGTGGCTTCGTTTAGCAGAAATTTTCTAGTTGGCTTTCGTTTGGGCTCGATTGGACATGTATTGAGGGAGATATTAATATTTGATTTATTTAATCAAATATTAATTATTTGGTCTAATTTTAAATTAGAAACCCTAATTCTAATTTAAGAAAACCCTAATTAGGGTAAGCATATCTTTTGAGGGTATAAGGGTTTCTCATGGAGGCCATTGTGAAGAAGCCATTGATTATTGATTATTGATTTTGAAGAATTTCTTCTATGAAGACTGAGCCTAGGGTTCTAGGATTCCATTTGCATTGGAGAACGTTCCCTCTTCAGTGTGTGCAATTAAGAGGCTATGGAATATCAGCTGATCTATTACCAAATTGAGAGATAGCTTCATCCAGAAGTTATCACAAAATTTATAGGGTTGAGAGATAACTTCACACAGAAGTTATTACAGATATTCCAGGTATTTATTTCTTCATGTTTTGATTCAATAAATTATACAGCTAGAGATCTTTTATGTTAGAACATATATTTTCAGATCAGGGGTTGAAAACAGGGGAGTTGTGCTTAATTGGCAGCCGTACGAAGTCTGTACAGGTCTGTACAGATCCGCTTAGGAACCGACCTCAGTAGACAGAGAGCTTCCAGTTATCGACATCGGCTGACTGGAGACCGATGTCAGAAAATAAGGACCTACAGTGACCGACGTCGGCAGTATATCGACCGACGCCGGCGACTGTGTGTTCGACACAGCAGGCTGAGACCTTCCAAAATTCAATTTGCACTTCCAGATTTGCAAAGCCAGGGTTTTCAAGACTGTATTTCATATTTATATACATAATAGAGGACTGGAATTATAATAGTTTAGAAGGACAAGTGATAAGATCTGTGATTTACTATTGAAAGACTATATTATTGTTATCATTCTAAATTTATTCAACAGAAATTATATCTTTATTCAGAGTTTTTTGTGTTGCTATATTTCCTGTTTGGAGGGGATATTAAAGTGGTATCAGAGCTAAATCCTACCATCCTGAGGGTTTGACAGATCTTATGCAGCCACAAGAGTTGGGACCACACAGGTATAACACACATAGTAGAGCCTTGCTTGAAGGTACCCAGTTGTTAGATCAGCAATGGATTATCATGAGTGACAGATGTGAGGGTAGCCCACTCAGGGGCCACAAGTATGATGCTGATTAGGACACTAGAGAATTTCATCGTGCTATGATGACAAACCAGCAGCAGATGAATCAGACACTACAGGAACTTATGACTATGATAAGGGGGATGAATGCACCTGATAGATAGAATGGTGAATAAGGAGATACCAGGAGTGCTACTATTAATCAGAGATCCTAGCAAACCCATTCTAGGACCACTGATAGACCTACACGGCCTACGTTTATACAAGATGAACCAGAAGCTCTAGCAGAAGAGACGGCAGGGGATTTCCTATTTATAGATACCCTCATGGCTGCAACTGATGAGTGGAACTTATTAGATCCTCATGTTTAGGAGAAGATGTCATTTGATCATTTTGTTACTCTGAGGAGAGAGCACTACAAATTAGTTAGACAGGACAGGAGGCCTAGAGTCCAATTTACTGAGCTGAAGAAGGCTACTGGTAAGCTTTCTTTGACTACCTTTGATGGCAGTGGCAAGATGACAGCTCAAGCTTGGGTTCATAAGCTTGACACCCTTTTGGCATTGAGACCAATGTCAGAGATAGAGGCCATCAAATATGCCACTTTGCACTTGGATGGAGTAGCACATGATTGGTGGTACCATGGTATGGTAACACTTCAGCATAACCAAGTGACAGAGTACTAGGACTTTGTGGATAGATTGGTTGAGCAGTTTGACAGGAAGGATCTTGAGGTTTACTTTTGAGATCTGGCACAATTGAGACAAACAGGTAACTTGGAGTTCTTCATTGGTGAGTTTTAGAGATTGGCAGTCATGGTGCCCAATATTTTCGAGCGTAGATTGGTAGTTCTCTTCATGGAGGGATTGACAGAGCCATTGAGAGGTTGGATCAAAGCTTTTGATCCTCCTTCATTACAGGTAGCTATGAAGAAGGTGCGTAGTATGGAGATGGCAGCCCCATCCCATGAATTTAACTTCAAGGGTACTTCTTCATCTAGAGACCATAAGTGCTCCAACACAGATACAGAGAGACTGGATTTTAACATAGATAAATCAGGTGTAAAGAATGACTCAAAGGCCAATCCAGCAGCACCACCTTTGGATCATGATGCACTTAATGATCTACGTAGGAAGAAGCTTTGCGTCTACTGCAAGGGTCCATATGATATCCATCACGATTGCCCTTTGAGGCCTAAGGGCAAGGCAAATCGTGTGATGTGGGCATATTATGAGGATTCTGATTCAGAGGATTCCAAACAGTAGAATAGTTTTGAGGGGGCAGAGGTAGAGGCTTTAGGGCCTAAGGTAGAGGCAGAATTAGAGCTTCACATACAGGAGGCATGCCTATCTAGCATTCAGTCAGATGAGTCATTCAGACTTCGTGGAGTTTTGGCAGGACAGAAGGTTATCACCCTTCTTGATACATGAGCCACACATAATTTCATAGATGCTAGATTTGTGGAGAAGCATGGAATCACTACAGAATATTTTGAGGGCATCAGAGTTAAGGTAGCCAATGGTCACACTCTTAGGTGTGAGCGTATGATTAGAGACCTCCCATTGCGCTTGAACAACTATGAGTTCAAGGTTGATTATTATGTGGTAGACATGGGTGATATAGACTTAGTCTTGGGTATGAAGTGGCTTCATTCATTTGAGGAAGTTACTCTTCGTCTCAAGGACATGGAGGTTCTCTTTGATGTTGATGGGAAGACACACATTCTTAAGGTAATACGGGGTAGCAGCTTCAGATATATGTTTTTTCATTAGATGGAGATGCCTACGCTACCTGACATGATGGAGTGCGATGATGAGTGCACATTGGCACCAACACAAGAGAGATATGAGGATGAGATTGGTCTTGAGGTGAGTGCAGTTCAGGAGTTATCACATGTGGTAGGGACTCAACTTGTTGTTACAGTCGGTTCACATGTTGATATGACTCTTTCTAGCCTTCACAATCCAGATTTAGATATTATTTAGGTACGGAGTTTGCTTGAGTTGCTTGCTGATTTTCATTTATGGATTGGATGTTGGGGTGCTTATCTTAGTACTAGGGATGGACATGGCATGGAGTTTGCATTGATTGACAGTAGGGCAGATCATGATTACATTTGGGATCTAGGTGGATTGATTGATTTGTCATTTAGCGATTGCTTGAGGGCAACCAATTCCAGGAGGGGCGGATTGTCATGTCCCCTTTTCAGTTGACATGTTCTAAGTTCATGGTTAGCCTATTATGCGACCCTCATAGGCTAATAGGATGGTTAGAGGGTCTTGATGGAGATTGGAGTGGCTTTGTTTAGAAGAAATTTTCTAGTTGGCTTTCGTTTGGGCTCGATTGGACATGTATTGAGGGAGATATTAATATTTGATTTATTTAATCAAATATTAATTATTTGGTCTAATTTTAAATTAGAAACCCTAATTCTAATTTAAGAAAACCCTAATTAGGGCAAGCATATCTTTTGAGGGTATAAGGGTTTCTCATGGAGGACATTGTGAAGAAGCCATTGATTATTGATTATTGATTTTGAAGAATTTCTTCTGTGAAGACTGAGCCTAGGGTTCCAAGATTCCATTTGCATTGGAGAACGTTCCCTCTTTAGTGTGTGCAATTAAGAGGCTGTGGAATATCAGCTGATCTATTGCCAAATTGAGAGATAGCTTCATCTAGAAGTTATCATAGAATTTACAGGGTTGAGAGATAACTTCACACAGAAGTTATTACAGATATTCTAGGTATTTATTTCTTCATGTTTTGATTCAATAAATTATACAGCTAGAGATCTTCTGTGCTAGAACATATATTTTCAGATCAGGGGTTAAAAACAGGGGAGTTGTGCTTAATTGGTAGCTGTACAAAGTCCGTATAGGTCTGTACAGATCTGCTCGGGAACCGACCTCGGCAGATAGAGAGCTTCCAATTACCGACATCGGCCGACTGGAGACCGATGTTGGCAAATAAGGACCTGCAGTGATCAACGTCGGTAGTATATCGACCGATGCCGGTGACTGTGTGTTTGACAAGCAGGCCGAGACCTTCTAGAATTCAATTTCCACTTCCAGATTTGCAAAGCCAGGGTTTTCAAGACTGTATTTCATATTTATATACATAATAGAGGACTGCAATTGTAATAGTTTAGAAGGACAAGTGATAAGATCTGTGATTTACTATTGAAAGACTATATTATTGTTATCATTCTGAATTTATTCAATAGAAATTATATCTTTGTTCAGAGTTTTTTGTGTTGCTATATTTCCTGTTTGGAGGGGATATTACAATATGAGAATAGGATAAAATATTTACTTTATTGAATGATTGATTTAGTGATAGTTTAAAATTGAAAGGGAAAGGTTTAGGAGTACACTTCAGTACCACTATAAATACCTTACTTATTGGAAAGATGATTTGAGAAATATGTATCATTGTGTTTAACCCTAGAGTGAAATAGTTTGGTATGTATTTCACATTAATATTAGGGTTTGAAATATATAAATGAAATGTCACAAGGGTGATAATTAGATCTATAGTAGGTTACTTAAATGCTAAGCTAGATATATGCATAAAATAAATTTATTCTTTTAAGATAATCTAAATATAGAAAATACAACTAGGCTAAATATAGAAATGAAAATTAAGTGAGTACTTAATTTGTTCTAACGCAAATGCATTTATAAACCTAGAATAGGATGGAAGAAAGGTGGAAGATATTTCTATAATAGTTGTCATATTTTGATTTTGGTATTTTTGGCTATCTAGATAATTGCATTAGCCTTGAAAAGTTATATCAACATTACTATCAGAGTCTAATGATAGTTTCATGTGCAAAATATCTAATGAATTAGGATGAGACCACCTAGATGCTTTTGTGTTTTACTTTTCCTTCACTATGGTGAATTTAGATCTAGTTTATGCTCTTTGAATGTTAATTATCCTTTTTAATATGTATTCATAGGTTAGGAAGGAGTGAGGATTGATATTTTATTTACATCAATCCATTTAGAGTAACAAATCACATGAAATAACTTAGGCCAAACATTAGGATACATTTCATTTTCAAATTCAATGAATTTAGGGAACTTGACACTTATATTAGAGTAGGATAGTAACATTAACACTATTTTATATCCCAAGCATCAGTGTACATGAAGTGGAAAAATAGCTATAGGCTCAGATCTTGTAGAGGTGTAAGATAAGTACATTTTAATCATTATGGGTAAGATAAAATGTGTTTGCCATTAATATAATATTGGTCAGACTAGGAGATAGGCCAAGGGGCATAAGATAAATCAGATTCAAGGCTTGTTGAAGAAAGGAAAGAGTAAAACTAAGAGGAACAACCAAGTTTTGATCTTGTCAAGTGAACAAGATAAAGGTACTACATAATAAAAAAATATCATATACATATTGTAAGGCTATAAAACTAAGACTAGGAAAAATATAGATGAATCTTAAAATTGCATATATCCAAAGAGATAGAGAGAGATTGGAAGGCCCATGCCTTAAACATGGATCGAATATGAGTTCCACCTCATAGTTTAGATTAGTCCAAATGTGAAACCTAATGATACTTAAAACATGGTAAGGCTAGATGATACAATCAAGTCAAACCTAAAAAACTAGCAATATTGAGTTATTTAATCACCTCAACCATATCAAAATGCTAATTAACTATTGTAGTAGATTGGATTAATGAAGTTCATAAAAATTATAACTAGGGTATCATTATGTAAAAGTAAGTGATGTGATAAAATTCCATTTAAGAGTTTTAGAATCTAAAACTGATTTGGATTTTGAAAAATTAGGCACAAATTGCATAGTATATGCACCATAGATATGTCTCATGTTGAAACTATGTATAAAAATTATATGAATGTATATAATTCTTCCATAAATATTTATTTAAATAAAATAAATATGTGCTTTGGCTAATTTATAAATTGTGTAATTGTGGATAACATGATTCTAAAGAATTCCCCCAGTATATATGGAGGAATCTAAAAACTAATATAAGTACCAATGTGGACAACATGTTTCTAAAACATGCCCCCACTATAATCTATTGATGTTGAATATTGAATAGGTGTGGAGAACATGCTTCAAAATCATGCCCCACTAGATCTAAAAACTATGAATGTGTGGAATCCATGCCCATATGACATGCCCCCACATAATCTAAAAATTGATATAGGTACCACATACTGAATAAGTGTGGAGGACATGCTTCCAAATCATGCCCAAGTAAGTCTTAAAATTATACCAAATGTGGATAACATACCTCTATGACATGACCAAAATATTATACCCCACCTTTGAGGTGATGAAAATATAGTAACTTATACTTGGCTCATCTCAAAAGGATAAGACACTATATAATGTGTGAATGTGATTGTGTAGCATATAGAAGGAACATATCTAGTTGGATATATAATTAAAGTGCATAAAAACAACATGATCATATGAAGGTTTGATATACATGACAAAGATCATGAAAACATATAAATATCAATAATACAAGATACAAAATAAAATAAGCACACACACAGGAGTACTCAAAGTTAGGTTAAAAGGAAATGGTCCAAGGAGATCACAAATAAGGGCCATGTTCAAATACTACAAATTGAAGGGACATGACTTAATCAAATGTCCAAAATAGTGAGGATGACATATTCAAATGTTAAATAAATCATACATAGGCACAAGGGCTGTAATTAAAGGAGCATAATCAAATGCTCAAACATGCACGACAATATCATGACAAAACACTCTAAGAAGTGCATAATGGAAAGCATAAGCAACTAGCATAAACATGTCATTATATCCCATGGATCAAATGTGTTAGGAAAACAATGTCAATTTTATATCATATCAAGTACTGTATGTAATATATAATCATGGATTAAGGCATGTGTAAGTACGTATGCAATCTCAAAACATGAGATTGAAATGTGATCATTGAACCATATAACATGTTTGTATTAAGATAAAATAAGCATATTCCCATAATGTATACATGACATGAGTATAAGTAAGGCCAACATATGAAATAATAATAGATCATATATTTGTGTATGCCTATATCACACTCAAGTATAAGTGTGACACACATGTGTATATCTAGAAGTAATTGAATATGCCATCCATCAACATGGAACTAACACAAAGATGACAAGGAGCCAATAGAACATGTAGGTGCCTAGAATATTTTTGTATTTTTGAATGTTTTGATTTTTTTGGTATTTTTATAATATGTGAGACTAGGAAAAAGTTCCACTAGAATCCTAGGATCTCATCAATGGGATGCCTATGTGTAAGCCATGTATCATATGTGCCATATGTGTGCCTAATAGATTAACAAAGTGTATCATGATTTTTTATTATGGTTGTAATTTTTATATTTGGTTTGTATCTATTTGAATTTGGTTTCTCATATATTGGCGATGGATTCAATCGATCGGTACTAGGTCCTATAGGTATGAATAATTTATATGGTAAGTTATCGATTAGATTAGAACATGATTTGCTAAAGTTATCAAGTATAGATTACTAAACATATATATATATATATATATATATATATATATATATATATATATATATAGTGAGAGTAAAAGTTTATTAATACTAGTAAGGGAATGTAGTTTCCCCTTTTGTAACCACATTTGAAACTTTAGATTTATCAAGTGTCTATTTATTATTTACCTCTTTTGATATAAATATTGGTTTAAATATTTGATGCACCCATTGTTATTTTTGTGATAATATATATTTTATTTGTGTTTTGTTATTTGTCTTGTTCTTATTTTTAAGGTTTTGCTCTTTTTCATTGGGTAAATCTATATTGGAATGATTTGCATTATTATTGATAATTAATCCTAAGCCTTGATGGTCATTATGATCATGTATAGAAATAGGATGACTCATGCCTTGGGAATGTTTTCCCAATCCTTGACCATGATAACCAATTTTTTATAAATATTTCATTCTAAAACTACATTGTTTGGAAAGCTGAGTATCATTTTTGAGAGGTAAATTTATATCCTTTTCTTGATATGATTTATTTTTTAAAACTTTTTATTCCTCTAATTTTGGTATTTGTAACTATCTTTGCTCTAAATTTTCCTTTGGTACTAGTATTTTTTATTTTGGAACTTGTGCTTTATGAGAAGTACTCATAATGCGAATGGGTTTCTTGATTTATGTATCAGTGATAGGATCATCACTATGTTTGTAACTTTATATTTGGTTCTTAAATGTAAAAAATGATTGGTCTAATGCCCATTAATTTTACCATATGCACAATATTACTTGGATATATGTATAGGATATACAAGGGGTAATTTTATCACTTTATCTCAAATAAAATTTCTTAAGATCTCACTTGGTATTTTAGTATCCTTTGGTTCCCTTTTTTAACTCACTTATTTAACATGTACTCGATTGTAGATTTTTATTTGGATAAAAAACCTTGTTTGGTATAACATTACTAGAGGAAGATGTTGATAATTTGGCCTCCCAAGCCAAATATCAACCCCTATATTTATAAACATTATCATGATACCCCTTCAAGATTGTATAAGACTTTTTAAATCTTGTCATGATTTTTAAATGGTCAATTAAGACTTTTAGCATTGTTTAAGGTTTCATTGCATGTGTTAGGAGTTGTATGAGGAACCATCATGTGAGGGCATATCGAGAGTCATTGGGTGATGTATTAGGTTGTCATAGGTTATTTTTGGGTCGATAGAAGGATCTCAAGTGTCATTTGGAGCCTAAAATTGGTCTATATAATGTTAAATAAAGTTAAGTTACTTTAGCAAAAATTAAGGTACTTGGAGAGATTAAGGTTTCTTTCTCTTATTATACTTCATCTTGTTTTAGCCACTTATTGAGAATAAACATTGTTATAAAGATGTAAAATGTGTCCACGTCATGTTTGAGTCTTGAAATGAGGTTTAATGATGCATCTAGGATCACATTTTGTAGTTTATTTATCAAAGATTGTTTCAAACCCAAATGAGCCCTAAGGTCATCAAATACCTCTCAAACATACCATATAGGGTAACTTGTGTGATATAAATCCTTTGAGATTTGTGTTTTATATGTCACATTTAAATAAATGTTTTAGAATAGATATTTCAAAATTAATATGTTCCTGAGTTATGAAGTCAATATGAAAGTCAAATGAAGGATGAATATGTTGAAGTACACTTGTATAATGGGTGGTTGATCTTGCAATAATAGTCTTGGAAACATGAATAATGGGCATAAAGTTGTAATAAATGATAACACCTCATTCATATAAACCTCTTAAGACCATCATGGTTGAATTCAAGGTAGTGCAAGTCATTTTAAGTCAAGAAATACTTTCAAAATACTCTCAAGTTCCCATACAGTCTATAGATAGATTAAATGACATATTCATTTACTCATAAGTGTATGAACAAGGTGCATGAGGGAATATCATCTTTATGAAGATCAGGGGAGTGAGTTTACTTGCTAATAGTTCCATTTGTTTCCATGTATATGTGTTTCTAAACAAGATTCGCTTTCACATTCAAAGAGAGAATAAGAAACTAAGTGAAATGGTCTAAGGCTTGTATGTACCTGGATGAAATCTACGCACCGTAATCCAGACGTCGTGAGAACTCCTCTTTGGTTGTGGAGGATGACACCTATAGAAGAAAGAGACTAAAACAAAGAGGGCGTTAGATGAGGAGATGGTGGGCTGCCAAGTGAAAGCTTGATCCCAAAGTACAATGACTTCCTTGAGGGATATCAACCCATTGATTGATAAAAATAATGTCTGATAAAAGATAAAATGTTAAAAGACTGAAATGATTAAAGACTAAAACAAAAATGGAAGCAAATGCTTACCTGAATGCTACTGTCAGCCTGGTCACAATCACTGACGTCGGTTAGTATGCTGGCATCAGTCAAGGATGTCACCGACGTCAGTTAGAATGCTGATGTCGGTAGGGGAAATGACCAGCGTCGGTCAGGGCAGTAGTCTTTGGATGAGGTTTGGTCAAGTCTATAGTCTTTGGACGAGCTCTGGTCGGGTCTGGAAAGGTTTATGGTCTGCGAATGAGTCTGAGAAGGGCTATGAGTCTGGTTGAATGGTCTAAGAGTCTATGCAGAGGTCTGGGGCAATGGACAGAATATCAAAAAGGGACAGAGGGATAGAGGAGGCCAATAGGGAGATAAGGGTTTGGGTCTGCTCTGGCTAAATAACAGATAGATTAAAAAGAAGATATTGAAATGAAAATAGTAGAAAATACTTACCTCATACCTACTGGAGAAGGGATGTTGCAGATTGATTGCTGATGGTGTGTTGCAGACTGGTTGTAGATGTTCAATGTAGAAGACTTCCAGCAAGGTGACTGAAGTAGAGTACCTGTGCCTAAGAGAGAGATAGATTTTTTAGTGGATTCGTTGAGTGAGTATTCACTGATTGTTCTGACTGAGGTTTGATCTGAGAATGTCTTGAAAGAAGGTCTGATAACAGATTGGAAACTGATTGGGAAATGGATAACGGATAACAGATTGGGAAACAGATAACATATGTAGTTTTAAGGGTAACTGATGCTGGCAAAACTATCGACGTCGACCGAATAGTGACCGACGTCGGTAGCTACACAATGGGGACAGAGGCTAATTTTAGCCTTCTACCCAGTCTTACATGCTGCCAGGGTCAAATTTCATGGGAAAATGATTGAGAGGGGCTAAATAGGCATGGGAGAGGATGACCAAGGGAGTAGACATGATTTCAGTGTCTATATTTGCCCCTTTTTGTCTTGTTGGTTATTCTTGATGAACTGCAAGACAAAAATAGGAGTTGATTGCCCCAGGTATGGGTTAAGGTCTTTTCATCTTTTTGGTTGTTTAAGTGAACTACAAGACAAAAAAAGGAGGGTTGGTTGCCCCGATTATGGATGAGGTATTCCCCCTCAAAGCAAGAGTCGAGGCAAGGGAACCTGGAATCAGGTGCTAATTTGATAGAAAGTGGATGAAAAATGGTGAGTGTGAATGTAGCAATAGTTGTGATTATGTGCTAAAGCTAAAGCTCCAATGGTCATCGTGCTCCAGGTATACCGAGCTCAGGAATTAATCTTAGAAAACATGAAATATGTCATAAGTAGTGGGGATCATCCAGCTTGCGATCTTATACTTGTGAGGGTCAAAAATAGTCTGCACACAATTTTGCTAACCAGTCATGGGGTAGCATACATGTAAAAACAACCAAGGTGAAGTCGTCTTGGAAGTGGTCAGGGTTGGAGGAGATAGGCATGATCCCCAAATTGGTTGGTTGAGATGGATGGATGGACAAAAGAATGTGGCTGAGCTAACCTCAGAAGACGTCATGTGATCTGAGTGCTACCTACATAGCCCCTGTCATTAGGGCCTCAAGCCTATGTAGTTCTCCCAAAAAGGGAGGAAGAGGGTCAAAGTTATGGATTGGTCTTGGTCAAGGTCAAGGTCATGATCAAAGGTCAAAGGAGTGGTCAAAGGAAAGAATGGTTTGTCCATCAAGGAGATGAACAAATGAGGGTGGTCGAGCTAACCCTAGAGGATGTCATGTCATCTGAGTGCTACCTACATAGCCCTAGTCTTAGGGCCTCAGACCAATGTAGTTCAGACAAATAGTCAAAGTGGTCGATGATTGGTCTTGGTCATGATGAAATGATGAGGGTAAGATGATGTTACAACCTTTTCCATATTGTGTGATGGTGTATTCTGCAACATTGGCCGAGAGGTCTTTCATTCCTAGCAATTTTCCATATTCATAATGGATGTCTGCTAAAAACGAATTGAGGTCTATTTATGCTTCAACAAGTATTGGTTTATGCTTAACATAAATTGTGTCTGGTCGATAGTTTCCATGTGTATTGGTGTCCATAGAAACTAGTGTGAATAGGCTATGTGAGTGGTCTGAAAAAGTGTTGGATTGAGTTTGATTTGACAAATAATGTGGTTGAATGTGACCAAAGTGTAAAGGAAGTGAAAGGCATATTGCTCTTTCATTGACATGGACTAGAATGATAGCATAGATAGGGGTTGTTAAAGCCGAGAGCCCCATTCATGCATTACGTCGTTGACCAGTGGTTGTGTTAGAGAAGCAATCGAATCATTTTGATATTTAAAATGAGCTTGAAATCCCTTGAGCAGGTGATAGGGGGAGGATAGGGTAACCCATTTTAGAGCAGAGATAACTTTGCCCCTTTTTATAGGAGACCCTGAGACAACTACAAGCCAAGTCCATGACCCATTTTTTTTTTTGGTGAAGCAGACTGATCGATGCGAGAATTCTACATAGAGATGTCATTTTGCTTGGTGGTCATGTTGTGAAGCTGATCAATGCAGGAAGCTTCTAAGAAAAGTGTTGTGTGTAGCAAGAGTTTAGTTATAGCCATCCTTTGAGGGAGTGGTCTATATTTTGCTTTATATATTTGTTGATATGACTTTGGCCTAGCTGTCCTTCAAGGGAGAAGTCTAGTAAATATAACAATGATGATGTAGCTGTCCTTCGAGGGAGCAGTCTACACTTATAGTTTTATGACCTTGGAATATGCATCCCACTTTTATATATATATATATATATATATATATATATATATATGTATATATATATATATATATATGTATATATATTTGTTTTTGACTAGACTTTTGGTCATGGACTTGACTATAGAGGTTTAGAGGGTTTCCCTTTTATTAGGACAAAGCATTCATGCTTGACAAAAGGGTTGACTGATGCTTGCAGGGTTGAGGGTTGAAGAGGAAATAGGAATGACAATGACAAGGATTGCTCAAGGGATTGAGCTCAAGTTAAACGTCAAGTGAATAATTACTTGACTAATAGTAGACTGGTCAAAGATGCAAGGCATAAAGGGGCTCAGGTTCTGACAAAGTCCCTGGCCCATGGTTGTGCTATGATGTAAGGTCTAAATCAATTAGGAGCAAACTTGCCCCATTTGCTTCATTCTAAATTGGTCACATATTGGTTGATGTTGAAGGAGTTGGTTGATGTTTGATCAAGGTCGGTTGATAGTTGGTCAATGTTTGGTTGAAGTTTGGGGTCGATGTTGAAGAAGTTGGTTGAGGACATGATTAAAAGGTTGGTTGATGTTTGATCAAGGTTTGATTGAGGTTAATGCTTAGTCAAGGCTTGGTTGGTACTTGGTCGAGGTTGATAGATATTTGGTTAATGTTGGGTTGGATGATGTGATTAAAAGGTTGGTTAATGTTTGGTTATTGTTTGGTCGATGTCTAGGGTTGATGTTTGGTTAAAGTTTGGTCGATGGTCTGGGTGAGGTTGGGTTGAATGTTTGGTCGAAGATAGGTTGAATATTTGGTCGAGGTCGGGTCGATGCTTGTTTGGTCGAGGCATGGTCGAGGCTTGGTTGAGGCCTAGTTGAGGTTTAGGATTAAAAGAGTGATTGATATTTGGTCGAGACTGGGTTGAAAGGTTGGTCGAGGCTTGGATGAAGGTTGAATTCCCCCAGTGGCTAGGGATAATGTTTGATAGATTGGTCAAGGTCAGTTGAGGCTTGGTGGTCAGATTGACTATGATAATGTTGAATAAGGGGGTTAAAGGCAGTAAAGGGATCGTAATCTGGCGTGGGATCCCGATTTAGGTGATGAGGTTTGAGAAGCATGTGTCGGTGTTGATGATTTGTCAAAGGGGTGGTCAAGAGGATCCTTGATAAGAAAGGTATCCTTTTTTGGGTGTTGATGAATGACAGATTTAAGAGTGCAACAACGCTCAGTGTCATGTCCTAGTTTTTGATGATAGTGACAAAATTTAGAGTTGTCAAACCAAGATGGTCTTGATTTGAGAGTTGATGAGTGGGACAATGAGGAGGTTGAAATTTTGTTGATAGTATGGTTGAGAATAAAGGTGTCTTTCTCCAAACATTGGCGAATGACAACCTTGAGGGCACAACAATGCTCAGTGTCGTGCCCAAGCATGTGATGATATACACAAATCTGAGTGTTGTCAAACCAGGGTAGTTTTGGTCCAAGGGATTGATATGGTTTGAGAGGTGGGAGATTGATGTGAGAAGACTACAATAATTGCCATAACAGTAAGGCATAAGAACTTGCTAATGGGTCTACATGTTTTGTTGCAGTGGGGGTTGATGACTTTGGTTTGAGAGGCATATGAGGCATTGGTTGTACCATCATTTTTGTGGGTGGTGTAACCACATGTGTAGATGGCACTTTGGTGGTGATAGGTGTTGGATGTTTTGGAGGAAATATATGTATGATGGGTTGAGGGGATAATGGAGGAAACTTGCCCCTATGCAGTATGGGAATAGGAAGCACTCCTATTAAAGTGGACAGATGCGGGCCCAAAATTGAAGGTAATGACAAAGGTGGGGGAGGAGTCCTCTGGTGTGGTTTAGTGGCTCTCTTTGATTTGGGTTGAGGGCCACCATTGTGTGAGGTGAGGTTAGATACAGGTTTGGGTTTAGATGTAGATGGAGGTGAGTGAGATGTAGCAATCTCAGGCAAAGGGCAAGAGGAAACCATGACTGGGTCTTCCTCAGTTGAAATGGATGAAGAGACTGGTTCTTCTCTTGGTGGAGAAGGAATAGGAGATTGTGGCTCTGCAGTTGGATAAAGCGTAGGAATGGTCATGGTCTCGATGTGTGGTCTATGTGTGGGGAATGTATGATCCCCCATTGATGACAAGAAGGATGAGGGTGAGGCAGCCGGTGTGGGTGCCATCAAAGCATCCTCCAATATGAGAGAGGTTGATGGAGGATGAATAGGAGAATAAAGTTCTTCATCCTGTGGAGGAGGAATAGGGGAAGAAGGGTATTCCACTTGTGAAGGAGGTTGGTCAGGGACAAGAGGTGAGATCGTGTTGACCGTGTGTATGTCGTGCTCTTGGGAGCCACTGGTCATGGTCTGGACATTATTTTGAGTAGGAGGATGGTTAGAAAAGGGTTATTTAAAGATATTGATGTGTTGGTTGGGTGGGGTGTTCAGGTTGTCCAAGACGAGATCACCCCTGTCTAGCATGTCTTGAATGAGGTTTTTGAAGGTTCAGCAATTGTCGATGTCATGGCTTTAGACATGATGAAAGTGACAGAAGTTAGCCTCCCTATACCAGGTAGGGAGAGCTTTTGAAGGGTCAAATTGAGGTGGTCAAATTGGAGGGAGATTGAGGACCCCCTGTTTGACAAGTTTTTCCAAAATGGAAGCGTATGATTCTCCAAGTGGAGTGTATGAATGCTGGATGTACCGTTGTTGGAATTGTTTAGTGATGCTTTGAGATGTAAAAGGTTGAGATTGGTCAATTATTATCGAAGATGGTGATCTAATGACCATAGTGTTGGCCACTCCTTTGGATTTGGAGTGGGAAGAAGAAGGTCTGGAAGAAGAATGGTCATTAGCTTTTGCATTAGTATTACGTAATTTGACCTTGTCTTCTTCAATGGCACGAAGTTCAAGCTTTCAGGCCATGGTGAAAGCTTCGTCAAAAGTGTAGAATGTTTGAATCCGCAAGGTAGAAGAGATGTGCCTGGCACATGCTTGAGAAAAGAGCTTGATGAGCTCAGTTTGAGGCAAGGAGAAGGAGAGCTAGTTAATCAAGCCTCTCCAACGGGCGACAAAATCGATTATTGATTCATCGTTAAATTGCCTGATGGAGTAGAGGTCTATGATTGAGACTTGCTTGGTGATATTGATAGAAAAATGGTCAAGAAATAATTGGGTGAGTTGAGTGAATGAAAAGATAGAATGTCTGGTAAGAGAGCTATACCAGTCAAGGGCGGAGCCAGAAAGCGACATGAGGAACGTGCGTAGAAGTAACGCATCGTCATGGGCTATAAGATAACAAGCATGTCTAAATGCTCATAGGTGTTGTTGTGGGTCATAGTTACTTTGAAAGTGAGTAAATTTAGGGAGTTCCCACTAGTTAGGATAAGGTCAGATGGGCACAAAAGGATGAATGGGTTCGCTGCAGACTTGTTCATATGAAAGAGCATTGTGTGAACCAAAAATAGAGGTCTCGAGACTAGACATCTTGTCCATCAGCATCTTGATGAGATCTACTGACGGATCGGCAGGTGGGGTACCCCCTAGGTTGTAGGGTACTTAGAAGGTGGTCGAAGAGGCGTATGATGTACTTGGTTATGCTTGTGTAGGCACAACATATGGGTAGTGCGTCATAGGGATAGATGTCATGGTCAAAGGGGCTTGTGCCATGAAGTTGGAGGACATAAGTTGACTAGATACCACCATAAGTGGTTGAGTGGCATCACTGGTAAAAGGATAGGTTGTCACTCCTACGTGCATAGGTGCAAGAGTGGGTGAGGTCGAGACAATCAAGTTTTGGTATGATGTAAAACTTGGTTGAATTGCATGTGGTTGAGGGGGTAATGACACCCTGATGGAGGTAGGTTTGAAAATAGATGAGGAGGCCAAGCTTTGCATATTGGCCATAGCCGAGTGACTAGTCTAGACAATAGGCTGAGTCATGATGGGTTGAGTAGCGGATGACGTTGATGTCATTGCCGCTGCACCTGAAAGGTCTCACATTTGGTTTCTTGCAAGATAGTTTTGGAGGGCTTTGACATTGAGGTCCAAGAATATTTCAAAATCTTGGTCCCCTTCAGGGACAATGGGGGTCTGAGTTGGGGTCGGTCGAGTAGGAGTTCTTTCGGTCTCTGAGTGGAACTCCATTATAGGACTGGTTATGGACGGGGAAGGTGGAAGCAGTTGATGTCTCATGTGGTCAAGAAGAGCCTTGGTTTGACTGTGTGTCAAAACCATTCAAGGCAAGAAAGAACATCCTCACAAGCTCAAACAAGCAGATAAGAACAAAAAAATAGAAGAAGACAGGCAGATTCTAATCGTTAAATCCCTAGGAATAAACTTTTAGAATCCTATGGCTTATGCCTTAAAGTGATGTTTGGGAGGTTAGCTGTCAGAATGGGTCCTAGAAGAAGTAGTCTATGGATGGTTTTGGGTTTGTTTAGGCACTCAAGAGTCTGGGTTAGGTTTCGTACATGGCCTGGTGCTAAGGAGCAAGCTCCCCTCACTTCACGAGCCCAGTGATAAGCTGGTCTCGCTTAGCCAAAATATACTTCCCCTAGAGATTATCCTCTGCCAGAGAATAGAGTGGGCTTTCCCCTTGGTGATGAAATCCAAGTGAGATTGCTAGGGAGGGGTAAGGTATCCGCTGGGTGATGAAATCCTAGTCGGGCCTTGTCTCAGTTAAGTTTTGATGTTTGATTTGTGCAAGTGATTTGGTTGTGTAACATAAAGTGGACTATGATTAATTCATGATGTAGTTGTATTAATTACTAGATGTGGACTAAGAAATGCAAGCAAGCAGAAATGAAATGCAGTGTGTTTTAAGCCCAAGTCAAAATGTTAGTTCGTATGAAGACAAATGGAGAAAGGGTTAAAGAGTATGAATTTTGACTTGTCTAAGATGCAAGAAAAGAAAGAAGAGTTCATTTTAATCCTTCTTATGATGTATTTGAGAAGAGAAGAAAGAGGTGAAAAGGGAGAAACCTAATGCACCTATATGAATAAAAATAAAATAACCCAAGGAAGACCCTAGGGTTTCACCAGGCGTGCTAGAATGTTTCTAAACAAGATTCGCTTTCACATTCAAAGAGAGAATAAGAAACTAAGTGAAATGGTCTAAGGCTTGTATGTACCTAGATGAAGTCTGCGCACCGTAATCTAGACATCGTGAGAACTCCTCTTTGGCTGTGGAGGATGACACCTGCAGAAGAAAGAGACTAAAACAAAGAGGGTGTTAGATGAGGAGATGGTGGGCTGCCAAGCAAAAGCTTGATCCCAAAAGTACAATGACTTCCTTGAGGGATGTCAACCCACTGATTGATAAAAATAATGTCTGATAAAAGATAGAATGTTAAAAGACTGAAATGATTAAAGATTGAAACAAAAATGGAAGCAAATGCTTACCTGAATGCTGTTGTCGGCCTGGTCACAGTCGCTGACATCGGTTAGTATGCCGGCATCGGTTAAGGATGTTACCGACGTCGGTTAGAATGCCGATGTCGATAGGGGAAATGATAGGCATTGGTTGGGGTAGTAGTCTTTGGACAAGGTCTGGTCAAGTCTATAGTCTTTGGATGAGATCTGGTTGGGTCTGGAAAGGTTTATGGTCTGTGGACAGGTCTGAAAAGGGCTACGGGTCTGGTTGAATGGTCTGAGAGTCTGTGTAGAGGTCTAGGGAAATGGATAGAATATCAAAAAGGGACAGAGAGATAGAGGAGGCCAAAAGGGAGATAAGGGTTCAGGTCTGGTCTGGCTGAATAACAGATAGATTAAAAAGAAGATACTGAAATGAAAACAATAGCAAATACTTACCTCATACCTGCTGGAGAAGGGATGTTGCAGACTTGGTTGTAGATTGATTGCTGATGGTGTGTTGTAGACTGGTTGCAGATGTTCAATGTAGAAGACTTCTAGCAAGGTGACTGAAGTAGAGTACCTATGCCTGAGAGAGAGTGATAGATTTTTTAGTGGATTCACTGAGTGAGTATTCACTGATTATTCTGACTGAGGTCTGATCTGAGAACGTCTTGAAACAAGGTTTGATAATGGATTGGAAACTGATTGGGAAATGGATAACGAATTGGGAAATGGATAATGGATGCAGTTTTAAGGGTAACCAACGTTGGTAGAACTGCCGACATCAGACGAATAGTGATCGATATCAGCGGCTGCAGAATGGGGATAGAGGCTAATTTTATCCTTCTGCCCAGTCTTACACGCTGTCAGGGTCAAGGTTCATGGGAAAATGATCGAGAGGGGCTAAATAGGCATGGGAGAGGATGACCAAGGGAGTAGACATGATTTTGGTGTCTACAATATGGGCTAATCTCTATGAATAAACACTAAGAATGCTAGTCACTCAAAATCTTCCTAAACCCTGATAAGTACATGATGGGAAAAAAATTGAGACTAATGGCTTATACTGAACTAGTTTGTATTGGAGAACCCTTGAATCACCTTTTACACTCTACAAGGCTCATCATTTTTTCACATGATCATACCTTCATCAGAATGGATGGAAGGAAACATGTACTTCTACATGGTTCTTAGGGTAAAAATAGGGTTCAACATGGAGGAGGAGAGTTTTAAAGTGTGGAATAATTATGCCAACTCTCTTATATATATTCTAGGTAAAAAATGGTGATTTGGGGGCATTTTCAAGGTTAGATGATTCAATAACCATCCACCCTTTTCCATATCCCTTCTTGGATAACTTGATAAGTTATATATTAGGATGATCATTCATAAAGAAGGAAACACCCTGAGATCCATGTTTATAGGAGTTTAAATCCATTGTTTTTCCTTATAAGTTCATGGTATTTATTTTCTAAAAATGCCCTCATGCTCTATGAATCATTGCTATTAAAATAAGTACCTTCTAGGAACCTATCGACACCTAAAAGTTCATTATATTCCTTGAACACACTTTGAAACTTAATTAATGTAGAGAAAGTATTGAAATACTCTTTCATGGACTTTACAAACATAAAAAATGGTACATATGATCATGGTTTAGGTCTGATCATGACTAGAATGGTGTATGTTTTGTTAGGAGTCATAAGTCCTAGGAGTCTTTCCTATAAAGTGTGAGATAATTCACCCAAGTAAGTATAGAGAAGTCATAAATGAGGTATGATTTTTAATATAGGATCAATCACCTCATCCATACTATCTCCTAGTCAAAGAACTCAAATATATGTAATAATATGCATATGTATAGTGGAAGTCTTGATTTATGGTTAGCCCTTAAGAATGATAAACTTGATGAATTTTGATGTAAGGAGTTTTTGAAATACATGACCAGAGTATTTTCATTCATACTTGGGTTTAATCTAACCTCTAACTCCATACTTGATCATGAAAAATTGGGAAAGAATTCTCAGCGAGAAATAGACACCTACATGCTTACTAAGAACCATGGGATAAAAATGCAATGTGTAAAATAAATTTAGAGTTTAAGTGGATATACATAACATATAGGATTCATGATTATCATGAGAATTATTGGATATTAAATGATCATGGGTTAATTAAGATCAGACCACTCAAGTTGATAGGCAGTCAAGAAACCTTAATTTCCACCCATAGGCCAGTCATGAAGTTATCTCAATTAAGATAGGTGAATTATTAGAAGATGGTTTGGATAGAATAATTAGAGTTATATGCAAGTAAAATGATCATATTCATTATTTTTTCATCACTTAGGAAGGCCTCAAGGTGATAAAAAAAAGAGAAGGTACACACTTATAGCTTAGGTAGACCCTAAACTAACATCTATAGTTTTGTCATGCAAGAATGTATAAAATAGGTATATGTGAATTGAATAAGGGTCTAAAAGGTTTGAAAAAACTTTTAATATATTTTATATCATGTAATAATTATTAATAAAACCTCAATTTCCAACAAAATGGATGATGGTCATACTTATTATAGACATACCCCTTAGACTCCTATAGGTATGGACTTAGAGAATAGTGGAAAGAGTGATTTGAAATTTACATGGATGAGAGTGTAGGGAGTGAGAAATAGTTCCCTTGAATTTTCTACCAAGGTTTCACAATATTCATTGATATGTTTTGGTCTTTTAAATAAAATGAGGAACCTTGATAGGCTAATTAGGCCTAGTAGACCTAAATAGGCAGTCATAGGCCTAAGAATTAAATTAGAATAAAATTTTAACTATTATGAGTATTTTAAGGATTTAAGACTCAACAAAAGTATGAGTGACGATGTTATAGGTTTGGTCCATGACGTTTAACTCAAATAATCAAGAGGAAATCCCAATAACCTAGCATTTAGGGTCGAACTAGCCTATTGGCTTACAAACCCTAAGCCCATGTATTAAAGATATATATAAACTTTTTGGAGTTTTAAAATAAGGTAAACCATAATAATGTGTTAGGACATGGTCACAATTCTCATAGAGTTGTTTGAAGTCAAACTCATGCATTCTCACACCTTGCACACTCAATGTTCCTCTCTCAAACCCATAACTACATGTTTTCTAGCTTGAGTGGTGTCATCCTCACGTGTGAACATCAAGGAGAAGGTTCATTAATTTATTATATGCTATGGTATGATGAGGTAAGTTTTATAATTGAATTCCTTGGCATTGGTTTTACAATCTAGGCCCTTAGGGCTAGGAATAATCATTAAGAGACTATGCATGTTTGAACCCTCCTAAAACCTTGGTAATGAATTAATGGGGAAGAACATAAAAAAATGAATATAAATTCCTTGGTTTATCTTTGTAAACACTTGAAACACATATCAAACTTTGATCAAGTTCTGGTCATGATGTTACTTTGTATGAACACCTATATGCGTGTACCAAGTACCCTATTTTTACAATATTTTATGGTGAAATTAAGGTGAAAATCTAGAGGAACAATTGAAAATAATTTATGAAGATTATTTGAAGTGTATTATATCCTATTATGACACAAAATACACTCAATCACCCTATAAACTCTCTTGCAATCCTAGGCTACAAATGCAATGTAGAGGTGCTAGCGGAGAGATGACCTAGTCACTTAAATGAGAAGAAATAGTAGGTGTACATTACCTAAAAATAATAAATCATGGTGTAATATGTTTATTTTGTATTTAATCATGAGTAATAACCTATTCTCAAGGTTCTATACAAGCTCCATGGACATCCAAGTGACTAGTAGCAAGTGACTAAGCCTAGTTACCTAGTAGGCATATTTGGCAAGCTAAGGGAAATGTCTCTTGGTTTAGAGAGATGTTAAGATGGTGAATGGAGAACCATCAATTCTGATGTAATTTATATATTTATAAAATCATACACATTTCATGTTCATTATGGAAAATGAGGTAGTTTTTTTCCTAGTTAACATACAAAAGAGAGAGATAGGATATTTAATGCCTCATGGAGGTTAATTAGACCATAATTATACCATTGTAATTACCAAGAGAATAAGTGGTTGAACAAGTTGACATGATCATACCTCAAATGAGGTCAAAAAATATTGAATTATCTTACACTACACCTATTCTATGCCATACTTCCATGAAGATTATCAACCCAAAATGCCTCATGCATTAGAGAGAGCTAGAAAGTGGTGTCTTATGGACTTTATTTCAAATATGAAACTAAAAACGGAGGTTTATTGTAGATGTATACACCTAAATTCACTCACCTCATTTATTATCACTAATATTACTATTATTCAACACTAATTTCACTTATCCCATCTAATCTCATTTGTCTCCTTTAATTTCATCCTAAAATCACCCCTTCTAGTCAGCTATTTAACATACCCTTCATTCCTCTCTATCACACTAACCTTATCCCTAGCTTATTCCTAGTCTTTCTTATATCTCTAGTCCCAAATCATCCATCCTAATCACCTATTAATATTGATTAGTCCATAAGAGGATTATATAATACTTCAATTATAGAATCCTATCTAACTTGGCCCTTCCTCTCTAGAATAATTTATTCTAGAGACTTCCAAGGAATTTTTAATACCTTTTTAATCTTCCCTCTCTCTTTTATTTAAACACCTACAATCCTCTATTGAAACCAATGATTGAATCCCTAAAATCTTCAGGATAATATGATCAACTAGTCCATCCAAGTCCATGAATCAAGCTATCATAATGTTGAAAACCTAAATCTACTTGTGAGAAATCTTCATCCTTAATCCTTTAGTCTTTTTATTGTTTAATATTGGTTTGGAGAAATTATCATTAGGATTTAATTGATGTAATGAATGTTCATTTGGGTTTGCATTTTTATCCTGATGGCTCTAGATCTCAATTGATGGATTGATATTTTGGGTTTTTTAATGTAATTACATAGTCAATTCCATTTTACTTAAAGTTTTATCTACATTTTTGTAACCATAGTGAGAGATCCCATTTAATATAACCTTATTGATTGTTGGAAGCATTTTTGATTACTTGCAGGGCTGACTAGGTGAAGAACAACTACTAAATTTTATCAAATTGTCACTCCCAGGTGAAATGTAATTTTGTTGTGCCTATGATAGTTTCAATTTTACACTGACTACCACACCTTAATCATTAATATCTAACCTTTTCTTGGAAAGTAAATTTTGTTTTGAAAAAGCATGAATTTACAAAATGTGATATTACCATTAAAGTTGTGATTTTATTATTTATGTTTTTGCATAAAATAGACCTCAGCATTTTAAAATCAAATTTTGCATCAATTCTAGTTTTTCATATCTCTATACTAAATAGTCATGTTGTAGGGTTGAGGTTTATAGCTGTCCATCTTGAAACTAGGAGTTCTTTCATGCTAAGCCAAAACACTAAAACACAGTCAAATTTTTTCCCTAAAAGAAGTGATATTATCATATAAAATTCTAATTTTGTCAAGGGTATCAAAAGTATGGTGTGAAATAGCTGATTGTGGCCTCTAATCAATTTTATTTCTCTGTCTAAGTGTTATTTGTCTATAATAATAAGAGGATCAACACAACTCTCTATCAAATGTCTAGATCAAACAACCCTTTTACCCTCTTGCTACAATATTATATATCATGAAATAGTGATTTTGCATAATTTAAGGGATATTACCTATTAATGAGTTGTATTGTCTTGATAAAAATTTAATAATCTAGGCACTAGTCTAAAAACATATCAAATACCTTTTCGATCTTTTGTGAATATATTTGTTCTATGTGCATATTTTTATCTATGTTTATGTTTTATTACACATTTTTGTTCGTATTTTAAGTTTAAATATAAAACCTTAATTATTTTCCTTTTCCTATAATATCGCTAATTGCAAAACTGTAGTTTTTTTAATAAAAGTCATGATATCACAAGTTTTAAAGTCACTACATGATACCACCATGGTTAACCCTTTCCAAAAAATCACAACTTTAAAGTAGTGATTTTACACAAAATCTACAATTTTATCTTTTCTTAATATGATTTTTCAATACAATGACTATGTATCTATGATTTTGCCTTCTACTCACTTTTAAATATATATTTTGTCCCTTTTTAGTGCACTTTTTAGGATCATTTTTAGTGATTTTTGAGTAATTCCAAGGGTTCCACCTTTTTAGGCTCTATAAAGGGAGCTGACCCTTAACCCCACAAGGGATGCTTCCCCTTGAACCCACTCAAGTCTTCCCTCCCTAGACCCCCATGACATTCCCTCCTTATCTAGAAAATTATAGAGCCAAATCATTAGCTTTTTAATAGTTTTTATTAAGGATTATTGGACTAACATTTTTTTTGTCATAGGAGTGAACCTAGTGGCTATTTTAGATTGATAACATCTTCTCTTGTAGGTCACAAATTTCATATAAAATATTTTTCTTTCAAGTTTCCATTTCATGAGTGTATATCAAAATACTAATGATTTTCTTGTAGGCCTCCTATCAAAGACATTTTGGCATCTTAAAAATCATTTTTTTATATTTTAATCACTTTGTTTAAATTGTGTTATCTAAATTCCTTTGTATATATCTTATATATATTTGATCTTGTATATATCTCACATCTAATTAATCAATTAATTAATCTCTTTTTGGTTTTATTGTCTATCACTTGAGGTTTATGGTGGTGTATGCTATACTCTTTGAATCCTTATGGTGATTCTTGGAGGATCAAAAACCACCCACAAACCCTCCCATTTTTATTTTTAGTATCAATGTGAAGTGGAACTTACACCCATGCACTTGCCATAGTCTTAGGGGGATATGTTGGCATAGTGTAGCCGTTGATGTTAATCTGATGTCATTAATGTCAAACTGTGTTGTCATTGGTGTGTAAATGATCAAGGCCAGTTGGTAGTGTGTGTTGTGATAAGCTTATGAGAATTTAAGGTATGTAGTGATTGCCATGAGAGAGAAAAGTATAGGTCCAAGTGTCTTATATATGCTTGGTTAATGTTATGTTAATGTCATGATGTGTAAGGATTAGATCAAGGCATCAAGGTGTCCTTCAAACCATTAGCTATAACCTATGAGAATGTATGTGTAGGTAACATGGTGAAGTTAGTGAGATTAGGCATGTGAAAATTTGTTTAGAATTGTATGGGCTTGAGAGTTAGATGTAGAATATTTTAGAATTGTTGTAAGGAAGATATTTGAGGACAAGTGTTTAAGTAATCTAAGAATAGTCATGTCATGAAGAGGCATGTGCATGAGTGAAGGATGATGTCTAGGTAAGAAAGGATAGTTGAGGTATCAACATGATGTTATCAAATGTGATCAATGATCGAGGTTAGTTGTAAGGTCCTTAGTAAAGAAGAGTATTGTGATGAGGTTTGCATGAGTTCATTAGTCAATGTTATAGTGATTCCAAGAGTCTAAGACATGTTTTTTATATGGTATTATTAATTTATGAGTGATGTGAAGGTTATCATGAAAGGTCCTTATTGTCAAAATTATCATGTTCTTCAACCTAGTAAGTGACTTGAGAAGGTATGTGTATAGGATGCCTAGTCTTGTGCATGAAGGGTTATGATGGCTTGATGAGATGAATACACATAGGTATACAATGCTATATAATGTTACCTTATCATGAATATGATGCATTGGATCACTTAGAAGAGTTTCAAGGTGAGTCTATAGTGGTAAGATATTAATTCTATGTCTAAAACTAGACTAGTTCGAGATCATTCCAAACCTAATGAGGTGTCATGAGGTATTATCAAGGACTATAAAGGATTTAAATTAGTGTTTGGTCATAAAATAGGCTACTTAATTTTGATAATGAGGTGTATATTACATGGAAAGAGGCTTGAAGGTCAGTTTGAAGTCCTATTATGGTTTGCAAGTCAAGGTCTAAGCAAGCGAAGAGAGATATGGTGGCCAAATGAGGTATGAATTTTATATTTCAAGATAAGAATGAGAATATGAGAATTTTTAGTGGTGTGATAGAATGTCCCAAGTGTGTTGACCAAGTTTGAGGTTAAATTTTTAATTTTTAGGCATGAAAATGTGTTTTTAGGTCTCACAAGTGCACATGATGAAGAGTTATCTACCTAATAATGTTTTTAAGAGTGTTCATTAGCACATGAAACATCTTCTTGAGGACATGTTGGTGGTATAGATTATATCCTAGCTGGGAAAGGGATTGTTTATGTCCTTTATCTAGATCTATCTCAACATAAGACTGACCCTAGATATGTGTATCCTATAATGGGGTCAGACCTCTAGGGTTTTCAATGAGGATAGATCTTTTGATGAATCATTTAGGTCATTCACACTAATAAAAACTACTGATGACCAAAGAAAAGAGAGAGAGATAAAATGAAAGGGAAAAGTGAAAGAGAGATGGTGATGCACTTAAATTATGGATGATCCACTTTTCTTGACTCTTAAACACTAATGAAATAAGCACAAGTTTTGATCTAGGATTCAAAATATCTATCATACATCAATATTTCATGTAGAGGTTCACCAAATGACCAAAATCTAAAGGAAATGAAGGAGATTTATAAATCAATACACTAACCATTCAAAGTATCCATATATGGGATTCAATCAAAGGATGAAGAACACTAAACATGACTTGCATAGTAGGATGAACTAGTAACATGGTGAGATCAGAACTTGACAAGGGAGAAAAAATATACCACATATGCAAATCTGACATATACACACTATACCATAACAATGAAATATAAAATATTCTTTTATTCATATTAATAGGTTATAAGTTCTATCTTAGTAGAGTTTAGTCATGCCTAAGAGAGGGGGTAGAGTGATACTGAGAGGATATAGAGGGATCTAGTTTTTGGCTCAAAAGCCCTTATATATAGTAAAAGGAGAGAGAGAGAGAGAGAGAGAGAGAGAGAGAGAGAGAGAGAGAGAGAGAGAGAGAGAGAGAGAGAGAGAGAGAGAGAGAGAGAGAGAGAGAGAGAGAGAGAGAGAGAGAGAGAGAGAGAGAGAGAGAGAGAGAGAGAGAGAGAGAGAGAGAGAGAGATGGGATAATGCATAAGAGAGTGGAGAAAGGATCCTAGTCATCAAGAAATGTGGTGGTAGCTTATTGGTTCTTTTTGCATGCATGCCTTCATCCAACAAGAAAACCCTTACTTATTCTAACGGTATTTGAGATCCTCCCATTATCTAAGAGATCCTATTGTAGGATAAGGGTTTGTTCCATATGCTGACAAAGTTTGATTGAATATAATCAATGTCCTTAAATGCTTCTCCAACTACTATTTTTCCACCTTGGGACCCTAAGCCCACTTGAATTTTTTATGAGGATCAAATCCTCAAATCTTGAAATTGATAATCATACCATGCCTTGAGTAGTAAATTACCTATTTTGTTAATGATGGAGCCATGTTGATAGATGATATCCTTTGAGAAAATCACCCACATATATCACATGATCATGTGTCCACTATATATGGAAAACTAATCTAAGATTATTGGTTTTCCTAGTCTTTATATTAATATAGATCTATATAGTATATTGGCCCTCATGGAATCCCATTAAGTCTTAAAAGGCCCATTTAGTATTTGTAAGAACCAAGATATCATGTATACATGGATCATCATTTAAAATATGGTTAACACAACTACAAAAATAACCTTTCTTGATATAATTTAATGAACCAAAGGTCCATATTTATCTCTAATAGTGGTCCCTTATGTTCCTTATATCATGCTGCATTAGTGTGTGCCTTAAATGGTGTTAGATCGATCTTTAATGATGACTAGGCAATCCTATGAAACCTATTTTCTTCCATCAAAAATGGATTCTCAACTTTTTTTTGAAGGTCTTGGGCTTGCCTTTATTTCTAATTGGCTGTTGAGATCTGACTCAACTTGTTGACATATTGACATTTTCTCACACCATCGATCTTAATCTATATGATCCAGTACCATCCATCTATCTTGCCCTTGACTTATTAACTTTGTTCAAGATTATGTCACATATCAAATTCATGTTGATTCTTAGGATTCATTATTAGTCTATAGCTTCACATGCTTATGCCATGTTTCAATATCCCAATCTCCTTGACTATTTTAATCATCTCACACCATTGGATCAAGATTTATGTTGAGTGAGGAACATTAAATTTGTTGGGACCCACTACTTGAAAACTAACATCTACTTCATGAGCCTAAAATTGACATCTCCATGCCCATCATTTGATGTCCTCATGAATATATTTGATATTCACACGATCATAAATTTTAGGATCTAATGGATTTTTTTTGTCTTAAATTTAACATCTACGTGACCATTAAATCCATTTGTGAGCCCATCATTAACGTTCATGATACCATTAGAATTTAAATTGTAGTGGTGTTTTTGATTCAAATGGTTACTTGCTGGGTCTTAAATTTGATGTTAGTAATTTTTTTTTACTTTATAAATCCATATTTTCATCCTTATAAATTGAGCTAGAAAGCTCACATATCCATAAAACTTTTGGAGGATGATCTAGGCATGAAAGGCTCTATGGGGCTATAATATTTTAGCTCACATGAATTTCTAAGGTGCATTTATAAAATGCAGAAGTTAGCTGGTCCAATCATTTCTCCATGATGTCCTAGTGATGGTCTTACCTCAAATTTTCATAATTCATCTTTTGATCAATTCTTTCAAGGTGTTGATGGATTTTCTAAGGATTTACAACCTAGTTCACTCTCTTGAATGCTTGAAACACCATGAAAACCTACTTGGATCCTTCCATTTGAATATTCAGACCCATTTTAAGTCATTAAACCATTACTTCATCAATCCATTCAAAATCTTCATATGTGGACCAAAAATGGCTAACATCTTTGGTGAGTAACAAAGGGTTGCATGCCTGTCTATGCAAGATAACCCAGATCATGTTTCCTTATCAAGTACATTGGCCATGGGGTCTCTTCTATAGTCTAACACATTAACTTGGATTTGGAACTAGCTACCAATATTGGTCTAACCTCTTATGAAATAAACAAGGACAACAAAATAATAAGACAAGATAGAGTTCCCAAGAAACTTATTAAAATGGAAGCTAACTTATTAGACAAAATCTTCACAAAGGCACTTAGAGAAAAACATGAACTTACTTTAATATATAGAATATTATCCATAAATTCATAAGCACCTCCCTCATGGGTCAAATTTAAAACTATGAGTATCATTCACTTATAACAAACCAAGCAAAAATATACCTTACTTTGGAGGTATTATAAATGGTGAACCAAGTAGCTTGATGGCTAATCCTTTTGATGTGCTCCACAATAGATGAGACAAAATGAAAATGTCTCCAATGTAGGTATACTATTCCAAGTCCTCCAAGATTAGTTCATGTTAGTATATAGGAGAACTTGCTTGTTGTTTCTCATCACTCTTGAGAAGGTCTTGTGTGAAGACTTCATTTGGGCTCTTGGGATCAACTGCGCTTGGTTCAATTGGTGGTTTAAAAATACCATGTTATTTTACATTGTCTTTATGTAAATAATGATTGATCATGATTAGAGAATTATTTTCATAGCTTTTTGGAATAAGGGCATATCATTTGACCTCTTTAACTTTTTTGGTTATGGAATTAAACTAATACCATAACTCTTCAGGCTCTTCACTAGTATGTTCATTATATTGAATCACTTGAAAACTTGAGATGTCTCCTTCATCAACCTCACTCAATATTTCATCTTAATTTTCAATGAGGGTTGATTTGACCATTCAAGGTCTGAATCATCACACCTATTTTTCTCAAGATCTAAATTGCTTTCATCTAGCTCTAACATATTAGGGCAATCTTCATTTGGCACCTCATCTTGAAGTGTACCCACCTGAAACATCTAATATTGATCCTATTTTTGATATGTGTATAATTGACCTTCAATGGTCCATTCAAAATCTATTCTATCTTCATCTTGAGGATTGACCTCATCAAGATCCAATTTATTTGTGTCAAAACCATGCCAACAAGGCTAGCCCAAACTTGACTTTTCCATTTTTTGATGAAGTGGAATACCAATTATGATTTATTCATCATAAACACTTTAATTTTACTCTTTATGATCACCTATTATTTCAATTCCCTCCTCTATCCTTTGTATAACATGATCCTCCTTTAAAAGGGATATGGTGGGAGGGTGAAGAAGTTCACCTTGCTTGTATCTTAAGAGGGTATCTTTCCAGCTAGGTACTTTGAATTATTTTTTAGGTGGTTACTAAATTGAGGAGAGAGAGTCTCAAAAATATTTTACACCAGGCTCATTGAGCTGAGATATGGTTGCTTGATTCACTTCTTACAAAGTTAACCCTTCCTCTACCAGGACTAGTTTTTGGACTACCCCAACTAACAACTCCACTTCCTTATTTTTTCCCTCCTTGATTTATATACATGAGGTTAATGTGTAATAATTAGCCACATTCTCATTTTTTTAATGGGTGTGGGGTAAGGTGGTTTAAAAAGAAAGGGTATGAAATAGTTAGTGTTATAGGAGAGGATCCAAGATAGAAATGCTTCATAATATTGAGTGAGAATGGGTAAAGGGGTAGGAGAGAGAAAAATAATTGGCTCATTATTGACATACTCTATATCCCATTACTTAAACACTTATTTAATATATAATACCCACCCTTTCATTTCTTGCTTCTCAATATGTGGGTAGTCAATTTTTTCAATGAATGCTCATACATTCCAAAACTCTTGCAAGAATATCTTTATCCCATCCATGGCATAAATAGGGAATTATTTTCCAATCTTGACACCCTCACTAATATTCATTATAATTTTTCCTTGGTCCAATATTGCATGTCTAAGTTTTGACAAGGATGGACATTGACAAGGTTGACTAAGGGGGTGGTCAGGGACTCTTGAAGGGTAAGGTTGAGGCTCTTAGTGGGGAAAAGGTGAATAAGGCTGGTCTAAATGAGATTACTACTCTTCATAACATATTAGCATACTATCTACATTTTGGACCATGTTTCATATCATTATTATGTCCTCATTCCTATAAGATGACCATTATTCACTTTCACAAATAGGCCATCTATTCTTCACTAACTGAAGAGCACTCCTTTATTTTTATAAAGCATGGATAAGGATGACTAGAGAAAACTCCAAACCCTTACCAATCTCCCTTATCAATCCAATATAACCTGATAATGCTTACTTTACTCATGATAAGGGCACAATAGGGTAATCCTCATCTTTACAAGGTGAATTAAAGGACTAATTTGAATGCAAAGTAGGTTGACCTTGGTCATATGTAGTGGTAGAAGGGGGAAAAAGGCCATGATAGGTTTGATAGGATATGTTAGGGCCACTTGGGGGTAACACATAAACATTATTTTCTTGATAAGTGTGAGGTAGAGAATAAACATACTAATCAAAAGATGACTGATTATACATACAAGATTATAATGATTAGGCACTTAGTTAAGCTTATTAACCAGCTAATAGATGCTCTAAGTCAACATTGATGTTTTTAAAATGACTCCAAATGCTAATACATATAATAAAAACACCAAAAATTCTTCCACTACTTTGGACCTTAGTCCTACCGAGCATGCTAAAACTATTGAAGGTCTAGATTGCACCCTAGCTAGGTGAGGAATTATTCGGGCCCTTTACCCAAATCTATCTCAACATGGGATTGACCCAAAGCTATAGGTATCCTATAATAGGGTCATATATCTAGGGTTTTTAATGAGGATAGATCTTTTGATGCATCATTTACCTCATTCACACTACTAAAACCTACTAATGACTAAGGAAAAGGGAGAAATATATAACATGAAAGGGAAACCTAATCTAAAGATGGTGATTCACCTAAATTATTTTTATCCACTCTTATTGAATCTTAAAAACTAATGAAACAAGCACAAGGTTAGATATAAGATTCCAAATATTTATCATACATCAATATTTCATGTAGAGGTTCACTAAATGATCAAAAGCTAAGGGAAATAAAGGAGAGGTCTAAATTAAGACACTAATTAGTCATAATATCCACATGCGAGCTTCAATAAAAGGATGTAGAACACTAAAAATGACCTACATAATAAGTTGAACTAGTAACTAGGTGAGATCATAACTTGACAAGGGAGAAAATCTCTACCACATATGCAAATCTAACATGTACAAACTATACCAAAACAATGAATTCTAAAATAATCTTGTATTCATCTCAAAAGGTTACAAGATCCATCTTGGTAGAGTTTAGTCATGCCTAGGAGAAGGAGTAGAGTGATACCAATAGGATACAAAAGGATCCAATTTTTGGTTGGAAAGCCCCTATATGTAGAAAAAAGAGAGAGATAGAGATGGGACCATGTGTAGGACAGTAGAGAAAGGATCCTAGTCATCAAGAAATGTGGTGGTATCTCATTGGTTACTTTTGAATGCATGTATTCTTTCAATAAGCTAACCCTTACTTATTCCAATAGTCTTTGAACTCCTTCCATTTGTTGAGATATCCCACTAAAAGACAAGGGTTTGTTCCATATGTTGACAAAGACTATTTGAATGAAATCAATGCCATTATCTACTTATCCAGCTAATAGTTTACCACCTTGGGACCCTAAGCCCACTTGACATGTTTATGAGGATCAAATCATCAAATATTGAAACTAATAATCATGCCATGCCTTGATTTGCAAAGTATCTATTTTTTTTATGATGGAGTGATGTTGATATATGAGACCCTTTGCATTAATCACCCATATCTACCCCATGATCATAGGTCCACTATAGATGGAAAACCAATCTAAGATTATTGGTTTTCCTATAATATTTATATTAATATAGATATATAGACTATATAGCCCATTTTGAACTCCTGTTTGGTCTAAAAAGACCCATTCAGTCTTTGTAGGAACCAAGAGCTCATGTATACATGGATCCTTCTTTACAAGATGGTGAACATAACTATAGAAATAACCCTTCCCAATATAATTCTATAAACTAGATGTCTATATTTAGATCCAAAGGGGGTCCCTTATGTTCATTATATCTTACTACATCAATGTGTCCCTTTAATGGCATTAGATTGAGATTTAATGGAGACTAGGTGATCCTACAAAACCTATTTTCTTCCATCAAAAATGGATTCTTGACTTCTATTGAGGGTCCTGGGTTCACCTTTGTTTCTAATTGGTTATCGATATCTAACTCAACTTTTTGACATATTGACCTTTAATCATACCATCAATCTTGATTTATATGATAAAGCACTAGCCATTGATCTTACCTTTAACTTGTCAACTTTTTTCAGTCTTACTCCACATATCAAATGTGTATTGATTCTTAGGATTCATTATTATTCTATAGCTTCACATGATTATTCCATGTGTCAATCAATCGAGCTCCTTGACTATTTGACTCATCTCACACTATTGGATCAAGATGTACAATTGAGTGAGGATCGATAGATCTACTGGGACCCATTGTTCAAAAACCAATGACTATTTAATGAGCTTAAAATTGATATTTTCATGCCCACCATTTGACATCCTCATGAATTTATTTGACATCTACGTGACCATTAATTTAGGATCAAATATATTTCTTATTTTTATGTCTTAAATTGGAAATTTACATATCCATAAAATACATTCATGAACGTATCATTAACATATGTGAGCCCATCAGAATTTAAACTATAGTGATCTTTTTGGATTAAATAGTTACTTACAGAGGATTCAATTTGATGATAGCATGAACATTTCACTCTACAAGTCAATATTTGCATGCTTATAGCTTGAGCTAAAATAATCTCATAGACATGAAAATTTCAATGGATGATCTAGGCATAAAGGGCTCTATTGTGTTATAATATTTTAGTTTGCATGACTTGTTAAGGTGCATTTCTACAATGCATGAGTTAGTTGGTCCATTCATTTCTCTATGACTCTTGGTGATGGTTTACCCTCAAATTTGCATAATTCATCCTTTGATCAATTCCTTCAAGGTAATAATATATTTTTTAAGGCTTTTTTAACTTGGTTCATGCTCTTGAATGCTTGAAACACCATGAAAACCTACTTGGATCTCTCTATTTGCATTACTAGACCCATTTTTTATGCCATTGAACCATTACTTCAACAATCCATATAAAAGCTTCATATGTGGGCCAAAAATTTCCAACAGGACCTAGGCTATTCATGGTAGATGGGGAAGGGTCCTATATTAATGTTTCAGACATTAGTTTTTAGAATGAGGGGCTAAGCTTTTTGAATGATTGCTAATAGTGGAAGATGGTTTAAACCCTCAAATAAACTTGATAGTCACTCAATATGAAAGAAATTGTTCTAAAGTTCTCAAGATGGATTGGTATGTTTATTTAAGTTATTTAAGGTTGTATTCTACTCTTCCCAGCACCTCCATGTATGATTGAATTTTCATGTGTGTGAGTATACCCTATAAGAAAGTGCCAATTTCTTAGAAATTTACTATAAAAGTCAAAGTTAACCATGTTAAATTTGATAAATGGATTGAATACAAATTTTTATACATTTAGTTTGTATCCATGGTGGTTTATTTATAGGTTTTATCCCTTAGGGGTGCTAAACCAATCATCAAATTTGACTTGTCGTTAACAAGCCTAATGTTACAAAATGGTGAGAAACCTAGGTAAAAGTGAGAAGATGATTAGGGATGTGTTATTATGGAATAGGGATGAAAGAAAGTACATTAATACAATTTTAAATACTTATAAGACATGTTCATGTTGTATATAAGTATTGGAGATCATTATATATAGCAAAAAGGTTTTCATAAGTTGACTTGTCTAGCTTAGTGAGGTTTATCTATAATGAGGTCATGAGATTGGTCTATAAGACCAACATTTATAGTTTACCATATTATCATTATATCTAAAAATGGTATATTGATATAATAATATCATCCATATGCATCAGGAGTCTCTTGAAATGGTCATACAGGTGATTGAAGGTCATTGTCACCATGATTGTGCTTTAATGTAAACTAGTAGTTTTAGGTAAGCAAGTTATAGTGATGAGTATGAGAATCTATGCCCTATGTTGAAGCATATAATGTACATGGTTTTTTTTTTTAATTTAATTTATTATCCAATCTTTTATAATCTCTGGTACTCAATGAAATTAGTGAAAATGTTGAATCCAAAATGGCTTGACTAATTGAGTAAGGCCCGTGAGAGAGAAGGTGAACAAATTAGTATGTAAAACCAATAATTACCATTAAATATTATGATATTTATATTGTATGTTTTTATGAGGATTTTTTAAGATCAATTTCATTCATTTTATGTCCTTTCATGTGTTATTTTATGTGTCAAAAGTTCAAGTTTTCATGACTATGTTTTGAGGCTAGTTGGTAGTTCAGAGTGAGCATGTTATATATAAGAGTTTGAGATTGTATACCCTAATATGAAGTATTTTATGAACCTAATGTTATGAGGCTTATGAATATGTTATTTTTTCCATGGTTTTTTATCTAATTGGTGTTTTATATTTAGTAGTTTAAGACAAACTTTTTGGGTACGCACAGACCTAATTGTGAACAGTACTAATGGCATGTTTCAAGTGATGGTTGGAGATAAAAATTATCATGAACCTAAGATGATATTTGTATAGATATATTGGAGTTTCATATGAATTTTTCTTTTCATATTTGTATTTTTAAATTGTTTCAAGAAAGGTAAAGTGTAACATGTCCTAAAGTAGACCTAATAGAATTAGGTCTCTATAAGACCTAAAGATGAAATGAGGCCCAATTAAGGTATGTAAGACCTATAAGGACTCAAGGAATGTTTGATTAATTTTTATGAGATGTCCTAATATCTATTCCATGGATGCCATAAGAAGGTAAGGGTGTTTTTTCAACTAATAAGAATATGAACAAGATGCTTATATAAATACAAGGCAATTTTAAACTGATTTGAGTATACAGAGTAAGAAAAAAAAGAAGCACATTGAGGAGCATAAGGAGGTCATGTAGAACATTATAATTGTGTATAAATATAATAATTAATATATAATATGATTTTTTAGTATGGATATCAAGGTCATAAGACCTAATCAGTCTTGAAAAGAACCAATAAAGCAAAGAATCCTAGAGGCAATTTTGAGAGGGATAGAAGTGTGTGAAGAGTTGAAGAAGGTGATCATTATCTATTGTATGAGAAATAAGGTATGTTTAATGTGATCAAGTGTTTCAGGTGGTTGAGTTGGTCTTGATTGATCTAGGGGGTTGTGCCTCTTTATAAGTTGGTGCTTGTTAAAGCCTAGCTGGGTTGGTGATCCATGTGAAGTTGGCGTATGTAATCAAAATTGCATGATGTACATGAATTAATCATAAATCAGAAAATATAGAGCACACCTATACTTCTAATTGGTTATACACTTGTTAAGTAAGATAATTACCAATATGTGGATCCATTATACCTAATTAGTGGATCACTTGTATCACTTGTCACAACATATCATGTTGGGAAGGGTTCCAAAGCCTAAAATCTAACACAATCACATAACCCTAAAAGAGTCCTATGATTTCATATTTCACTTATGATAACAAATAATAAATTAAACTATTCTAATAATAAGTAAAGTAAACTAATCTAGTACACAACAAATCTCATAGCACAAAGTGGGGGATAGAACAAAATAAATAAACAACTAAACTAAACATACATAGGAGACATATACTCACATCAATGTATCCATAATCCTAATAAATAGAAGATAAGAATACATATTACATTATCTGTCTACTCTTACAAAGGATAAATAAAGTTAGGAATACTTACTTTTGAATATGAACTTACCGAGCCTCAATCTCTCCCTTGGCCAAGATGCTTTAGAAGAGATAGTTGTGATTGTATGGATAACCAAGATAAATTAGATCTAAGATACACAACCTACCTAGGCATCCAAAATAATTCTCCACAAGACAATATTATAGCTCTAAATAAATTATTTAACCCTAAAGATTTATTCCTCAAGTAGAATGGTCAATAAATAGATATTTGTTCACACTTCTTCACTTAAATTTTCACTCTTTTTGATATGGTGGTAAATGCCCTTGTATATATAGTAGTATCTTACCTAAAAAAATTTAGACATGATAATTGTACTAGGTGGACTAGGTTGACCTAGTTAAATTTCTAGGTTAATGCCTAAAGTCTATGCTAGGTCGGTTGGAAGGCTAATAATCTAAAAGAGCTAAAATGTCCCCACAACACACAAGGTCAACTAGGTTGACCTAGTTGGTTGAATAGGTCAAAATGGAAATAAGGAAAGAAATGAAGGAATAAATCATGATGATTACTAGAATGGATAGGAAAGAGAGAAATATGTTTAGGGTTCAAGGTTTTATGAGACAAGAGTGAGGATGACAAGTGGAAAAAGGAACAATAATCTTACAAAGCACTGATGGTCTACCCACCCCTTTCAAGGTACACCGCTTAAGGTGTGTACTGAAAGAGATTCAGACTTGATAGGTTAATAAAAGATTAAAAGTGTCAATAATCAAGAAAATTTTGAATATATTATGTGTATACATATGCCCCAGCTGAAGCTCATCATCTGTCATGTAAGTGCAACATAGGATGGTGCTTTGAAGATAAAACATGATAAAACATAATGTTGATGATAATTAAAGTGTAATAAGAAGAAAATAGGATAAATGAAAGGATATAATTGAGAAACACATACTTTTAACTTACCTTAATGTTTTACATAAATTATAATATTGCAAGAAAGTGAAGGCATCTAATGTAAAGCACACTACGCAAACCTGTAGAAGTTAGTGCAAAAGAAAGCCAAAAATTGTAATTTTTGGAATATAGGCATATAATAGTGGAAAAAAAATCTACATCATCATGATTTTAATGAATTTTATGGTTTGTAAAATGGATGATTATAAACAAAGATATGAGCAAAACAAAGAATGTAAAGGAAAATAATTGAAAAATTTTAGATTTTGAAAACTAATTTTAAGTAGAAAAAAGAGAATTAATTTTGTTATTTTGAATTTTGAAAGAAACGAAAGAGAGATTTGAGACCAAATAGGATAGTATGGTGAGATAATCACATGTTAGATGAGGACACCTAGAGGTGACAATAGGTGCAATACAGGTATGCAACTATAGATCTCAAACCAGTTTTAAAAATTTATGTTGAATTAAGTGATTTTTTTAGTAAATTTTGATTTTAAGAATTTATATACATAAAAAAGAACAAAATTAGATTATAATTTTATAAAATATGAATATTGGAAATGGGTTTGAGGTAAATAGGGAGAAAACAAGAAAAATGCATATTTTTAGCAAAATATACTAGGTTAACCCACTGAACCTACTAGGTCGACCAAGTCAACCTAGTATGTTAAATCAGGGAGAAAATCCATGTGGTTGTCCTAGTAGGTATAGGTTTTTCTAGTGTATTTTTCAAGCTAATACCTATTGGAAAAGGTTGACCTAGTAGGTTGAATCAGGGGAAAAATCCATGTGGTTGACCTAGTAGGTATAGGTTGACCTAGTGTATTTTGCAAGCTAAGACCTAGTGGAAAAGTGTCCAATTGGTCCATAAGGGCGAAAATGGAAAATTAACACTAGGGAGAGGAGGATACGAGGAAAAATAAGAAATTTAAGATGAAATAAGATAAAAATAGGGAAATTTTGGTCAAACTAGGTTGACCAGGGAACTAGTATAAGCATGAAAAAGTGTGCCAAAAGCTAAAAGAGGGCTAAAATGGCCTGAAATGACCAAAGAAGGGAAAGGACCAAAATAGGATAAAATGGATAAAAATGAATAAATTATTATTTTTTAATTAAAAATAGAATTTATAAATAATCTATTGTGATTATACATGACATGGAGGAACTAATACATCCTTTGTTATTTCTTGATTGCATAGATGGCCATGGTTACAAAGGTTGTTAGACTTGTCTTGGTTGTTAGATTTGTTATATAGGTTGAAAAATAGAGATAGATCTATAATGGTATACATGGGTCTCAAAGGTATATAAAATATGTGTAGGATCCCCCTCAACATGGATGTGTTGGTCATGCTCCTTGGTTACCAAGAACAATTGACTAACACCTTTATATGGGAGGTGGATAGGGATGTGATAGAGGTGGATATCACACTAGAGGATGTCCATCCCATCCTCATAATGATCATAGTAGGATAACTAGTGACTATAGGGATATTATATAACATAGAAGAGAGGGGAGCCTTAGCCATGTGGGATACAGGCCTAGAGATGATATGTTAGGGTGGAGAGTGAGTATGGAGGATGTGTATATATCATAGATTATAGATCTTTAGAAGGTAGTGGTAGGCCTTGTGACACAGTGAGTGATTTATCACAAGTGGGATGGCAAGGTACCAATATACATGGTAACCTTGAATAGGATGATGTTGGAGGAGGGAGTGTTATATAATCTAGGATTTGTCATCTAGGTCCAACTAGTTCTTGATCTATTTGAGATGCAAGTCAGAGGACATAAGACCATGGGATCAATCATACTATTGATAGCATAGATATATGAGATATTTCTCATGTATCAGCTAATTAGGTTACCCCATTTAGTCAATGATAGATCACCTCAAGTGAGGAGATGGATGGAGGACCAGATATCATGGGTCATGCCCCACATGCTAGTGTTATAGATAGTGAGTTGCACTGACATAATATGGTAACCATATGAGTAGATAGTGACTACTTGGGAGATTTTTCACATATTTAGACTAGTGATAGATAGGAGATAGGTGATAGTACGCTATATATGGTGGAGAGAGCCACATCTGGTGGCATGGGTGCTAGGGTAGATGGGTCTACCTAATCTAATAACACCAATACTCATGCTCAAGTAGTAGACTCAACATATGAGAGAGCCATGAGGGAAGTGGGGACTCAAACCATTGATAATGAGATTGATATTGAGGCCATGTTAGGAGTGACCATGGATTGGTCAGGCATGATGAGGGGTAGAGTAAGAAGAGGTGAAGGTGGAGGCATAGATACTAGACATACAACCACCAAATCTATAGAGAGATGAAATGTAGCCACTAAAGACATGACATCGATAGTGTCAGAAAGAGAGTGGACACTAGCATCATCCTTGGAAAGTTAGTAGAGGACCTAAAAGATAGATAGATGAAAGAGAGATTGTTCATGCATAGGTTGAGATAGACATGAGTAATGGCAGTCAGGTTCAAGCTGAATAGGTGACTATATAATATTTATTAAGAAGCCACACTAATTGGGTGATTCTATTCAGTGGTTGTATGGATGGTGACACCATAGGGGCTAAGACATAGCTAGGTATGAATATGCTTGAATTATTTATTAAGTTGTTATTTGGTAAATAGATAGATATTATGAGATATGATATTGATCTAATATCTATTTGGTGTGATTTTGTAGTTCTAACTAAGGATGAGGAGTAAATATAGGGGTCCCTAGTTAGGGGAGCACTCCATGACATCCTATATGAGACTATAGATTTAAAAACCTATGAAAATAGAGGATTTGAGTGTATCATCTACCCCAACTCAGGTAAGCTAGTTCAAATTAGTGGGAGAGGTTGTGAGGTAGATACATATGTAGAGAGAGAGAGGGTACATCCACTAGTAGAGATGGGTATAGGGGAGAGGTAGGCCTAGTAGGCCCTAGCTAATAAGAGAGCTATGCATCTAGTTATAGTGACACAAATTATCAAGGCATATATGGTGATGTAGACCCAATTAATGTAGGCATATGTAGTGACCTAGATTGAGTTAGTATAGGGATATGTGTAGATGGCATGTCTACAAGGATAGGTATAAGGATTAAAATCTTGGGTTGCCTTATTACAAGGTACCATTTAGAGGAGTTATATTGAGACTTCAGTAGGTAGCATGGCTAGGCCATGAGATAGATAGGATGGAGCTCATCCCTAGTTCTGAGGCATTATATATGATTGTATATGTTGTATCAAACTATTGAGATATATAGATGATGTATTATTCAGGCTTCTTAGTGTTGGTTGTCTATGTTATCTTTATGATGGTTTTATTTGTTCATTATGATTGAGGCTATATATGGTTTAGATATATTTATTTATATCACATGTATTTTATCTTTCTTGTATATGATATAGTAAATATATGTGATGGTTTCTTTTCTAGCATTATGGATTATACATGCATGGTAAAAAAGAAACATGCAAAAAAGGACGTGAAAAAATAGAATCAATCAAAAATGAACTACACATTATTTCAAGTTGGGAAATGTGTAATAACAAAAAATTACTAAGTATTAAAATCCATGAAAATGACAAACAAAATGGTAAAAAGGGATTTGTTTTAAACCCAAAGTAAAAGTTTTTTGCACCATATTAAAAAAATAAAATCATACTAAATATCACATTGGGAAGTATGATTATAAAGTAATAAAATGGAAGGTATGTGAAAGTGCACAAATGATAATAAAAAAAAATCAAAATTAAGTCAATCAATCATACTATTCACAATGGGAAGTGCAAAAGAAAAACAATTTTTTCAAAAGCATGGTCTTAAATTTATCATAATAATTCAATCTGGGAAGTATGAGAAATTCAATAAATGGTTGTAATCTTGCATACACTCATAAGATAAGAAAATAAAAGGTGAAATAAAAATTAAGTAATCATAAAAAATACTAAATATCAAGATGGGAATTATGTCAAATGACGTGTAACCTCATAATCAATCAAATATTATCTCTTACTTGATAGATGTAATTTGGATGGTGACTTGGTTATTAGAAACATTTTGTTTTGTGAGGAGGGTTGGCTCCTATCCATAGTCTTACACTATAAATCACAAAATAAAACCCAATGGGTACCAAAATAGCATTGGTAAATATAAGGATTAGGAATGGTAAATCAAGGATTTGGGTAAGATGATGGGAAAGGTGGTAATTTATGATGGATTTCGGGTCCTATCTATGGTCTTACAAAGTAACTCATAAATGAAATCCCATGGGGAGTGATAAAAAAGAAAAAGAATATTTTCCAAGAGGAATTATGAAGAAATGGATAGAAAAAGGGAGTGTAAAAATAAAATAATTAGACATCATATGAGAATACCTTAGGAGGCAAGAGACATACTAAGGACATGAGAAGACACTAAGTGACTAGTGGTAATATATGTACAAATGAAACCTATTCCCTATAGACACAAAGCTTTGTAGTACATAAGTGTGCTACTAAGATCAAATCATGAAAGTAGATTGATACAAGGAAAATTAAAATGGACATACCTCCCCATGACATGCTCCTTACTCCTTAGGAACCCTTCTAGAGCTGTCAGTCTACTATGAAGATTGGGTACTTACATGAGAAACTAGGTAGCACTACAAGTTTTTTTAATTATCCTCTTCTAATCTACTTTCCTAGTTTACCCCAAAGGACCTCAACATATCATGAGGCAAACTATGGATTTTTTCTTTGACAAGAAGAAGAAGATGTGCTTTGAGTCACATCTTTTAGTGTGATTAGACTTTTAAGAAAATGCATATTTTTGTCTTTTGATATCATTGCCTTTTATTTAAATTATTTGGATTTTAACTTTCTTTTGAAATTTTTTTAAGATATCTCCTCCATATGGATTTGCAATGACCAATCATGAGAGAGATAGTGATACACACGAATGAGTTGTAAGCTAAGTCTAAAGGAAGCTAAGTAGCTCAAAGCAAAATATTGACTAGGAAACTTAGGCTTGACAATGAACAAGTATGTAATCTCAAGTCTCAACCATGTATATGCTTAGTTTTTAGAAAATAAATAAGGAAAAAGGAGATCCGAAGGTGGACTAGTAAAAGGAAATAGTAATGAGAAAGACTATTTACTAATTGATCACATGGTAAAAGGAGATAATAACTAAAGGGAACAAGGTATAGATAACTAAGTCACCATGACAACTATCTATGAAAAATAAAGATAAGAAACCAAACAATCATGAAGATACAAGGGGAAGAGTTTTGAGAAAAAATCTAAAGGAAATGAAAGAAATGATAAGTGAAAAATAGAAATGATAAGGAAAAGAAAATGATATGTGAAATGTAAAAAAAAAAAAAGATAACTATAATAAAACAAGAAATAGAAACATGATATAAGATATGAAATAATTTGACACAGTTTCAAATAATATAATAAAAAATATAAATAATATTGGAGTATATGTCCAATATAAATATAAATGAGAAATAACCATGCATGTGCTCATAAATATCATCAAATATATCCACACACACATTATCATAGACAATATATAAATATCTATGAATCTGAATATGAACTACTATTAATGTGTCATCAATCTTTTCTAAATACCAGGAAAATACTTATTTTCTAATCTCCTCAAATGAAAAGGTATAAATACTCATTGGATAATGCTAAGAAGGGGAATTAGTCAAAGGATGGTAAAGAGAATGCATGGTAATGAGATCTATGGGAGATGAAATAATCACTGGTGGAGAAAGATCTATGGGTGAAGGAGGGTCAACAGGTGGAAAAGGGACCATAGATGGAGGGAAAAATGTGGTGAAGGGACCACAAGAGGTGAAAATATGGGAGAAGAAGGGGGAGCCTTATTTTGAAAATGAACTATGGTATAAATGGTATAATGTCTAATAATATCTATAAGATGGTCCTTAAGATGTTGTTAAAGGATATGACAATGATCAGTGTCATATGTGCCACATTGGTACCATAGACAATACCTATCACCATAATTAGGTATATATTTAGGTAGGATTTTTGGAGGAGGAAAGGTAGTGTATATCTATGGGGAATAAGGATGCAAGTTATCAATATATTGTTGTAACTCATGATAAAAGAGTGATTATCTATCTCAAAGAAGCAACAAATATGATTGTGAGTATTTTTAAGAGAAACACTCATGGGAGAAGGTGTAATAGGCATGGAAGAAGAAATATATGAAGCATCAACCAATTTGGTAGGTATATTATCCATCTTAGGTAAAGGAATCAAACCATCACAAAGAGAATGTGGTGATGGAGAAGGAATGAAACTAGGCTTAATAGAAGAAGCACTAGTGGAAGAAATAAGAGTATGCTTAATAATAGTCGAAGTATCAATAACAACTGAACTGACATAGGTTCTATTATGGGAGGATTGGGATCAATAAAATGTATAAGGAGGGTTTCACTAACCTCAAGGGTGAACCAATGATTAGAGTTATGGAACCTAGCAAAATGGTAAGTTTCAGTCATAGCACGATCCATGAGCATAGTCCTATGGGGATCCTTATAAACTAGAGATGTTGGTGCCATCTCTACTCTATGATAAAGAATAAAAATGTAATAATAAATAAATATAAATGTTGGAACATGATAAAATTCATGAAAATACTCAAGTAAATAAGAATGATAACACACAATCTCCGTATCACAGGCTTGGATAAGACTACCTATTAAATCATCATCTAAAGAATAGCCATCATCATAATTTGGTATATGAATATCAATGACACAAGTTATAATAACTTTATCATCAGAATAAGCATGGTGAATAAACTACTGAGTCTTGGATAAGACTATGGGAATTCCATCACAAGGAGGTTTGTGAAAACAAGGTTGTAAGGAAGTAGGAAGCTGAGAGATGAAATGTGATGAGAGATTAGAAGTTTTGATATTTAAGTTAATTTTATCATGCTCATCATCATCAAATTCTAAAATGTTAGGAATAATGTAACCAATGAGATTGGGATGCCCATTTTAACCTCTGGTTGAGTTGATAGGAAAATTTAAATGTTGTGACTCATAGAATGGAATGTTAGGTAAAGGTTCAAGAGTAGGAATCTTGAAAACACCATGATCTTGGAATTGTTCAAAATTCTAAGTGTTAGTATCTCCTTGATTCCTATAAATGGATCCATTATGAGGGAATTTAATGCATTATTAGGTGGAAGAAGTGATATATCATATATGATGAGTACACAATCTACCAAGAAAGATGTTATAAAAGAGGGGAAATTTAAAGATCATCTTTACATGAATGATAATAGGTGGGACTATAATGGGAAGCCACATACACCCGAGAGGATGAATTTTCCTTCTATAATATCCTTGGTAGGTGCTATGTGTAGACTTAAGATTACATTCTAAATATCCAAGGGTTTTAATGAAATAAAGAGAAGTAACATAAGTTCTATAAGCCTCATCAATCAATTATTGTTTAACTTGGATATCACTTATTTGAATGCTAATAAATAAGGGAGGATCATCTACATGAAGTAGAATCTCATCAAGAACCATAAATGTGATGGGAAATTTCAAAGAAAGAGAAGTGTTGATATTGTCATCAATATTGATGGACATCTCTTCACATTGTTTTAAGATACTATCCTTAGAACTAGATAAAGCTATCATCCATCCTATTAAGGGAGGACGAGGGACATTCATCTCAAATTATAGTTTCATAAGACAATTTTAATGATGGGGAGAGGTCTTCATAAGCTCAACAAATCCATGGAATCTTAAATAGGAGATTAGTGATCTCTAAAATGGGATCCCACTCATCATAACCATGAGAAGATTGTTGGATATAGGTGCATAGGTTAAGGAGGTCTTCAAAAGGAGGATCTAAAGAGAATTAAAATTTGTGTTGATAAGAATGTGTATATTTAGAATAAGGTTGTAAATAATTTGGTGATGAAGAAGTAGTTGGTTTAGATTGATCTTGAGAAAGAGATGAAGTGTTAATAGAAGGTTGATTATCATTAGAAGATTCATTATAATTGGTATTAGAAGATGATGGAAAAATGGTTTAAATAGAATGAGATGTATTATCCAAGGGAGAATCATAAATTCAACCATCATCAGAGGTTATAAGATCTTTTTTCCCCAACTCATTCAAATGAGTTGGAGAAGAATCTTGGATAACGTAAAATTTCTTAGGAGGCAAGGTGAAGATAGGTTGAGAATTGATGAAATCCACCACCCTTCACATATTATTCATGCTAACCATATTCTCTTTGGAATTTGGTTCAACAATACTTTTTACATTATTGGTGGAAGGAGTGGGCTTATATTGGTTTTCTTTAATAGGTTGATTATTAGGTAAAGGATCCTTATAGATATCTAAATGATCATTATCTTGGTTCAAGCCTTGAGATTTATCATGAGTTTTGAGGTCCTTGAAAGTAATTACATAAGTTTGTTGATTCTTGAAAGTGATAAAATAATGATCAAAATTAGGGACAAGAATAAAATCCATAGGTAAATTATGAAGTTGTCTACAGGTCTCATGAGAGTGACCCCAGCTAGCATGAAACCAACAAAACTTGCTAGGATCATACCATGTTTTAATAGGATGAGTAGGGTTAATATCTCAAGGAAGAGGCCTAGGTGGATGCTTAAGAAATTTAGCTATGGAAAGAGGTTTATGAACATTAATGTTATTTGATGAAGATAAATGATGATTAGTATATTGTTGAGAAGGAGCTAGTTCTGAAAAATGGGTAAGAATGGCAGATTGAACATTATGAATGGTATCATATGAATAGGTAACACCATAATTAGTAATATTGATTTTTTTTTAAATTATAAAAAAAGACTCACATAAGGTTGGGGTGGCTCAAATTGATATACAAGGAAATATTATCTCTTAGCTTGGTCAATGGCTTCCTCCAAGGTACATGGAAAGAGGGTACAAACTTGATATTGTAATTCAAGATAAAGATCATTGGTAAAGAGATGAAAGAGATTATCATCAACCATGTTATGTTCATACTTTTTTGACAAAGTCTTCCATAGTTTAACAAAATCTTGGGAAATTTAATTTTAATTTTGTTAATAATTGATGAAATGGGCCAAAGTGTTTTCAGGAAGATCATTAGTTTAGAATTCTTGTACCAAAGCATTAAGTAAATCCTCCAAACTAGTAATGGAATGAGATCTATGTTAATTATACCAATCTAAGGCATCAACTATGAGGGTTTTTTCAAGGAGTTTGGTATCAAAAAAGGTGTTTAATTTGATCCAATATTTATAATGATTTACAAATGTCTTAAGATGAAGGGTAGGATCAGTTGATCCATTATAAGAGATTGTATGTGCTATACCTCCAATTTCAATGTTAGCAATTTGAGTAGTAATAAGTTCATTTTGTAGGAACTTAATGAATTTGTTGACTAATGAAGGTTAAGGAATGAGATTCCCTTGAAAATATCAAAGAGGGGTAAGAGGAACACTTTGGTTATGTGTGCCCCAAGTCATTGGCTGAGGATTAGATTGGAGACTAAAAAGGTGGTTCTATATTCTCATCATTTTATTCATATTATGAGCCTGGAATGTGTTTATTTGATTGAGAGTTTGATATAATAGTTGATGAGTTTGATTAGTGTTATTATAAGAAGTATTATTAGTGTTTGCATTGGTATTAGTGGCTTGGGTAAAAATATTAGTGTTGATATGAGCTTGAGAAGAGCTATGAGAGTTTGAGGCACTAGTGGAAAAGTTTGCTTGTGAATCAAAATATGGACTAGTAAATGGTTAATAGGAAGAAGAAATAGAAACATGAGTGACTTAGGTAATAAAAACTAAACTAGTGGAAGGATTAAGGATATTAAGTCTTATGAGAGGTCCATTAGACGTAGAACCAACCATGTTAGTTGAGATACTAGGTATGGAGGTAGAATAAGATAAAGAAGAAGATGTCATGGCATAAGGAGTCAAGATTGAAGGAAGAGGTTGAGAAGAAAAGAAATTAGTACCTCTAAATCTAGTTGAGAAAGTGGAAGTAAGATAATGAGGTTCTTCAACTTGATGACTAATCATGAGGTTATAGATGGTGGAAGGATCCTTCCCTATATGTTGAGATAATTATGTGATAGAGAAAATCATTTTATGTGTATACTCAAACTCAAGCTGATCCTCTAAGAGAAGAGGAGGGTTTTTACACAAAGAGGTATGAGGATTGCCATAGTTCATTGTACAGGTTGCAATATGAACATTACTAGCATTTTTGAAAGGAACCCTACTTTGTCTATGAGAGAACCTATTAGGATTAGTAAATTACTTCATGTATGATATCTAATACTCAATGTTATTACCAAATAGATAGTCCATGATGAAAGGATAAGAGGCAAGATTAGAAATCAAAGAGTCAAAAAGTGACTAATATAGAACTAGGTCGACTTGGTTGACTTAGTGTACAAATAAGGACTGTGAAACTATACAGGGTCCATAGGCTCAACCCAATATATATAACAGAGACTAAAAAAAAGGGTTGTAAATCCTATAAATAGTTATAGGTCAACTAGGTCAACCTAGTGCAATATACAGGGGCCGTAAATGTGTTGGGTTAATAGGGTCAACCTAGTACAATGAATTGGAAGTAAAAGAAAGAGACGATAACAAATTTGTGAAATGAAATAAGACAATTTGTAGTTTATCTATGAAATTAAATGCTAAAAGTAAATAGATAATAAATTTAGTTAACATTGGCCAATCCAATTGATGCACAAAAAGCAAAACCTTACACCAACACTGACTAATGCAAGTTCTTACACACACAATTGAGTAAAGAGCAAGAAAACAACTTAAAAAGTAATGATAGCTAATTGGTCAACCTATAATGTTAATTATATTATTAAGAATAATTTTAAATGATAGGGAGTTAGATAAAATTAAGGTACTAAATAACAATCTATGGATGGTTTTAGGTGAGTTTAGGATGAAAGGGACTATAGTGGAAATGATATAGGCTTGGTATTAGGGCTAATCGCCTCAATTCCCACACTACATTGATAAGGGTATCAGGTGCTTAGCCAAAATATACCATTAACCATACTTTATACTTGACTAGATAATCAAGTCAACTTCCCCCTTGGTGATGAAATCCAAGCAAGTTGCCCTGGGTAGTCAAATGTTAAAATGTTTATTGATGTTATGTGATTTGGCTATGTGCATAAAATAGAAATAGTGAAACTAAGAGATTAATTAAAAACCTCTTAGTTAGACTATGTGAACTACTAAAATCATGCAAATAACTAAAATAAAAGATGTGATTAACATAAAAGGTGAATTCTAACATTGAAACAAGGTATATTGAAGCCACTATATGTACAACATACATAACTAGGTCGACAAGGTCAAGTTATTAATATTGAAGATAGGGTCTAGAAAACCTACTAGGTCGACTAGGTCGATCTAGTTGTTTCCGATAGCACATAGAACACAAAACTAGGTCGACCAAGTCGATCTACTTGGCTGTGTAGGGGCAATTTTGAAGACTACAAACTTGAAAGAAAAGTACAAAAAAGGTAAGATACATAGAAATAGAAACTAACCTTGATGGTTTAGAGATGAAAATAAAAGAGATTATTGATCTAGAACCTTGGAGAAAACTATCAAAATCCTATAAACTAGGTCAAGTTGGTCGACCTAGTAGGCTAATCTGGAAGTCTAGAAAACTAAAACATATATTGGGTTGAGCTGATCGATCAAGATATATAAGAACCTATTTTAAAGTGGTTAAAATGTACTACATCAACCTAATTGACCTATTAGGCTGAAATGAAAGTATTAAAAGTGCCAAAAACCTATACTAGGTCGATTTTATTGATCATATTGTTTATTCTTATGCATAGATAAAAATAGACTAGGTCAATAGAATCGAAACAATGTGTCAAAATATATTATAGAAATGATTAAAAAGGAATAAAATAAGTGAAACAAATCCTACAAGGGTTAGTTTTATGTTAGGTTCACTATAATTTATACAATTGAAATTACATGAATTAATCCTAGATCAGATAAGATAGAGTACACCTACACTTCTGATTGGGTTTACACTTTTTAAGAAGGAGCATGACCAATATGGGGATCTACTAAACCCGATTAGGGGATCACTTGTATCACTTGTCACAGCATATCATGCTAGGAAGGGTTCCAAAGACTACAGTCTAAAATAATCACACAACAACCCTAAAAGAGTCCTATGATTTGATATTTCACTTATGCTAACAAACAAGAAAGTAACTATTCTAATAATAAGAAAAGTAAAATAATTTAGTGCACACCAAAGATTGTGGCACAAAGTGGGGGTTAGAACAAAACAAATAAACAACAACTAAACTAAACATGCATAGGAGACATATACTCACATCAATGCATATGGAATCCTAATACGTGGAAGAGAAGAATACATACTGCATTATCTATCTACTATCACAAAGGATAAATAAATTTAGGAATAATTAATTTTGAGGATTAACATATCCAGCCTCAATCTCTCCATTAGCCAAGGTGCTTCATAATATATTTTTGTGGTTCTAAAGATAACCAAGATAAATTAGCTCTAAGTTACATGACCTACCTAAGCATCTAAAATACTTCTCCATAAGACAAGATCAAAGATCCAAAGAAAGTATTGAACCATAAAGCTTTATTCCTCAACTAGAATGGTTAATAAGTAAATGTTTGTTCACACTTATTCACTTAATTCTTCACTCTTTTTTTAAAATAGTGGTAAATGACCTTGTTTAAATAATAGTATCTCACCTAAAAACTTATAGACATGTCGGTTGTACTAGGTCAAATGGGTCGATATATAACATTTTTGGGTTAATATCTAAAGTATATGCTAGGTAAGATAGAAGAATTATAATCCAAAAGATCTAAAATGTCCCCAAAACACACTAAGTTGACCAGGTTAACCTAGTTAGCTAAACAGGTCAAAAGGGAAACAAGGTAGGAAATGAAGGAATAAAACATGATAATGAATGGAATGGATAGGAAAGAGAGGAATAAGCTTGGGGTTCAAGGTTTTATAATACAAGAGTGTGGATGGAAAGTGGAGAAAGGAACAACAATCTTACAAAGTACTCATGGTCTACCCCTCCTTTCCTAATGTACCCCTTAAGGCATGCACTTAGAGAGATTGAGACTTGATAGGTTCCTGCAAGATACAAAGTGTCATTAATCAATAAAAGTTTGAAAATATTATGTGTATATAATTGGTGCTTCAATAAACTTGATATTTTATGTTATAGGTTAGTAGTCCACTTACAGGGATTAGTGGGTTTTCCTCCCCTTGAGGGTTTCCCACATATAATTTGTGGTAGCTTCTATTCTTATGTTAAATGCATATGTAGATAGTTAATTAGTCATTGATTGATCTACATGTTAGAATGAATTCTCATGAATGCTTAAGTAGAATTGTAGTAAAGATTTAATTACTCCCCCCCTTCTTAGTCATTATTATTTAAATAATTGGTATAAGTGTAAGTTATTTGACATATGTCTAATAGCCTAAATGTGATCCTAATAATAACAAGCATGGATTGTGATGATGATAGTTTTTATCATGATAACAATGAAGGTCTATTCATAGAAATGGATAATGGATGTTTTTCAAAGGGGAAGAGTCTTATGAAAGAATACTTAAAAATTAGAAGATAAGTGGAGTCATTAAAGGTAGAGTTAGAGCATAAGTCATATTTTAAAGAATGTTAAGAGTATTCTTTATCAACTCAGAAAGATGATGAAGAGGCTAAGTCAAATATCAAGCCTATATTTACATTCAAGCCTAAAAGGACATTGAAGAATATTCAATCTTTTGAGACTATGGAGATTTGATAATATATTTAATTTGGATTGTTATAGTTCCCTATTTTAGGGGTGAATCCATTAGGATTTATGGAAACTCTTGTCAGTAAGTAGAAGCATGGTGGATGCTTGTTGAGCTATAAAAATTGTTATATGCCAGGAAGGTATGAAGACATGTTGAAGATTGTTGATTTTAATATGGAAGTGTGGTATTTTGACATATTAAGAGGTAATTTTTTGGTATCTAGTTGTAGTGGTGCTTTATCTATGTTAGAAATGGTCTGTGTGTATTTTTGATTCATATGGAGAAAAATTTATGAAGATAAAGGGGATTATGATTTTTACGATGTTTCATGATTCTATTTGTTGAGCTAGTTTTGAGAGAGATTTGAGTGTTCTATGTGCATCAATATGACCTTAAGGCCATACAAGATCAAGACACATGTTGTATAGTCCCAATTTGCTTATCATGAAGAATACAAGTTATGATAAAGGTTTGTCATGGTGAAGGATGTAAGTGCAAACCTAGTTGTAATAATGATGAAAAGAAGATGACATGATGAGGTTTGTGCCATGGTGGCTTGATAAACATCAAAGAGATAGATTAATTCAATAATAACATCTAAAATATCATATTTACATAACATGAGTGATCTTTAATCCAGCATGAAGGACTAGATTATTCACTTGGAATATTATATTTGGTTGCAGATAGACCTAATAGACATGGTGTACAATCATTGATTATAGAGATATTTTATATTCATAATAATTTAGTGTGATTGATCTAGGAATTTAAAAATGACCTTTGGGTCATGTATCATAGGTCTATAATTTTGGTATGCTCTAGTTGTGAGATGTGAAGGTGATCAAGTAATATTGAAGTCTAGGAGATAGTGAACTAGGTGTTTTATAGACCTAATCAGTAGTGAACTTATACAAAAAGGGTGTTCATGATGTATATGGATCAAATATGGCTTATAAATATAAGAGAAGATTAGAAGAGCTTGTTATTTGTTATGTGACTCAAAAGGAGAGTATGGACATAGGGGGATTTTGTTAGCTCTTTGATTTAAAGGATCAAGGTAGATATGTGAATGTTAAAATTAGTATGAAGGTAGATTTAAGGTTGATGTCAGATATCTAAGGATATTAAGAACAATCAAAATTTGAGATGGAGATTTGTACGCAATTTAGTCAAGATATAAATGACATAAGAGGCATGGTTTATCGATGATAAACTTATACATTCTAGAAGTTGTCTACAACAAATAGTATGAGCTTAAGGTGAGTATTTGGTCAAATTTTCATTATGTGGTTTATTGAAGTTTAGGTCCAAGAATCAGATAGTTATTATGAAAGACCCTTTGTCATTAATCGTAAAGGGGCATAAAGACCTTTTTGTGGGAGAAGAGATTGATTAGATAATAGTTTGTTTTGCCATCAATGACAAAGGGGGAGTTTTTTGTCATAGTTTTGTCATTGATGTCAATTTGATGTCATTAATGTCAAAGTGTGTTGTCATTGCTATCTAGATGAGTAAGGACAATTGGGAGTGTTTGTTGTGACAAGATTATGAGCATTTAAGGTATGTAGTGATTTCCATGAGAGAGAAAGGTATAGTTCCAAGTATCTTATATATTCCTAGTTGATGTTTTGTTAAGGTCATGACATGGAAGGAATAAGTCAAGGCATCAAGGTGTCATGTAAATCCTTGTTTAGACCTTGAGAGAAGGTATGTGCAGGTAGTATGGTGAAGTAAGTGAGCTTAGACATGTGATAAGTTATTAGGCATTGTACGGGCTTAAGATTTAGTTGTACAAGCTTTCAAAAGTGTTTTAAGGTAGGTATTTGAGGACAAGTGCTTTAGTATCCTAAAAATAGTCATGTCATGAAGAGGCATGTGCATGAGTGAAGGCTAATGTCCAGGTAAGCAAGGATAGTTGAGGTATAATCATGAGGTTGTCAAAAGTGATCAATGATCAAAGTTAGTTTTCAAGTTCTTAGAAAATAAGATTGTTGTGATGAGGTTTTCATGAGGTCATTGATTAGTGTTTCAGTTAATCTGAGAGTGTTATACATGTTTGGTATATGTTATTATGATTGAATTAGTCATGTGAAGGTCAGAATGGAAGGTCCTTGTTGTCAAAATTGTTAAGTTTTTGAACCTAGTAAGTAACTCGAGAAGGTATGTACATATGGTGCCTAATATTTTGTATGAAGGGTCATGTTGGCCTGGTTAGATGAATACACATAGGTATGAAATTATATATAAGGTTCATTGATAATACATATGAGGCATTGGATCACTTTGGAGAGTTTAAAGGTGAGCCTACAATGGTAAGATCTTAAGTCTAAGTCTGAAACTAAACTAGTTCTATATCCTACTTAGCCTAGTGAGGTGTCATGAGGTATTATTAAGGTTGATAAAAGATGTAAGTTAGTATTTGATCATAAAATATATTTCTTGAGTTTGATAATGAGGTGGAGAGTGCATGGAAAGAGGATTGAAGGTTAGTTTCAAAGCCTAATGTGGTTTGTAGGTTAAGGACTAAGCAAGCAAATAGAGAGATAATGGCTAAATGAGGTATAAAATTTAGATTTTAAGATAATAATGATCATGTTAGAATTACTAGTGGTGTGATATATTGTCCCAAGTGTGTTTATCGAGTCTGAGGTTAGATTTTGAAGGTTTAGGCTTGAAAAGGTGTTTTCAGGTCTCTCAAGTGCGCATGATGAAGAATTGTGTACTCAAGAAGTTTTTGTAAGTGTTTATTGGAATGTGTATAATCTACATGAGGACCTAATATATTCATGGTAGATGGGGAAGGGTCATAGATCAATGTTTTAGACATTAGTTTTTGGAATGATGCACTGAGATTTATGAATGATTGCTAACAATAGAAGATGGTTTAAACACTCAAAGAACCTTGATAGTCACCCAATATGAAATAAGTTATTATAAAGTGATAATAATTAATTGGTATGTCTATTTAAGTGATTTAAGGTTATAGTCAACTCTTCCAAGCACCTCTAGGTGTTATTGGTTTTTCAAGTGTATGAGTATACCTTATAAAAAAGTGTTAGTTTCTTAGATATTTATTGTGGTAGTCAGAGTTAACCAAGTCAAATTTGTTAAATGGATTGAAGGAAAATTTAAACACTTTTAGTTTTCATATATGATGTTATATAGATAGGTTATATCCCTCAAGGGTGATAAACAAGTCATCCAAGTTTACCTATCACTAACAAGCCTAATGATGCAAACAATAAGAAACCCAAGAAGAATTGAGAAGATGATTAGGTATGTGTTATCATGGAATAGGGATGAAATAAAGTGCATGGAGATATTTTTAAATAATTTTAAAACATGTTCATGTTGTATATAAGTATCATGTATCATTTTATATAGAAAAAAGTTGCTCACAAGTTAACTTGTCTAGCTAAGTGAGGTCTATTTATAGCGAGATCATGAGATTGGTTTATAAGACTACTATTTATAGTTGACCATATTATCCTTATTTATAAATATGATATAATTATCTCATAACATAATCAATATACATCAGGATTATCTATAAATGGTCATTGCCATCATGATTATGCTTTAAGGTAAACTAGCATTTTTGGGTAAGCAAGTTATAGTGATGAGTTTGAGACTCTATGCCATAATTTGAAGCATATAATGTACATGGTGTTTATATTTGAGAATTTTATGTATCCATAATTTTTATAAGGTTTGGTACTCAGTGAAAGTAGTGAAAATGTTGAAGCCAAAATGGCTTGACTGAGTGAGTAAGGTCTGTGAGAGAGAAGGTAAACAAACTGGTCTATAAGACAAATAATTGTCATTAAATATTATGATATTTATATTGAATGTTGTTATAATGATGTTTTATGATAATTTTCATTCATTTTAAAATACTTTAAAGCCTAGCTAGGTTAGTGTTCCATGTGATGTTGGTGCTTCACTAAACTTGATCTTTTGTCTTATAATACTGTAGTCCACTTTTGTGGATAAATTTTTTTCTTCCCCTTGAGGGTTTACCACATATAGTTTGTGTTATATTATTTTCTTATGTTTCATCTATATTTGGATGGTTACTTAGTCATTGTTTGATCTACATGTTTGAATGATTATTCATAAATGCTTAAGTGAAATTATAGTAAGGGTTTTAAATATTGATTCACCCCAACTTCTCAGTCATTATTATTTAAGAAATTGGTAGTATATTAGGTAATTTTAGATAGATATAATATCATAAAGATGATCCTAAGAATCACAAGCATGGATTATGATGATGATAGTGTTTATCATGATAACAATGAATTTTTATTCATAGAAATGGATAATGGATGTTGTTCAAAGGGGAAGAGTCTTATGAAATAATAATTCCAACTTAGAAGAGAAGTGGAGTCCTTAAAGGTGGATTTAGATCATAATTAATATTTGAAATAATGTTAAGAGTATTATTTTTCAGCTTAGAAGAATGATGAAGAAGCGAAGTCAAAGGTCAAGCCTAAGTTTATAGTCAAGACTAGAAGGAAATTGAATAATATTCAGTCTTGTGAGAGTACATAGATCTAGGAATATCCTAAATTTGGGGTGTTATAGTTCCCTATAGAAGGGTTTATTCTATTAGGATTCATGGAGACAATCATCAGTAAGTGGAAGCATGGTGGATGCTTGTTGAGATTTGATAGGGGTTATATGTCAAGAATGTATAAAAGCATGTTGAAGATTATTGAGTCTGAACTATAAGTGTGGTCCTTTGAAATATTAAGAGAAAGGGAATCTAGTTTTAGTGTTGATTTATCTATGTTGGATATGGTCTGTGTACTATTGATTCATATGGTAAAAAAGTTTTGAAGATAAAGGGGAGCATAATTTTTGAGTTTCATGATTTTTTTTGTTGAGATAGTTGTGAGAGAGATTTGAGTGTTCTATGTGCATCAAGATGACCTTAAGGTCATATGGGACCAAGGAACATGTTATATAGTCTCAATTTTCTTATGATGAAGAAGAAAAACTATGATAAATGTCTATCATAGCAAAGCATGAAAGTGTAGACCTCATTGACTGAATGATGCAAGGAGGATGTCATGATGAGGTATGTGCCATGGTGGCTTTAGAAATATGAATGAGATAAATTGATGTCATAAGGACATATGAGACACCATATGGACATAACATGAGTGATCTTTAATCCAACATGAAGGACTAGATTTTTCCCTTGGAATATTATATTTGGCTAGAGATAGACCTAATAGACATAGTATACAAGAATTGATTATAGAGATGTTTTGTGCTTATAGGCATTGAGTGTGATTTCTCTAAGAATTTGAATAGGACATTTAGGTCATGTATCATAAGTGTATATACTCAATATGCCCTAGTTATGTGAGTTAAAGGTGATCAAGTAAGATAGAAGTCTGGTAAATAGTGAACTAGGTGTTTTACAAACCTAATGAGCAATTAACTTATACAAGAAGGATTTTCATGATGTATATGGATCATATATGGCTTATAAAGCTAAGAGAAGATTATAAGAGCTTATTATTCATTATGTGACTCAGAAGGAGAGAATGGACATAAGGTGAGCTTGTTAGCTATTTGATTTAAAGGATTAAGGTAGATATGTGAAAGTTTAAATCAATATGAAGGTAAATTTGAGGTTAATGTCACATATCTAAGGATATTAATAATAATAATAAAAATTTGAGATGGAGATATATATGCAGTTCAGTCAAGATGTAAATGACATAAGAGGCATGGTTTCTTAAGGAGAAAATCAAGTGCTATAGAAGGTATTTACAACAAGTGGTATGAGCTTAAGATGAGTATATAGTCATCATTTCATTGCATGGTTTTTTGAAATTTAGGTCCAAGGATAAGATAGTTTTTGTGGAAGAACCTTTATTATTATTGTCAAAGGAGGAGAAAGACTAGTTTTGGGGAGAAGAGATTGATTAGACCATTGTATGTTTTACCGTCAATGACAAAGGGGGAGTTAGCTGGCATAGTGATATTATTAATGTCAATTTGGTGTCATTAATGTCAAAGTGTGTTGTCATTAGTGTCTAGATGAGAAAGGATAGTTGGTAGTGTGTGTTGTGATAAGCTTGTGAGCATTGAAGGTATGTAGTGATTACCATGAGAGAGAAAGCTATAGTTATAAGTGTCTTATGTATTCTTGGTTGATGTTGTGTTAAGGTCATGACATGAAAGGAATAGGTCAAGGCATCAAGGTGTATTATAAATCCTTGTCTAGACATTATGAGAAGGTATGTGTAGGTAGCATGGTGAAGTGAGTGAGATTAGGAATGTGAGAAGTTATTTGACATTTTATGGGCTTGAAAATTAGGTGTAAAATCTTTTAAATGTGTTATAAGTTAGGTCCTTAAGGATAATTAATTAAGTAGCCTAAGCATAGTCATGTCATGAAGAGGAATGTACATGAGTGAAGGTTGATGTCCAAGTAAGCAAGGATAGTTGAGTTATCAACATGAGGTTATCAAAGGTGATCAATGATCAAGGTCAGTTGTCAAGTTCCTAACAAAAAAGAGTTTTATGATGAGGTTTGTATGAGTTGATTGATCAGTGTTGTAGCGATTCTAAGATTTTAATACATGTTTGTTATATATTATTATGACTGCATGAGTGATGTAAAGGTTAATATGGAAGGTCCTTATTTTCAAAATTATCAAGTACATGAACCTAGTAAGTGACTTGAGTAGGTATGTGCATAAGATGCCTAGTATTGTACATGAAGGGTAATGATGGCTTGGTGATATGAATTCACATAGGTATGAAAATATGTATAATGTTTCTTGAGCATGCATATGAGGTATTAGATCACGCAGGAGAGTTTTAAGGTGAGCCTATAAGAGTAAAAACTTAAATCCATATTTGTAACTAGAATAGTTCTAGACCCTACCTAACCTAATGAGGTGTTGTCAAGGCATATAAAGGATTTAAAAAAGTGTTTGATAATAATATATGTTTATTAAGTTTTATATGAGGTGGAGAGTGCATGAAAAGAGGTGTGAAGGTTAGTTTCAAGGCCTAATTTGGTTTGTAGGATAATGTCTAAGTAAGCAAAGAGAGAGAAGGTGGCCAAATGAGGTGTGAGCTTTAGATTTCAAGATAAGAATGAGCATGCAAGAATTTTTAGTGGTGTTATATATTTTTTTAGGTGTGTTAAACAAGTTTAAGATTAAATTTTGAAGGTTTAGGCTTGAAAAAGTGTTTTAAGGTCTCTCAAGTGCACATGATGATGAGTTGTCTACCTGAGAAGGTTTTTCAAGTATTCATTGGCATGTGAATCATATGAATGAGTACATAATATATTCATAGTATATGGGGAAGGGTCCTAGCTCAACGTTTTAGGAATTATTTTATATAATGAGGGGATAAAACTTATGAAAAATTACTAACAACTGTAGATGGTTTAAACCCTAAAAGAACCCTAATAGTGACTAGATATGAAAGAGGTTATTATAAAGTTATAAAAATAGATTGGCATGTATAGTTAAGTGATTCAAGGTTTTATTAAACTCTTATAGGCACCTTCATGTATTATTGGTTTTTCAAGTTTATGAGTAGACCCTATAGGAAAGTGTTGGTTTCTAAGAGTTTTATTGTAGTAGTCAAAGTTGACCAAGTCAAAGTTGATAAATGGATGGAGGACAAAGTTTGATAATTTTATTTTTTTCCATGGTGGTTTATGGATTTTTTCTATCCCTTATATATTCTGACTAGTCATCAAAGTTTACCTATCGTTAACAAGCCCAATGGTGTAAACAGTGAGAAACTAAGGTGAAAGTGAGAAGATGATTAGGGATGTGTTATTATGGAATAAGGATGAAAACATAGTAATGGATAAATTTTTAAAGAAGTTTAAGACAATTTAATGTTGGATACAAGTCTTGGAATCATTATATATAGAAAAAATTTGATCATAAGTTGACTTGTCTAAATCAATAAGGTCTCTATATAGTGCGGTCATGAGTTTGGTCTGTAAGAACAATATTGATATTTGACCCTATTATAATTCTATACTAAAATGGTCTGATGATATAATAATACAATACATATTAATTATGATTCTTTGTAAATGGTCATACAGGTTATTAAAGGTCATTATCACCATGATTGTGCTTTAAGGTAAACTACTAGTTTTGGGTAAGCAAGTTGTAGTGATGAGTTTAAGAATCTATGCCATAAGTTGAACCATATAATGTACATGGTGTTTCTGTTTGGTATTTTCATGTCTTATACATTCTTTTTATAAGGTTTGGTACTTAGTGAAAGTAGTGAAAATTTTGAATCCAAAATGGCTTAATTGGCTGAGTAAGGTCTGTGAGAGAGAAGGTCAACAAACTGGTTTGCAAGACTAATAATTTCCATTAGAGATTATTATATTTATGTTGGAGTTTGTTATAAGGACTTTTTAGGATAATACTCATGCATTTTAATTCCTTTAGTGTGTCCCTTATATTGGAATAATTTAAAGTTTCCATGACTATGTTTTGACGCTAATTGGTTGTTCAAAGTGAGAATTTTGCAGAGAAGCATTTGAGTCTATATACCTTGAGTTGAAGTATCTGATTAAGTTTTTTATGAGCCTAAGGTCATCACGTTTATGAATATGTGATTTTTTCCCATGTTTTTTTTATCTAATTGGTGTTTTATCTTTAGTATTTCAAGACAAACATTTTGGGTATGTACATGCCTAATTATGAACAATACTAATGGCATGCTTCATGTGATGGTTAGAGCTGAAAATTATCATGGACATAACATGAGATTATTTAGGTATATTTTATTAGAATATTAATTGTTCCTTTCATGTATGTATTTTTAAATTGTTTCAATAAAGGTAAAATTTAACGTGTCATAAAGTAGAACTAATAGAATTAGGTCTCCATGAGATCTAAAGATGAAATAAGGCCTAATTAGGGTATGTCAGACCTAAAAGGATTCAAATCACATTTGATTCATGTTTATGATGTTTCCTAATATCTATTCCATGGCTGACCTAATAACGTAAGGATGTTTGGATGACCAAAAAGGATTTGAGCAAGAGGCTTGTATAAATACAAGGTAGTTTTAGGCCTATTTGAGTGTAAAGAGTGAGAAGAAAAAAAATAATTAAGGAAAATAAGGAGGTCATGTTGAAAATTATAAGGGTGTAGAGAGATAGTCATGAATATCTAAAAATAGGTCTAATTATGGATATCAAGGTCATATAACCTAATTAGTCTTGAAGATACCTAGTAGAGTAAAGAAGCCTAGAGGTAGTTTTGAGATGGATAGAAGTGTGTGAAGAGTTGAATAAGTTAATTGTCATATATTGTATGAAAAAAAGTTTTTAATAATATTATCAAGTGTTTTATGTGGCTTAGTTGGTGTTGTGTCATCTAGGGGTTTAGTGTATCCTTACAAGTGGGTTCTTGCTAAAGCCTAGCTAGGTTAATACTTAAATAATTGGGGTTGGTACTCCATGTGAAGCTGGTACTTCACTAAACATGATATTTTTTTATTATATGAATATATTCAATTTGAAATTATTAGTTGGTTTTATTCCCCTTGAGGTTTTCCCACAAATAAGTTATGTTATATTTTGTTCTTATGTTTCATGCATATGTGGATGGATACTTAGTCATTGTTTGATCTACATGTTTGAATGAATGTTAAAAAATGCTTAAGTATAATTATAGTAAAGGTTTTCAAGGATTATTAAATACCCCATTTTTATTAATTTTTATTCCAATAGGATAGTGACCATGGACTTTACCACCACACACTAATCCACATTCTATGTTCCATCTGATTATAAATATTTAGGATAATTGTGTTTAGGCTAAATGGTTGACCCCATACAAATATTTTATGAAGGGGAAAAGTTAAGTATATGAAATAGAAAGTAAATAACACCCTACATGTACTTGGGCCCCACTTTACCTATCATATATTTTTGATTCCCCTAGAGAGCCCATTTAACCTAACATAAGACCATCTTCCATAACATGTGACTTATTCATGGAGTTAGTATCAGCTCCCAAATGATCGACATGTGAAGATGGGGTTGAGAAGCTTAATTAGATTTTATAATGGGTCACTATCTTATATATTCACCCATGAAGCTATTAGATAATTAAATTGTCAATTTACACTCCTAATTAATTTACTGATCCTAGGTTTGTGGTCTACTTGATTTGATGAGTGTTGTGTTAGACCAGTGTTGTTTTTGAGCTAAGACAAACTTTTGCACAAACCTATACATACATATCTAGGTATTTTTCACATATCATATTGTATATCCTTGCCTCATCATCTTATTAAACTTATTTCATCTTATGTCTTATCCTACCCCTCATCACCCATCTCCTCTTACACACATCCTATCTTAGTCTCATCTATATATCACTAGTTATACCCTGACATCCTAATCAAGTTTGTCATCCTTATAATACCATATTATCATATTTTAACTCCACATTATTCACTTAATCTTAGCACTAATCATCTCTAGTCCACCTTATCCATACTTACTCAATTCTAAACTGATCATTTACCTTGACCTTGTCTAGCCTAATCACCTTATCCATCACCATATTCCTTGATTATATGACCTAATCCTAATAATAGTCCAATCCAACTCATCACCTTATCTATACAAGTCCTCTTGTTAAGTTTGTAGTCATATTTTGTTCCCCATCCATGTTGGAAAATAAATATTTATGTATTAGGCACATAATCATTAGCTTTCTTATGTCTAATCAATTTTGAGTCGTGAACACAACCCTATCAACATATAAATAAAATCACTTTATCCTATTTTATTAAATCATCTTGGTCTTGATCTAGTCTTCATCCAATCATCCCCTAGTCAAAATTAGTCTCTTAGGCCAGTCTAACACCTTATCTAATCCTAGAGCTTATCATAACTCACCCAATTGAATCTTGTCTAAATCATCAAGCTCACATCCTAAATTAGTCCACTTAAATATTGTCTTTTCCCATCCAACATCTCATATCATTTAGTTAAACTTGAGATCAGATGAAGACAAGCCGTTATCCAAATTTATTCTTCATCTCTCAATAATTCCATTCAATCCTATGCACCTACCAATTAGGGTCAACAAAAAACATCATATATACTTTCTCCCATCCTTATCCATAGAATATAAAAAGGATTTGGTTAATAAATCAATTAAGTAATGACTTATCAAAAATATGGATATGTTAATTTATCACCTTCTTAGAATGAGTACTCCCCATCCTAAAAATTTTAATAATATCTACCTAATATTACCTCCAATTTACACCTAGATAACTTTTGGTTTTCACACCACCCATTCCCATTCAAATCTTCCATCTACTAGTCATATCTAGTCATCTATCACTTCTTAAACTAGCAAGGGGAATATTCTCTTTATCACCTCATCTATTACTAGTCCACCAACCTAATCACATCAATAACTATTTGATCTAAAATCCAATGCTTCCACATTCAAATCATGAAATGAAGAGAGTCAATATACTCCTCTTCCTATATCCCTAGAAACCTTCTTCTATAAACTTGTTACCAATAACATTACGGTTTCTTCACCCATATGACATCTTAATCCTACTAATCCTAATCCCTCCCCATATAAATCTAATTAATACTATGTATATCACTGAACCTGGGGTCATAGTATTAATCAATGTCAAAATTTACAAAACTAAATCCAAGATTTCATTGACTATGCTGACATTGAAATTTATAATGAATAAGATGAGTCTACATCCTTTTGTGAATAAGAGGAGGTATGCCAAAATTCCATTCTTTATTACAATCAAGCCCTCCCCCCTCCAAAATAAGGTCAAGACACCACATCCATCTTCCATGGTCCCCCCATATTTGACAAATCCTCCATCGAAAACAAGTCTATTACCTATAAGTATTCCCTACATGTGCCTATCCTTGGTGAATCCATTATTCCTCCATCATCTACCCCTCATATATGACATCAAATACCCCATGTTGAGAGGTCACTTGTGGATAATTAATCTTCTACTATTAGCATTGCATCATGTACATTAGAGTTATAATCAAAGTCAATAAAAGTGTTTTTATGCATTAATATCATGCTTAAAACCAACATCTAAATATGATTCCTAATTATAAGCATCATCCATCACAGATATTGTAGTGGACAATGACTATGCCTTCCCTTTTGAATATACCTATAATTTGGATGATAAAAATCAGTCACTAGGCATATCTTTTAATCCCAATCAGGATGATGATTTCATAATAGAGTTTTTACAAAATTTATCAATTAAATATAGTTAGAGTTAATATGATCCTACTTTGGATTTGTATATTATAGCTAATCGTAGTGATCCTTTTGTTGATATTAAGGAGATTTTCTATGATGTTGAAAATGGGTCTCCCAAGAACCCCTTTCAGGATCATGTTGCCCCATCACCACTCATTGACATCATCATATCACATAATCTCCTTCATCCATCATATATCCTTTTATTCCCATCAATTATCATATAATCACCTCCATATATAACAACAAACATGAACACACATCATTGGGCCCTTCATCGAGCAACATAATAAGTGCCACAAATATAGAATTCTAATATCATATTCAAATGGTAAATCATAATGATCAAATCAACTTTAATCTAATATTTTAAAATCATTAGCCTAATACAAGAGTGTCTTCCATTGGTGAAGCCCTAAATTAGGCACTAGGGGAATGTCAAAGTCAAAATAATCATCATCTATCAAGTCAAAAATAAATTTCCTATAGTGAAGCCAATAATCAAACACCAAGGATATTCAAAGTCAAATCTAATAATCAAATCAAAATAATGTCAAAATTAGTACCAATATGGATGATTATCCTTCAAATAATCAAAACAAAGAAGAATCACACATTCAAAGTATCTTGGATCTCTTAGAGTCTTTTATCATATGGAACCAATAACATATAGAACATCCAACATATCCAATGATGTGTGAAACTTATAGTCCTAATCCTCAAACACCCTTCACACATTCCTCTCATGATATTATCATCCATTCAAGTCCAATACATCCCCATAATAATCAAAATCAAATCCAATCCATACCTCAAATCACACTTCCAAGAAATATTACCTCTCATAAGCATGGTGAAGACACCTAGTTTAGATGTCTAGAGAGGTATCAATTTAGAGTCAACAAAGGTCACAAGGACATCAATACATCCAACATCAATAACATGATCCTCACATCACCTAATTATAGAACATGTGTTGGTGGAGATCCATAAAATGTCATCATTTGTGTATCTCATAACCATATATAATAAATCAATATGCCCAAAAAATAAAAAATAAAAAAATAAAAAAAATCACAAATTTAAAAAAATAACAAAAAAATAATTTGTCTAGTGATGAAAACTAGTATTCTGTTGCCTTGGGAAAATACTATGATGAAAACTAGTCTTTAGCATCATGGTAAAATAATATATTATCTACATTATACCTCAACACTTAGGTACAAAATCCATTTCATTCACTCCATCTCTATGGCCATATCCCACTTTCCTTTCCAAACCCATCCATGTTATGGTCGAAACATCTTTGTCCATCATGCCCATATATCCCTTATCCCTATTTCGTTTATCATTCCTTCCCATCTTAACCTTTGTAAGGACATGGAAGGTACCTTGAGAAATGGTTTGGAATCATCTTAGCATATCCTCTAATGTAAACTCAAGAAACTAGACATTTGGTTCTTTTACAATGAGGTTAATGATAATCCCTAGTCCAGTCTTCCTTGGTCTTCATCCCCTTTTCATCATCAAAATCAAGCTTTTGTCATTCCATCTATCATTCCTTCCATATTTATCCTAGTTTCTAGGATTGGTATTCCCTTTGATAGTAACCCTTTTTTGTATAGTGTACATACATATCCTAAAAGACTTAAAAATTGAAATATTCTAAAAAATCTAAAAATTAATAAAATACACAAAATCTAAAAACATTTAAGATATCTTTTCTTATGTCATCTTGTCTTATGTCCTAAATATCCCAATAATAATATCTATTATCTTAGCCATATTATCATCCTATCTTGTCATATATCATAATCATCTTCACATCCTAATCACCTTGGCCTATGTCTTAAAAAGCCTTATACTAATCCCACTCCCTAGTCTAACCCTTATCCAATCCTTATCCTAATACAAATCCCTAGTCTACTCCAAATCTATATCCATCTTCAAATCCTAATTATAATCATCATCACTAGTCCATTCCGATTTCCTATCCTTAATCCAAAATCACATCATCATCATAATAACCAACTTAGTCCAAATTCATCTCTTAATCAATCATCTTATGTCTCTAATCTAGGCCATTATACAAGACACTAATCACAATCCATCTCTATGTAGATATTTATGTGTGTTTATCTACTCTTTATTGTTGACTCATTTGTATGTCTTTTTTTATTTACATAAATGATTGTATTTTTATCATTTATTTCTATATTTATACTTTTAGTCTTTCATCATCTCTATTTTTATCTATTGTGTAATGAATGAGGATGCTACGATGACACCTAAAACTATAATGATGTTTTTAGGTGATGTAGAGTTCACTATTTGCCCCATTTTTATGCACTTTAGCACAACTTACTCTTGGTCATACTTATATCATGGGTCATATTTCTAAGTGTTATATTTATCTAATTACTTAGACTATGATGAGACTTATTACAATAATTATGTCTTGATCATTTCTCCTAATCACCTATCCTCTCCCTAGTCATCAACATCTAACATATCATCTCCCATAATTTATCCTAGTCTAACATTTAAGTCACATACTCTATCTGATTCAAATCATATACCAAATTTTCACTCTCTTTCTCAAACTTTCTCACTATACCTTGTTCTTGTTACACTTCTTGTCAATAGCTCATAAGTTCACTTGATTATAGCGTTCAATGAGTTCATTACCTATTTTAATGTTTTAAATCACCTAAAATAATTTCATCATAGTCATTTATAAATATCTATTCAACTTACACACTAACCAAGAATCATTTCCTTTCCATACACAACTTGACAAATAATCTACACACTCCTTGTACAATGGTTCAAAGGCTCATTTCACTAGGTCAAATCTTCATATAATATTCAAATATCATTGGATTATTAGATGAATTATAATATTCCTTTGTTTATAATTTTTAAGATCAAAATGACCTCTCTTTTACATACCAAAACTCTCAATATTCAACTCATACCTTTTCCCCAACTCTACCTTCTCCAATCCCAATCCTACTATCCATATTTTTAGACTTTTCTTGATTTGTACACTCTGTACAGATGAATATAGGAAAACCATTCAAAAATTTGAACACCATTTATCCAAAACCAATTACTTATGAATTTTTATACAATATCTCAATGTTTTGATATCCCTTTTAGTCCTCCTTAGATCTCTATATAGCCTTTTAGGCCTCCTAAGGATCAATTTGCACATAGTCTTAAATTTCCATACTTATAATTATGTTCACTCCAAATAAACTATAAAATGAATTTATACACATAAAATTTTAGGTTTTCATAAAATTTCATCAGATTTTAATAGTGTAAACCCATCAAACTCTTCAAACCCTAGATTAGGGCTTAATGAACCCTATAATAGACTAAGAACATACAAAAATGTATATCCTTTGGATTATGGGGTATCAAAGACCCAAAATAAGTTTGTAAGGTCTATATAGACCTTTATCAACTTTAAAAACCACTAATTACAAAATTGGAACCTATAGTTTAACGTTTCTATTATAAAACCCACTTGACTATGTTATAGATGACTGTCTACATGCTTGTGTCTTTATGAGACCAAATACTCAAGATAGTATACCATACATGAATATATATACCTTAAATATAATTAAAATGACTTACTCCAATGTCTCCAAAACATATTTCATCAAATCAAGATCACTTCCTTGCTATACAAACATATTCACAGTCCAACCAAGCATTTAATGGTATGATAATAGGGTCATTGTTTTATTTACCTCTATCCAAAGGGTTTTATCTATGGACAATGAGCCTTTATTACTTAAAATATCACTTATAAACTTTATAAACATTTAACATATTCCATTAATCTTAAATTACATAACTATCTTACCATTATTATATGTAAATAGAGAAGATCATCTACATCAGGGGTTATGTGTACAAATGTATGAACACTTGATGGTAAAATCACTATTTATTTGAGAAAAAACTAAAATCACATTCAGTAAAAATTATAAAATAATAAAAAAAAAATTATCAATTTTATTTTTTAATCAAATTTGAAGATTTAATTTGCACTTATCAAAAGCATAAAGAAGACTATGTTATCCCCTTCAAGAACATGGATACGTATATGGATTTTTCCAAACATGGTTCTCTTTTACCCTTATCTCTAAAATTTCATTTCACCCAAAATTATAAATACATAAAACACTCTTAAAATAAATTTCCTTTCATCATTTCATTATCAAATCACATGAGAAATCCATAGCAACATTTAAAAGACCTCAACAGGGTCTGATTTCTTTCCTTATGCAACAGAGATTACAAAACTTCATCATTTTTTTAATCATTTAATATTATAAATTACATATTTAATTCCATTATTTGAATGGTAATATCAATAATCCCCTCATAAATGGACTCCAAAAATCCTATATATGTGCATAACTATTTTCTTGCCACCTTTCTACGTAGCAGTTACTTGATACATCACATTTTCTTGATTTTTACACCATAAGACAAATAGTCTAAAACTATGAAAATAGAAACATGAAATTTTAGTGTATATATTTCAAGGAAAATACCCTATAAATGTTTTACCCATATTAACACCTTCATTATTTCAAAAAATATATTAAACAAGGCTCATAATTTTCAAATTTTAAGAAAAGGTACTTTTGGCAGGAAATTCAAGAATTCAAATTTCTTGAAACTTTAGACAACCTAGACTCCAAAAATTGACCTATAATAACCTATATAACATATAGTACATATTATTAAACTACCTTATAAAAAATGGATCAAACTTGGGGTCATCATAAGATGCCCCTACATCATACTACCAAGCTAAGAAATGTTTGCCACATGTATAGAATGATGCACTTGGCATATGCTATTGCTTGAACTATAATAAAACTTATCATTGAATTTATATTCTTCCAATTTCATATCATATAGGTGTAAATAGTATTTGGATCCACATCTAGGCCTTTTTTGCTTCATCTTCATACATGCACACAAAACTAACTTGTTAACCAAAACATAGTTGTTTCCGTATCCTTCTTGCTTGGTAGGTATACTCCACTCTTTCTATTTTTAAAACTTATCCTACTTCTTTTAAAATCCATGAGAAACCATTACATAAATTATTAATGCTTCTTCCTTCATTAAAATCTTTTCTTTATCCTCTTTATCTTACAAACAACATCTTCTTAGTTTTTTCTTGTCTCATGCTTAAGTAAACTCATACTTTGTTGTTATACATATTTAACATATTGACTGCCCTCAATCTCCTACATCTCCAAGGGTTTCATATTTTATTTCATTATCCCACCTTTTTTATCTCTCTCACAAACTTGCTACATATTGCTCAAATATTTGCCATTCTGTTTTTGTTCTATATTCCTTTACAAACATTTGTGTTCATCTACCTCATCTATCATTCTTCCTTTGGTTTCATACTCCATACCTATATTTTCATCACAAATAATCATGTTAGAATTATAAATTGGATCCTTCACGACTCTCTTATGGGTTGCCTCTTTCTTGGTCAATTCAACCTCCATCTTCTTCACTTGCTTGGTGTCAATCCCAAGCCATTTCCTTTCCAACTCAGCTACAACATCAAACCCTATTTTTTTGTCTTCTTTATCTTGACTATTCTCATACTTGAGCACTCTTAGGTTATTTATCTTCTTTAATTTGAAGATGTCTTGCTGTCAAGCTACAATTTTCACTCCTCATATCTAAAAACTCAAGATAATTCATCTTCCTTTCTTCCTTGGGTGCTCTGATTAAACCCAATGGTTCTATTATTTGACTCCAATATTATCTTGTCAACATCATCATTTGTCTCTCATATATATTATATTCTTAACCCTTAAATGGGATAAGTGTATATGACTGTCTATCCTACTTAATGGTATAGGTGTTTGTTGTCCCATCATATATGTCATGCTTATCAAACTACCGTGGTCTACTTATAAATAAGTGACACACATATATAGGCAAAATATCACATATCACTTGATATCTATATTACCCTATCTTGAAATCAGCCCAAATTTATTCACTTACCAAAATATGATGACCTTTATATACCCATGCAAATCTATATGGTTATAGATGTGGCATTTTCTTGAACCTCAACTTCTACACCATCTCCAATGAAATAATAATGTTAGTGCTACCAACATCAATAACCAAATTTCATACCTTACCATAGACCTTGCATTTGCTTTTGAACAAGATTCTCCTTTAGGTTGGTTCTTTGCTTTGCTTCTACTATAATAATACTCAACTCATGAGCAATGACTCATTCATATCATGCCTGCTATCATCATTCATCTCTCTCCATTATTTCATACTTCTATTCACATTCCTTAGATACTCTACTACCTTGTGTCCTTATCTTTTGTAATTACAACATTTTCCTTGAAATCTTTGTCTTGGTCCTTACCTCATTGGACCCTCATTTCTTCTCATTCTCTGACCTAAAAATGGTCTGATCTCTTTTGAATGGTGTTATCACGTGCTCTCTTGATTTAAAACATGAACTTCTAGTCTCCCTTGATAAACCTCTCTATTATCTCTCTCATCCATCCTTGCTTGTAAAGGTGTTACCTCAACTTGCTACTTATCTTCTCTTTATTCTCTCCTTCTGAGAGTATCTTCAATAGCCTCCATTCTCATCACTAATGGAGCAATCAACTGGATCATTATTCTAACCAAATCTTCCTCATCTCTAATGGATCTCTCCATAGAGCTTTATTCTCTCCTTTTGATAATATCTTCAATAGCCTCCATTCTCATCACTAATATAGAAATTAGGTGGGTCATTATTTTGATCAAATCTTCCTCATCTTTGATTTATCTCTCCATGGAACATTATACTTGGTTACCTATCATCCATTTCACTTAAAAACACATCTTGTTAATCTCATTCATAATTTTAAATAAGTTTTTTCTTGATCTAATACCAAATGATGCATATCATATACCAAATTTTCACTCTCCTCAAAATTTCTCACTCCACTACCTTGTTCTTGTTAAACTTCTTGTCAATAGCTCATAAGATCACTTGATTATAGGGTTCAGTGAACTCATTACCTATTTGAATTTTTCAAATCACCTAAAATAAGCTCATCATAGTCATTTATAAATATTTATTCAACCTAAACACTTACCAATCATCAATTCATTTCTCTACATAACATATAGTCCACACACTCCTTGTACAATGGTTAAAAGGCTCTTTTCACTAGGTTAAATCTTCATGAAATCTTCAAATCTCGTCATATTATTATATGAATTATAATATTCCTTTGTTAAAACTTTCTAGGATCACAATTCCCTCTTTTTTAAATACCAACACTCTCAAGATTCAACTCATACCTTTTCCCCAACTCCGCCTTCTCCAATCCCAATCCTACTAGCCTTCTTTTTGAACTTTTCTTGACTTGTATACACTATATAGATGAATACAGGACAACCATTCAAAAATTTGAAGACCATTTATCCAACACCAATTACTTTGAAGTTTCATGCAATATCCTAATGTGTTGATATCCCTTTTATTCCTTCCTAGACCTCTATATAGCCATTTAGGCCTCCTAAGGACCAATTTGCACACAGTCTTGAATTTATATAATTATAAGTAAGTTCACTCTAAATAAACTATAAAATATATTTATAAACCTAAAATTTGAGGTTTTCAAAAAAATTCATCAAAATTTAATGGTGGAAGCTCATCAAACTCTTTAAACCCTATATTAGGGCTTAATGAACCCTATACTAGCTTGAAAACATACAAAAATGTATATATATTGGATTCTAGGGTTTCAAAGACCCAAAATAAGTTTATAAGGTCTATATAGACCTTGAGAAACTTTCCAAACTACTAATTTCATACTTTGAACCCATAATTTAACCTTTCTATTACAAAACCCACTTGATTGTGTTACAAATGACTATCTACAGGCTTGTGTTTTTATGAAAATAAATATTCAAGAGAATATACCATACATGAATCTATAAAACTTACATATCATTCAAATCAATTACTCTAATGTCTCCCAAACATCTTTCATCAAATCAAGATTACTTCCTTGCTACAAAAATCTATTCACAGTCCAACCAAGCATTGACTGGTATGACAACAGGGTCAATCTTTTATTTACCTCTAGTCAAAGGGTTTTATTAATCGATAAAAATCCTTTATTACTTAAAATATCAATTAAAAAATTTATAAACATTTAACATAGTCCATTAAGCTTAAATTACCTGATAGTTTTACCATTATTGTTTGCAAATAGAGAATATCATCCACATTAGGTGTTATGTGTATAAATGTATGAACACTTGATGGTTCAATAACTATTTATTTGAGAAAAACCTCAAAGCACATTCAGTAATGATTCTAAAATAATTCAAAAAAATTATCAAGATTATTTGTTTATCAACTCTAAAAATATAATCTGCACTTATCAAAAGCATAAATAAGACTATATTATTCCTTTCAAGAATATAGGTCCGTATATGGAGTTTACCAAATAGTGTTTTATTTTACCTTTCTCTCTAAAATATTATTTCACCTAAACTTTAAAATACCTACAACACTCTTAAAATCAATTTCCTTTCATTTTTTCATTATCAAATCACATGAACAGTCAATAACAACATTTAAAAGACCTCAACAGGGTCTGATTTCTTTCTTTATGCAACAGAGATTACAAAACTTCATCATTTTTTAATTTATTCTGTATTATCAATTACATATTTCATTATAATATTTGAATGGTAATATCAATAATCCCCTCCTAAATATACTATAAGACTCCTATATATGTGCATAACTATTTTCTTGCCACCTTTCTATGTAGAAGTTACTTGATACATCACATTTTCTTGTTTTTTACACCATAAGAAAAATAGTGTAGAACTATGGAAATGGAAACATGACATTTTAATAGACCTCTTGAAATACCAAGACCCTATACATGTTTTACCCATCTTTACACCTTCATTATTACACAAAATTTCTTAAACAAGGCTCACAATTTTCAAATTTTTTAAAAAGGCACTTTGGTTGGAAATTCAAGAATTCAAATTTAGACAACCTATACTCCACAAATAGACCTCTATTAACCTATATCACCTATAGTAAATATAATTAGACTACCTTAGACAAAAATGAATCAAACTTGGGGTCATAATGGGATGCCCCTATATCACTATCTAAATACTAACATCCATCATCATTATCATCCTCTAATCTATCTAGTCATTTATCATCTAGTGAGAATTACATTGGCCTAAAGTCTTTTCAAAATATGTAGGAAACACTTGGCCACTTTTTAGTTACAAATGATAGATTTTATACTTTTCCTTTTCCCATCACTTTCCCCTTATCATACCCACATCTTTCATTAGTTAAGTCCTTGAGATATTAATCAATCAGTCTATTGATCAATCACCATCCCCATATTCATCTCCTTAATATTTCATCAATTTCCCACACCTATCAATTGGGCCTGATAAATCAAAACATCCATCTTTTCTTCCATTATCACTAATTATTAAATTTTTCATTTAAATTTTATGGTTTCATTTGTCAATTGGGTAATAACCAAAACCATAACTTTATTATCATCTATTGAAACCTGGCATGTGTCCTTGCTAGGGATATCATGATATTATGGCTCATTGATTTGATGAATCACACTAGTCAATTATTCCCTTTCATATTTTATTCACTTGATCATATCATTTCCTCTCCCTCATCATATCAATCAACTTTATCTTTTGATCTATACTCATCATTCATATTATCAAATCATTATCTTATATTGGGCCTGATGCTCTCCCAACATGCGTCCTTACTTGGGATATGTCGACAACTCATGGCCTTTATCATACTGGTTTGCATCTCTCCATGGCATGCATCCTTTCTTAGGATATTTCAAATTCTTGATACCTTTTATCTCATCATCATAATCTCTTCTCACTCTGTATATGTCTTTTCAAAGGGCATAATCCATCTATAGATCACTACTCAGGTCAATTTTATTTTCTTCATCATATATATCACATATAGCATCCCATCCCCTTATCTATCCATTATTTCCCACCCCTCATTTCATATTCTGAGTGTTTATCCATCTCATTCTTCCTTGTATGGCCCATTGATGGGGAATCATATCCACTAACATCATATTTACTAACACTGATCCATGAAATTGTTTTTTTTAAAGACAAGTAGGTTTAGTAATTAGTTTCAGATGATGCACCATCAGAGCTAGTCCTAAAACTAGATATTCACCTCACTCAATAGGATACCCACACCTAGAGGTGATTCCATTATATAAATTATATGAAGTAGGCTTGAAACCCCTTTTCCTAAAGGGTGTAATCTAGATTTATAATATTTTCTAACATACTTGGTGGGACCAAGATTTTTCATTATATATCTTTGGTGCTACTCTTCAAAATTTTAGCCTTTGGAGGCATTCTCCTTCAAGCACCAAGGGTAATTAAAGGTATTTTTTAGTTGGTATAGGCAATATAAGTAGCTAAACATCATAACTAGTATGTACTCTTACTTACTTGATCAAGATGAAATGTTTGTTCTTACATATCCTCCACATCAAGATGGAAATCTTCATGTTTTTACCCCAAACACTCCTCAAATAGTAGCATACCCACCTTCCCAAAACCTTCAATAGTCATACTTGCCTCCTATTTCAACTCATCCTAGTTGACATCTTATCTATCCCTTTAACAAACCTTTTTATAATTATGTCTCCCCTACCACATCCTTGTTGGATTTCAATCCAAACATTCTAAAATTTGAAGGGGTAGTGAGAAATAGGAAGAAGGAATAAAGCTTAGAGATATTATGTCTTTTCAACTCATAGAGAAGCTAAAGAAATCAATACAAATGTTGAAGGTTATGTCGGTAGAAGTTGAAGAAGAAAATCAATATTCTATAACTAATGAGTTATGGGAAATGAGAACCTCTATCTAATTTTGGGAAGATAGACTAGTGAGGTGGGAGAATCAATAAATATAACTCAAGTAACCTTAGCCATCATATCCTACATTAAATAAACGTCCTTTCATGTCAAACTACTACAGATAGCAATTCAACAACTCATAGATAGGGGATGTGAGGTAAAAAAGCATCATATGCCTATCAATTCTTCACATGCCATTACTCATGTTTCTTACATTCATTTTAAAGTTTTCATGATCTACCATTTGAGAAAAAATATTATCCCATGTTCATGCCAAACAAATAAAGAGAATATGTCATTCATGAGCTTATACCAAAGACTTTTGCTAGTTGGAGGAACACTCTTAGAAGAATCAAGTAATCTAGTGAAGTCACTTTCCCTCACACCCTCTTCCATTTTAAAGAAGAAACTATGGTGAGGAAGATTCAAAAGGGGTATTCAACTACAAATGTATCCCTAAGTAGTCATGATGAAGATATATCAAGTTTGTGTGAGGAGTAGATTTGTATTTGTAATCCTCTTAGTGAGGACAAAAGCAACTTAACTTTTAGACATGATAAAGTTACAATAGCTAGGGTGCACTTAGAGATCCTTCAAGAGTTTTCAAATGACCAAGAAAAGGTAAATATTTAACTTGAATTACATTTCTTCATTAAAGATGATAATCCTATCTTTTATGGTGAAAAGGATATAAATGAGTTGGTTTTAGTGAAACCATCAAGATGCATCCTTTAAGAAGACATACATGATCAATCTACAGTTCCAAGAAAACATGAATGAGTAATGATATCCCTTGATAAGAAGGATGAGGATAAATCATGGAATTAGTTATACCATGACTTCATGGGAGAGATTTAAGTGATCCATAGTGATGGGTCTATTGAAAATCAAGACGAGAATAATAATATGATAGAGCATGACAAAAATACTGAAGGAATTAATGATGACATGGTAGTCTCAAACGAAATTCCAATTGAGCATGAAGTAAGTTCTCATGAAGGTACTTTACTTATTTACCCTATTGAGCAACATGAATAAGTGATAGAGATTGAAGATGCATTTAATAAGCCTATCATCCCTAATGATAATGGAGTAAGATATATTAAGGTTGGCATCCTTTCAAGTTACCAAGATGAAGTAGCCTTTTGGAAAGATATTGAAATTTTTTGTTTGAAATTGGAAATTAGAACTATACATGCATGCAATCATGATTAAAAAAGAGATGGTCAGAGTACACACATTAAATAACATGATCTTAATGTGTCACCCAATGTTTGGGTTGTATCCATGGTCAATTTGGATAGTTATCCTAGCATGCAATAATAGTATGGATTAAGTATTGAAAAACAAGAGAGTTTATGTCCATTTGGAACATGTTTGTAGCCAAATATACCCTTGAAATCTTGCCAAGAGGGTTATAAATAAAAGAAAATATGAGTCCAACAAAGACATGGTTAAAAAAAATAACTTTTTATACATCCTTATTCACCACATGAAGAGGGTGAACTAAAAAACATCCCCTTTGATCTGAGAGGAAGAAAACATGTCCAAGTTGTTTGTAATGGGTTGTATTTATTTTATTTCCAATAAGTATTTGTCATCATAAGTGTGGAATGTTTTATTCTTGATTTGTTTGGTTTTATGTCCTTGTTATGTGTGGTGAGGTTGCTTTAATCATTGAAATCTTGTAAGGTGCTATGTTTGTTTGATAGTCCAAGCAGAGTGGTCATCTCAAGTCATAATTTCCATGTGTAAGTCTTTTCCCAAAAGATGAAACAATTGGTTCTCTTGACTAGCAGGTAGGTCAACCCATGTGAGTCACCAAGAATGTTGAAAATTTTCCTCCTGGGCCAAATATCAACCCTCATATTTCTGAACTTTTTCATGAGACCACTTCAAGATTACATAAGGTTTATTAAATCTTGTCATGATCTTCAAATGGTCAATTAAGCCTTTTAGTAGTGTTTAAAGTTTCATTGTATATGCTAGGTGTTTTTTGAGTAATCATCATGTGAGATAATATCATGGGCCATTGGGTGATGTCTTACGTTATCATAGGTTGTTCTTGGGTGGATGGAACAATCTCAAGTGTCCTTTGGAGCCTAAAAGTGTCCTATATCATGTTTGAAAAAGTTAATGTACTTTAGAAAAAATAAAAGTAATTTTAGAGATTAAGGTTTCTTGTTATTATTACATTTATCCTTGTTTTATCCACTTATTGAGGGAAAACCTTTTTATCAAGATGTGGAAGGTGTCCAAGTCATTTTTGTGTCTTGACATGACATTTAATTATGCATATGTTAGGAATTAGATTTTACATTTGCATAAGTTTTGGTATTTACTGAGAGGTAAATATAATATTTGATATTTACCATAAAGTAAATAGTACTTAAGGTTATGTAAGTTAATAAATAATATATTAATGTTATGTCTGAATAATATATTTGTTATTGTATTATTTGTGTGAGATTGGTTGTTAAACCCGATTCCATAAATAGGTATGGAGGTTTTATAGGTGAGATATTGGTGGATATTATAATACAAATAATAGGTATTATTTCCATATACATTTGTAATATGTTCATATTTGGTTTAATCAGAATAGAGATCAAAATATTTATGTGATGAAATAGAAATTCTCTATGCACTGTTAATTTTCCTGTTCGACTCGCCTCCAATTCCCAATAGTGGTATCAGAGCAATGGAATAATAAGGATGGTGAGAGTTAGTTGCTTGGTGATTTGTCCCTATGAATAATTATAAATAATCTATGAAAAGCTTGTATATTAGTTTTTTCATAGTTTCAATATATTCATGTATTCAAAGTTTTATGCATTAGATGTAGCTATATAGTATAACGACATTCTATGTAGACCTATTGTTTATGAAATTATAAAGTGGGAAATATTATTTGTTTGGAAAATTCATACCAACCTACATTTCTTTGTATCCAAAATTTAATGATTTAATAGGCTTAGTATTCTAATGATGTCATCTATAGAAGCACATCAAAATATATAGCTTGAGCTCATCATTCTCCTACATTTCTCAAATTGGTGATTCATAAAAATAAAATTGTATAATATTGGATTAAATAATTACTCTGTACTCTTCCTGATAACATGTAAAATTAATCTATGTCAATTCGTATATAACTACACTTACAAATTCTATTTTTTATGCACGATTCCATCTCTACAATAAGAATCTTAGGCTTATTATTAGCTTGGAGAGATATATGTCTTCATTATTTCAAAAAATAGGATTTGAATACAATTAAAGTATTATTTGAAACCATAATTTATCAAATTTCATGAATAGTTATCAATGCTTGCATCCATTTGAATTGGATTTGGCTCCTTGTGACTTAGTTCTCTATGTCAGCATCTCTTAGATTTGAATATGAGTGTACATACCACTCAAGATTTTTATATAATCATAAATTCATTGTAATTGGTCCTTCCATACATCACCATTTCACTCATCATACAACTCAGGCCTAGCTTTACTAAGTGATGATCGTAAATTGTATCAACAATGACCCAATGTGCATTACACTCTATCCATTCTCCCATTGAGTTATTTTTACTGGTCAATGATTACAATTAAGTTTAATTTGTGTAGTCATAAGTTATTAATCTTTAGTTTAATGTTTTTGTTTTTTATTAATCATTATTTTATATATTTTTTAGTTAAGTTGTTATTTTAAATAGTCGATATAATTAATCCTTTTAGGTAAGTTTGAATTATTATAATAGTCTTTAGGTGTATTTAGGTTGGTCAATAGTGGTGAAAGTCATTTATTAATGAATTGAAATAAGAATTAAGTATTAAACCTACTTGTTTGATGAGGCTTAGATAGGTTTGTTTTATGTCAAGTCATATTTATTTTGTAATTAGTAGTTTCTTTAGAAAAATTCAAGTTATTTATGTTCAAATAAAATCATATCAAGTGTCATTATACATAGTCAATTAACATTAAGTGTGTCAAAGTATTTTTTCCTTATGTCATGTCATTAGAGTTTTCTATCAGGTCCATTTTCAAAGAGTTGTCAGAATGTCAAAAAAAGTAATGGATGCATTTTTTCTTGTATGCTATGTCCACATTGTGGGGGAGTGGGGGGGGGGTGGTTTCCCTAAAAAAAATCATACACTTGAACTTCAATGACACATGTATTAAGTAAGTAACAAAGATACTAGAGGCTGGAGGATACATGGAAGATGGAGGTCTTTCAGTGACCTCTCATCAGTCACCAATAATGGGGATGCACCAATGATGTGGTCACACTTTTAATGTTGTGATTTTTTAATAGTTTCCACTATGTGCTTGTAAAAAAAGAACATAAGTATAATGCATGTTCATGTAATGTAATTTGTGTGAAAATTACAAACATGATTCCTAAGGTGAGAAAATTGTGAAAAGATATAAATCACAAATGTAAGTTAGTTCATGGATCTTAAAAGGGTTTATGGTAGATTTAGAAAACCATAAGAGGTGAACAGTGTTTTGGCAATAGTTAGGAGAGTAACTACTAGAGAGATTCTATGACTATCTTACCTATTTATGGAGATGACCCTTAATAACAAGACCATTACTATTAGGTAAATTAAATGTGGGATGCATTCCTTTGCATAATAGTGGTCATGTGCATCAAGATTGCGTCATTAGTATGTAGATCTTAGATTAAGTAGTGGCATATAATTCTATTTGTTTTATTCATGTCAATGTTTGTGGTAAACCTGTAAAACCATGGGAGGAGTGATGTTATATTTATATCAAGGTCATGATCCAAATAGTGCATGATACAAGAGGTAATCATACTACAAATAAGAGTGTGAATGTTTTTTCACCATATAAAAACTATGGGGGGAAATGTTAGGAATTAACTTTTACATTTACATATGTTTTGATATTTATTGAGAGGTATATAACATATTTGATATTTACCATAAATTAAATATTACTTAAGGTTATTTAAGTTATGAAATAATATATTATTTTTATGTAACAATAATATATTTGTTATTGTATTGTTTGTGTGATATTTGGTTGTTAAACCAATCTCATGTAAATAGGTTTGGAGGTTTTATAGGTGAGATATTGGTGGATATTAGAATCCCCAATAATAGGTATTATTTACCTATACATTTTAAATATGTTCATATTTAGATTAATCAAAATAGAGATCAAAATATTTATGTGATGAAATAAAAATTATTTGTTCATTGTTAATTTTCCTATTAAGCTCTCCTCTAATTCCCAGCAACATCTAGGGTCACCTTTTGTAGTCTATTTGGAAAAGAACATTTATAACCCCAATGATCCCTAAGGACATCAAATACCTCTCAGACATACCATATAGGTCAACTTGTGTGATATAAACACTTTGAGAAGGTGTGTTTTATATGTCACATTGAAATAAAGATTTTTAAAAAGATATTGCAAAACTAACATGTTCCTGAGCTATGAAGTCGATATTAAAGTCAAATGAAGGATGAATATGTTGAAGTGCACTTATCCAATGGGGTCAGTTTCTATTTTAATAATAGTATTTGAAACAAGAATAATTGGTGTAAATTTGTCATAAATGGCCACATCTCATTCATAAAATCCCTCAATTCCATCATGGTTGAAATGAAGGTAGTGCAGGTCATTTCAAGTCAGGAAATGCTTTTAAACTCCTCTCATGTTACCATATAGTCTCTAAAAAACTCAAACAACATATTCATTTTCTCATAAGTGTATGAATAAGGTACATGGGGATAGATTCTCTTCAAGGAGGCTAGGGGAGTTAGTCCAATTTCTAATAGTGATATTTGTTTCTGGGTATAGGGGCTAATATCCATGAATAAAAACTAAGAATCTCAGTCACTCAAATTCCTCCTTAAAACTTGATAAAGAATCAATTTGAAATAAAGTGAGACTGATGGATTGTAATGCACTATTTTGGATTGGACAACACATGAAGCACCTTATAAATTCTACAAGGCTTATAACCAATTGACATGCTTGTGACTTTATTTGTAGGGATGCAAGGAAACCAATACTTATATATGGTTTTAGGGGTAAAAATGAGTTTCAATGTGGAAGAGGAGACTTTTTTAGTGTGGAATCATTATGCCAACTCTATCAAAGTTTTTTAAGTAAAATATAGTGATTTGGGAGCATTTGTAGGGTTAGATGAATCAAAAACCATCCATCATTCTCCATCATCCTTCTTGGCTAACTTGAAAAGTTTTATTTGTGTGTGATCATTCATATTGAAGGAAACACCCTGAGGTCCATGTTTTTATGAGTTTAAGGTCCTCCTTTTTCACTTTAGGTTCATGGTATTCATTTTTAAAAAAGGCCCTCATGCTCTATGAATCATTGCTATCAGAGTAAGTACCTTCCAAGCACCTATCAACACCTACAAGTTCATTATAATCCTTGAAAACATTTTTGAAATCAATGAAGGTAGATAAAGTATTAAAAGACTCTTTCATGGTTCCAAGGGACCTTTCAAACATCATAGCTGGTACATATGGTCATGGTATAGGTCTAATCATGAATGGAATAGTGTATGTTTTGTTAGGAGTCTCAAGTCCTAGGAGTCTTTCCTATAAAGTGTGATATATTTGCACCCAATTAAGTCCAGATAAATAATAAATAAGGTATGGAGTTTTATAAAGTATCAATCACCTCATCCATACTATATCCAATTCAAATAACTAAAATATATGGAACACTATGCATATGTATAATGGAAGTTTGGATTCATGGTTAGCCCTTAAGAACCCTAAAATTGGTGAATTATGATGTAAAACGTTATCTTAATACATTCCTAAAGTGTTTTCATATATTCATGGGTCTGATCCAACCTCCAAAGTGCTATTTGATCATGATAATTTGGGAAAGAAATCTGGGCTAGAAATAAACACATACATGCTTACTAAGAACAATGGAATAAGAATGCAATGTGTATAATCAAGTTCAAGTTTAATTCTATAGTGATAACACTCTTATATATTTAACCAAAAAAATCACCTAAGGTAAATCTTTTTCCCATTGAGGTGGGTCCACAAGTATTTTATTAATTGAAATAAAATAAGTACATAGAAAGGGTGCCAATATGTCGTTAACCCTTTTACATTGAAAAACATATATTTATAGATTTTCACCACATACCAATAAAAACCAAATAACATATTAACCAATTCCCAAGGGAATTCTACCCAAAAGGTAGTTATAATTATTTAACATAAAATATAAAACTAACAAAATAAAACTAAGTTAATATATTTATGGGGGTGTCTTTATAAAAATAAGTATGCCCCATTTACATTTATTATTTAAAACAAACTTACCAAAATCCTAAGATAAGTTAAGACTTTGGAACAAGTCCAAAGAAAACCCCCCATGATCTAAAGTTAGTTCTTTGGACACATGCCAAGAATTTTTATAAATTTTTCAAATTTGATTCTGTCAAGGGGTTTTGTGAAAATATCAGCTGTCTGATCAATAGTTGGGCAATATATAGGATCAAGTGATTTATTTGCCACTAGAATTCATAGATAATGATATTTGACATCCATATTTTTTGTTTTGGCATGAAATAATATATTTTTGGACATATTTATTGTAATTTAATTATCAATGTATAATTATGTAGCAACAATCTGAGAAACATGAAGATCTTCAAGAATACACTATAAGTAAACAATTTCTCTAAAAGCATCACATGTTGTAATGTACTATGATTCTACTGATGAATTTGCCAATGTATCCTACTTATTACAACACCAAGCAATGGAAGCTAAACCCATATGCATAGTGTATCCTATTATGGATACTTTGTCATCCACACATTCACCAAAATATGCATCACAATACCCAACAAGTTTGAATTTCTTATTGTGGTGGTACTCAAGGCCATATGTTTTTATTCCGTAAAGGTAATAAAGTACTCTTTTTCCTGCATGTCTTTGAATTTATCTAGGCTCATGCATAAACCTAGACAAAATACCAACTAAAAATGATATATCAGCTCTGATAGTCATCAAATATATCAAACCTCCCACTAATTATCTATATTTGGTGCCATCAAAAAAGGCATTGTTATCATCCTTAGACAATTTCAAGTTACTTTCCATGGGAGTAAGGTTAGGTTTACTGTCACTCATGCCAAACCTATTTAATAACTTAGAAATATACTAAGTTTGTGATATGAAAATACTATACTCTTTTTGAGTTACTTCTATGCCAAGATAGTAGTGAAGAAGTCCAAGAACTATCATCTCAAACACATATTTTAATTATTTCTTCATAGACTTGTTATGATTTTCATCATTTTCTGTGATAAACAAGTTATCAACATAGAGAACAAGAATCACCAATTTCTTACCTTGGACTCAAAAATAGAGAGTATCATCAGATTCACTACATTGAAAGCCAATTGTCTTCAAGTATGAATCCATTTTATCATACCAATCCATGGGTGCTTGTTTGAGCCCATACAAAGCTTTTATCAATTTACATACTTTGTGTTTTGTACACACTTTCTCAAAAACTTGAGGTTGTTTAATGTATACTTCTTCCTATAAATCACCATTCATAAAAGCACTTTTAACATCCACCTGATGTACTTTCCAACCATTATGTGCTACTAGGGGAAGTACCATATGAATAGTATGCCATTTAGCAGTTGGTGCAAATGTTTCCTCATAGTCAATACCTTCTTTTTTTACATATCCCTTTTTAATAATCCTTACCTTATGTTTATTAATGGATCCATCTAATTTACACTTAGTCCTATAAACCCATTTGCATCCTATGGGTTGAACATGTGGAGGAGGATCAACTAAAACCCAAGTATTATTACTAAGTATTACATCATACTCACTTTGCATTACCTATTCCAAAAATGTTTAGTAGAGGCCTTCTCAAAAGTAGATGGCTCAGTGGAAAAAGTAGTAATAACAATTGCATAGTTCATTGATTTATGAGAACTCCTTAGTCCTATTAAACTAACTTCATCTAATTTCAAGATAGAAAAAGTACTTTGAGCCTATTTTGGATACTTATTCAAATTATTCAAATTAGGAACACCAAAATTCTTATCATGTGCACCATTCGAAGGAAGACTTAGAGATTTTTCAACATTTTCTAAGTCATAAACTTATGAATTAGTAGATGGAGAGTAAATTAAATGGATATTAGTCTCATACAACAACCTTAGAGAATTTCCCTCATTATTCAATCCCTTATCATGTTTTGCAATTTTCCTCTCTAACTTGTCAAATTGAGAATCAATCTCTATAGTGTTCATAGTACCAAATTCATCAAATATTACTTCTTGACTCACTATGAATTTGTCTACATCCTATGCAAGCAAATGATACCCCTTTTTTATTTTTTGAATATCTAAGAAACCTGTATTTTAAACTTTGTGGTTCCAACTTAGTTCTATGTTCAGTGGGAACTAATGAAAAACAAAGGCATCCAAAAACTTTCAAGTGTTTAACTTTTGGTTTAAACACATACCAAGCCTCATATAGAGTTTGTCCCAAAAGTATAGCTATGGGGGACCTGTTTCTCAAATAAACTGTAAGACTAATGGCTTTGACCAAAAAATTAGCATTGAGTTTTTTATAGTATAGCATAACTTGTGATGTGTCCTCTATATTTATATTCATTCATTCAGATACTCCATTTTACTATGGAGTTTAAGCATTACTATATTTTTGATGAGTTTCATGTTCTTGATAATAATCCAAAAACTCAGTTGAAGTATACTCACCACCATTATCTGAATGAAGAGTGGCCAACTATGAACCTATTTCTTTTTCAAATAAGTGTAACCAATCATCAAACTTAGTGAAAACTTATGATTTGTTTTTCATGAAAAACACCCAAGTCATCCTAGAAAAATCATCAATAAATAATACAAAATATCTACACCCTCCAATAGATGACTTTTTCATGTCACATACATCACTATGAACTAAATGCAAACATCTATTAGCTCTCCATGAAGAATTATTTGAAATTTTTTCCTGATTCTATTTTCCCAAAATACATGATTCACAAAGAATACCATCTTTTTGAAAAGTGGGCAATCCACTTACTATACCATATCTCTACAAGTCCACTAAAGAGTGAACATTAAAATTTTGATAATGGAGATGCCATAATAGCTATGTAGACATAGTACCTATACCTATTTCAAGAGCTGCTACAAGTTCCACTATGGGGGGAAGCACTTTATAATACAATATAACCAAATTTCCATCCTCATATATTGTATACATGGTTTTATATCCATCTTTCACTAAATTGATATAAATGAGCCCTTTTTCAAGCACAATTTGATAACCTTTCTTTCAAATAGTTATTGAGGAAAGAAGATGTTTTTTCAATGTGGGGACATACCAAAGATTCTCCAAGTACTTGATTGATCCATTAGGAAGGAGAATCTAACTTGACCTAAGACCTTGTGGAGTATTAAAAGAATTATCTACCAAGGAAAATGGAGAGAGATAATTTTCTTTGAAATTCCAAAATAAGTCTCACCTAAAAATCATGCGTTTGTTTGCTCGTGTATCTAAAACCCTTACATTTAAGAGTTCATCTATAGCCTCATATTCCATATAATCAATGTGACCTAAAGTACTGAATGAAGATTCATGAGCAACATTACTAGACTCATCATAATCATGGAAAACATATTGAGTAGAGTTAGACTTAGTCACTTTTTGTGGCCTCTGAATTTTGTCAAAAGGAATCCTACACTGAGAGGCAATGTGACCAAATTTTCCACATCTATGACATTGAATGTTTGATCTACCTTGACCTATGCCTCTATAAGAGTTGTGACCACATCCTCTATCACTAATCTCATTTTAATGATAATCGATAGATTGTTTTTGATTTGACTAAGCTCTACCTCATATTTGATATCTACCTCCTCTATAACCTTGACCCCCTATACAACTATTCCCTCTATTATTTTGTTGACTAGAAGAAGATGAACTAGGCTTAGACTCGAAAAGATGAGCTTCCTTAGTTTTATTGGATTTATTAGGTAGAAATAGGTCATGTTGAATAAGAAAATCAACCAATTTATTATAATTGATGAATGTGATCTTGTTAAGGACATGCAACATTTCTACAAAGTTCTTATAAGACCCATGTTTTTTTGAATGTAGTAGTAACTATGAGATCATCATATAGTTTTCCAAACCTAGCCTTAATGTACTTAGTAGTAATATTATTCAACTTAGACATGTATTCTCCCATATCCCCATCTTCCTCTCATGACAAAGTAAACAACTGCATATGAATGTCTATCTTCTTATGCTTAGGTTTCTTATCATACTAATCAGATAAGGTTTTCCATGCAATGTAACTATGGGGAGAATTTTCATTATATATGTAAGTATCCCAATTAAAGAAACACTTGATTAAATCTAGGGCCTTATAATAACATATATTTAAAACATCAAGTTTGGCTTATTCTATAGGCAATGTAAGATTTTCATTCTTTACAAAATCCCATAGCTCATTAGAAACTAATGAAGCTTCCGTCAAACATTTCCAATCAAAATAATTATAAATCATTAGTATATCACCATTTGAAAGTAAATTTTGAATTTTTTGGCATCTTAAAATTAAATCATGTGTGAAAAATGAAATAAAAACACACTCAAAATAACACTTTGCACAAAATAATGCTTCTACAGGGGTTTTCACTCAACCTCCACATAGAGCAAAAGAAAGATATTTTTGATGGTTTTTTTATTTAATCTCACCAAAATTTAAATATTTAAATCAATTACACCATTTTTTCACCAATTACACCCTTATTTCACCATTTACACCCTTATTTCACCAATGAAACACACAATTATTGCTTTTCTCGCATTAAATTTCCTTATTTCACATGATTGATGTCATTAAAGATATTCAAAACATATAAAATATTCTAAAAAAATGGAATATTCTTCCAAAAATTAAATTCTTAAATATAAAATTTCACCAAAAGAAAGATCTTAACCCTGGATGTCCAACTTCCAAGGGTTTTTACAAAATCATGTTTTTCAATTATTCTATGAGATTTTACAAGACATATAATGAGAAATTTATTTTTAAATATGATTTTTCCTTTTTTAAAAATTTAAAAAAAAAAATTACTTTTCCAAGTAAAAATCAATTCATCCATGAAAATTTTGGAAAAAGTAAAAAGCTCTTTGATTTGTGGACCCCTCAAACCATAAAATCTTTGATCAAACTTTAGAAAATGAAAAATATTATTTTTCATCTATATTACAATGCCATGCTATAGTTAAATACACCATATCTATAAAAAAAATTCCCAAAACTCTTTTCTTGATGTACTAGGCCTTACAAATCCATATAGGGCCAAATAATGGAGTTTTAAAGCAATTCTTAACAAATTTAAACTACCAAAAAGGGATTTTTTTAAAAATTTAAAATGGATGGAATTTTTTGACACTAAGGGAGTTGTAAAATTTGAAACCAAGCCATACAACTCAGAAATTTGATTTAAAAACTTTTAGGATAGTTTTGGATCAGATTTTTTGTCATGAAAAAGCTTAAAACTAATAGAGATTTATCCAGATTGATTTAAATTTTTTTATAAAAATTCATGGAGTCCATACAAATTTTTTAAAAGGGTTTAAAATCTTATAAATACATACAAATGGGTTATGGGGAATATTTTTAAAAATTGGAATCAAACAATCAACTTCTAGTCTTTAACAGGGATAATCAAGCTTCAAAAAATGGAGGATGAAAAGATTAATTTTGTTGCTTCTCAAACCAGCCATATAAAATTAATTTATCAATGTATTTTAATTCTCAAATTCCTCCAATAAGATTAAAAAAATAAAAAATAAAAAATAGATATTTGAATAATTTTTCAAATATTAACTCCAAAGTATATTAATAAGGGGTAAAACTTGTATTTGCTAAAATCAATTTCATGTGAGCCTTATTTATCCAATCACATAAATTATTTCATCTCTTCTTATTGAGATCACCACATTTTCTTTTACCTTTCATTTTTTAATAATTTACAAAGTTACCATGCTTTGATACCATTGATAACACTCTAATAGATTTAACCAAAAAAAATCACCTAAGATAAATCTTGTGACCACTGAGGTGCATCCACAAGTATTTTATTAATGAAAATAAAATAAGTACATATAAAGGGTGAAAATATGCCGCTAACCCTTTTACATTGAAAAACATATATTTATAGGTTGTCACCACATACCGATAAAAACTAGCAAACTTATTAACCAACTACCATGGGAATTCCACTTGAAAGGTATTTCTAATTATTTAACACAAAATATAAAACTAACCAAATAAAATTAAGTTAATTAATTTATGAGGATGTCTTTATAAAAATAAGTATGCCCCATTTACATTTATTATTTAAAATAAACTTACGAAAATCTAAAGCTAATTTAAGACTTTGGAACAAGTCCTAACAGATAGACATAGCATAGAGAAATAATGAGGATCATGATAAGTATTATATATTTAAGGATCATGGGTAAATTAAGATCAGACCACTCAAGGTGATAATTAGTCAAGACACCTCAATTGCCATCCATAGGCTAGTCATGAAGCTATGTTGAGTAAGGATAGGTGACTGATTAGAAAATGGTTTGGATATAAGACTCATAGGTATATGAAATTAAAAGTAACCTATGAATTATGTTTTGATCACTCAGTAAGACCTCAAGGTTCTAACAAGAGGATAAGGTACACACTTATAGCCTAGGTATACCCTAAGCTATCACCTATAGTTATATCATGCAAGAATACAAAAAAGATATATATGTGATGTGAATAAGAGTCTCGAATGTATCCATACACTTTTAATATCTTATATATCATGGTTTAAAAATTGATAAAATATCAAGTGCCAAAAAATTGGATGATGTTCATACTTCTTGTACACAGACCCCTTAGACTCCTACAGATAGGGCCTTGGAGAAGCATGTAGAGAGTGATTTGAACCATGCATGGATGAAAGGTGGAGTGATAAATAGGTACCTTAAATTATCTACTAAGGGTTCATAGTATTCATTGAAATGGTTTAGGATTTTGAAAAAAACATGAGGAGCGTTGATAGGCTAATTAGAACTAGTAGGCCTAAATAGGTAGTCACAAGCCTAATCATGAAACTAGAAGACAAATTGAATTATTTAGAGTATTTGAAGGATTTAATTCTTTATGGAAGTGAGTGATGATGATATAAGGGTATTCCATGAATTTAAACTTAGGGAATCAAGAGGAAATTCTAAGAACCTAGCATTTAAGGTCAATCTAGCCTATTGGTTTACAAACCCTAAGATTGTGTATGAGAGATTTATAGACACTTGGGGAGTTGGAAAAGAAGTTAAAACATAATAATGTGTTAGGATAGGTTCACATGTCTCATATAGGTTTTTGAATCTAAACTCAAGCATTCTCACAACCTGCACACTCAATGTTCACTCTCAACCCCATAACTACATGTTCTCTATCCTGAGAGATGTCATCTTCACATGTGAAGATCAAGGAGAAGGTTAATGTATTTATTATCTACTGTGAGATGTTGAGGTATGTTTTTAACTTGGTTTTATTGGTATGGGTTATATAATCCAAGACCTTAAGGCTATGAATAATCATTGAGAGACTATGCATGTTTGAACCCTACTAAAACCTTGATAATGACCCAATGGGGAAGAATCTAAAATAAATGCATCAAAATTCCTTGGTTTTTCTCAAGAAAAACTTGAAAAATATCTAATTCTAATCAGGTCCTAGTCATGTCATGATTTTGTATGAACACCTATATAGATGCACAAAGTATCCTATTTTTACAAGATTTCATGATGAATTAAGGGTTGAAAGTTAGATGAAAAATTGAAAATAAGTTATCAAGATGATGTGAAGTTTATTATACCCTCTCAAGATATAAAATGCATTTAATCATCCTATAAGTGCTCTTGCAGGCCTGGGCTAAAAACATAGCCTAGAGGTGCTAGTGGAGAGATGACCTAATTAACTAAATGAGAAAAAAATAGTAGGTGTACACTATTTGAAAATCATAAATGACAATGTAAAATGTTTATTTTGTTCTAAATCATGCTCACTAACCCATTCTCAAGGTTTTATACAAGTTCCATGACCATCCAAGTGACTAGTACCAAGTGACTAGGCCTAGTTTTCTAGTAGGCCTATTTGGTAAGTGAAGAGAGATGTATCTTAGCATAAAGGGTTGATAAGATGGTGAATGGAGAAAAATCAATGATCCTATAACTGCTATATTTATGAAATCTTGAATATTTTATTATCATTATGAAAAATGAGGTATATTTTAATCTTGTTCAACATGCAAAAGAGAGAGGTAGGCTATTTAATGCCTCATGGAGGTCAATTAGACCATAATTATACCAGTATAACTATGAATAAAAGAAGTGGTTAACCAAGTTGGCATGATCATACCTTAAATGTGTTAAACCAAGACTAAATTACATTCCATTACAACTATTTTATGCCATATTTTAATGAAGATCATCAACCCAATATACCTTATGCATTGAAGAGAGATAAAAGGTGGTGTCTCATAGAATGCCTCTCTAATTTAAAACTGAAAATGGAAGTGTGTTGGAGCATTGATGAGATTTAGTTCTCTCTTTTCCCTCTCTCTCTTCTTGTTTTATAAGTTAAGCCTAGAAGTCCATTTTAATTATCCCTCTGTAGGGTAAGTGAAATTTTTACCCAAATTATATCTTATAGCCTTTGAGCTAATACAAAAATTAATTTAGCCTCCTCTATACTAGTCAATACTATGTTTCATGTTTGTTTATTTGCATAAGTGGATGATACTTTTCTCCCTTTGTAGGTCCCTATCTCTCACCTAGATACTAGTGAATTTTTTTATACAGGTGACATGGTTTGTAAAGGTGCCAATGACTATGTTTACAGTGAAAACTATTTAATAGTGTCTTGAACTAGGCCTCTCATTCATCATCCTCAAGCCATAGTCACTTAGTATAACCTTCATGTGAAACATTGATGTGTATGATTATTTTATACATATAGTGTGTTAGTAATCAATATTTTTGTTGTCTATAATATTTGTTGAAGAATCAGGTGGAGGAGATACAACATATTGGTGCATCATCCCAAATATCTTAGGTTTGATTTCATGTCCTTTCTATCACTTTTCATTTCAAAGACAAGTAGGTTTAGTCTTTGATTTTAGATGATGAATCAAGGGAGATAACCCCAAAACTAGAGATTTACCTCACCTAATAGGCTACCCACACCTAGACATAATTCCATTATATCAACTAGATGGGTAGGCTTGAAACTTGTTTGCCTCAAGGATGCAATCTAGATTGATAATAGAAGATGTGAACACATGATTAACACTAAAATATATGGGTTTGCATTTATGTAATCTAATTTGTAAATTTTATCAATTTTTTAATATTGGTGGTTTGATCTTTAAGGGCTTCATATACACAAAACCTAGGAAATTGAGATTGATTACATTCATTTGATATTATATATTTGGACACCTTTTCCCTTGGATAAGTGATAGTTTGGACCTAATTAGAGGGATGAGATTTTATTTGATAGTGTCTTGAGCTAGGCCTCTCATTCATCATCCTTAATCCATATTCACTTAGTATAACCTTCATGTGAAATATTGATGTGTAAGATTCTTTTATATAGATAGTGAGTTAGTAATTAGTCTTTATGTTGTCTATAATATTTGTTGAAGAATAAGGTAGAAGAAACGCAACATATTGGTGCATCACCCCCAATATATTAGGTTTGATTTAATTTCCTTTCTATCCCTTTTTATTAGAATGAGAATTAGGTTTAATCCTTGATTTTAGATGATGCATCAAGGGAGATAGCCCCAAAACTAGAGATTCACCTCAACCAATAGGTTACCTATACCTAGAGGTGATTCCATTATATCAGCTAGATGGCCATTAAAATTTCCTATTAAGATTCTAAATCATTTATATGATATTTTTGGTGTGGAGGTAGGTCAACATTTTTATTGGAAAATAAGGGGGTTTAAATTTCATGCATAGGTACTTATAACTTCCTAGATTGTAATTGCTATCTTATTGGGTTTAGCTACTATACCTGTTTGAGATCCACAAATCATTCTGACTAGAGATCAAAATTATAATGAATATGTTCTTAAATTTCTTTGAGACTTGGCTAGAACTCAGATTGGTGAAGAATAATATGGTCCCTAGGTTCCCTTTATAGGAACCATGTTCCTATTTATCTTTATTTATAACTGGTCAGGTGTTCTTCTCCTTTGGGGAATTATTAAATTCTAGTTCCCCGAGAGAGAATAGAATACACTCGGGCTCTGGCCAATGGGATATAGTGGGGTTGACTCAAGATGTCCCCTCTTTATATAGATGGTTTATAGAGGGCTCCATCCTATATATCATGGATTGAAACCTATTTGCCTCAAGGGTGCAATCTAGACTGATAACAAAAGATGTAAACACATGATTAACACTAAAATATGCATTTTTTTCATTTATACAATATAATTTTTAACTCTTTTATCAATTTTATAATATTGGTGGTTTGATCTCTTAGGGCTTCATATGCACAAACCCTAGGCAATTGAGATTGATTATCTTCATTTGAAATTATATATTTGGACACCTTCTCCCTCAGATAAGTGATAGTCTGGACCTAATTAGAGGGATGAGATTTATCACTCTTCTTATGGTTAGTATAAGGAAGTATATTATTTTTATCCACTTGAAATTATCTAAAAAATAATATGAGAATAAGGTAAGAAATACACACAAATCCTAGGGAGGATTCAATCATGATATGGTCAAGATATAACAATTTCAAACTATTGGATGAGAATTTTTAAAATATGAGAGTATTTTTTGGAAAAATAAAAAATGAAATGAACCTATAAAATAGGAAAATTAAAGTACATGTATGACCTATAAATCTACATTTACTAAAAATATTAAAACACTAAAGTTGTAAACTCTGTAAAATATTATGACAAACCAAAATACTTTTTTGTATATATAAAAATATGTATGAAAAATATGTAAGTAATTTGAAATTTGATTTAATATGAATCATAAATATGCCAAATAATTTAGAATGTTTTATAGACAAAACCATAGAATATTCCAAATAAATAATCAACAATTTTGATAGATAAGGAATATTTTTCATAGATTTGAGAGAGGTTTTTTAATGAAATATTATTTCTAATGAAACACAAAAATTAATTACATAATTCACCCTATATTCCAATTTTTACTAAAAATAGTGAATTACAAAAATTGAAAAACCTATATGGAATTTTGGTGAACAAAAGAGGTTTTTTAATGTACCAACCTCTATATAAAATACATCTTAGGAAATTTTACATGGATCTATTTTTAGTCCAAAATGAACCAATAAAATAAGGATACACTTGTTTTTATATGCACATGAAGTGCTTGTAACCAAGAAGCATGGAAGTAGGTACATGATCAAAACTTGTAGGAATGGAATATAAGTCCATTTTAATCATTTTGGGAAAGATAAAAGGACTAGGTGATCAAAAAAATACTATTTATACTAAGATATAGGCCAAGGATCAAATATAAAGAAGATGCAAGACTTGCAAAAGTGGCAAAGGTCTAGAACTAAGTAGAATATCCAAGGTCTAATTTCACCAAGTTTACAAGACTGAGGTTCTATATTATCCATAAACATCATATACAATGATGTACATCCTCTACATAAATTTTATCTAATTATGATTTGCCTTTTATTTATTTTAATTAATGGAAAAAAAATAATAAGTAAAAACTTATGAAAGAAGCATATATGTATGATTATGGTTTTGATGGTATAACAATGAAGTTATGATTTCATTTTGATCCAACTTGGGAACATGAATCATATTCACATTCCAATTTAGGTTCCTTGTAGGTTACTTCTTCATCCTATTTCTTGATTAATAATCTAGATAAAAATGAGAGTTTAAGGTCGAAATCATAAAAGTAAAATACAAAAAAATCAAAAGAGGATTTATTATTCAATCTATTTCAAGTAAAAAATAACTATCTAAAGCCAATCATTTAAAAATAGTGGATATGGATCCTACATTTTATAACTCTTCTCCCTTATTAACTAATGAGGATAATGTTATTTTCACTTCCCTTAACACATTACAAGATATAATAAAAAGAAATAACATTCCTCTTCACAATGTTTAACCCTAAAATTCTATATTTCGGTAATCTAGAGTTGAAGGGGATAAAAATAGCTTAAGTTTCAATAGTGATAAACAATTTCTACATCAGGAAAATTGGGTACTAAACTCAGTTATAACACATGTTGAATTTATAAAATTGATAATAGGCTAAATATATAAATTAAAATTAAGATATGTATGAAGATGACAAAGAAGTAATTCACTTATCTGGTTTTAATGATAATGTAGTTTTATATATAGAAAAGGAAAAAAATAGACTGGAAGATGATTTTAGAACATTTGTTAAATTTTGGATTGAGTCCCTATTGAGTTCTAGACACTTGCCTCTACCTAGGATGGTTGAACTGACACTACTATCTAATTTTCATGATGGTGTCATGTTGGCCAAAATTGGCCCACATACAAAGTTTTTGCCTATATAGCCTGAGCATCTTCATCTATAGTCATGGTTTGAGGATCAAGAAAGGGAATTACTCCCTTTAGGGTTTTAGTTCATTTATATTTTCTCAATGAGTGTAACTATATATAAAACAAATAAAGTATTTAGTTTTCATGGATAAGATAATGAGACAATTCATAATTGGTGACCTTCAAAGGTCCAAATCTAATCATGATCTACCTAGTTTATTCACAAAAGAGTTTCTAGGTTTAAACCAAGTATATGCCTTAAAAATTATTTGGTAACATGAGACATGTTGAAGAATGTAAAATTAAAACCATAGGAAGTAGTCATTTGGGTTTAAAATCTTTAATAGGATCTTCAAATTGAACACAAGGCCACTAAGTGTTAAAGGATCACTAAATTAGATTAAATATCAATGGCACACAGGTGCTCATCTGAGTCAATAATTTAGTATAGATCAATGCCATACATTTAGTCATTCAAAATAATATCTAATGGTGAGCATAGGGTCAAAAGGTCATCTAATATTAAGATTTAATGCATTGATGACAAGTGTTACGATGATGATGACTTAACAAATCAATGACACACATTTGAACAAGTAGAAAGACTATCTATGACACACATTAAAATATTTAGAGAAGATTAATAATGTGTACGAGGTTAAAAAATCAATGAACCCAAATTTCATGTGAGGCTACCACATGGCTTAAGCACATTAACTAGATGAAGACTTAAAGCATGGTCCATAAATGACATGTGGGACTACTAAGTGTCATAATTTTGAAAGCTAAGATAAAGATCAACATAGGGATACCAAGTGGCACAATCTTGAAATTAGATCTAAATCAATGTCCCACATTAATGGTTAAATACAAGAGACTCTAAAGGAGATATATGAATAGATTTTGATGAAAGTTATATGGGGTATGGGATGAATACACATGTCTAAAGTGATGACAATCAAGTTTTAAAATGAAATAAGCAGCCTGAGGAGATGCCACATAGGTGAACATATCAGATCAAAGGATTTCACCACATTGAAAAGAAAATAAAGAAAAGAAAGATAAAAATGAAATTTGGGTTACCAGAGCAAACCCTATAAAGTTAAATATTCCATTAAATCTTGGCTAAACCTCTCAAAATACCTCAGGCATAAGTTATCTTTATTGCTCATGATCAAGGGACTAAAGAGCCTAGTGGATCTTCATTGACATTATGACTATATGAAAACCAATAAATGGGATTGGTTTTACTCTATAGTAGACCTATGTTTAGGGTTTGAATTAGGGGTAGAGTTGTGATTATGAAAGGAGTCTCTTATCTTTTGCCATAGTCATATCATCCACTTTCAGTAGGAACATGTAACTACTTAAAATAGACATAGTCATGGCTCAATAAGGCCCATGGAGATGAGGATTTTGTATTTATAATGAAATAAATTGGAGGATGGTGTATAAATTCGAGAGATATATCTGGTGGTTGGAGAGTGTAGGTAGAGCATTAAATGAAATTTTAGAGTATTTAGAGGCTTTTTCTTCTTAGTAGATCATGACTCATCTCCTAAACAACAAATTTTTGTCTTCTAGTATGTCTGTTAGCCAATGAGGGAACTTGAAGATTATCTAGATATAATTAAGGTTAATGTTTTGAGGAAGGATTAGTCCAAATTGATCAAAATATGGTTAAGAATTCATAGAAGGTGGTTGCATCTCATTTATTAATTTTGGTTTGCTCACCTCTTCTCTCTCCCTTCCCCTTTTATCTTATATCTCCCATTTTTCCCCATTTGTAAGATAAGATGATACACTCATATGATGAGGCAAGACCCTATGAAAATTTGTATGAAATACCTATTGAATAGATAAATATTTTATTTACCTATCTCTTGCCTCTAAATTATGTTTAACAATCTTGTGCATGATGGCATTGTGAAGGAGTTTCTTCCATGTCCATTGTAATTATTTCTTACCTATTTTTAGGTGTTTTAAAGTTTCATGTAGGTATGAACTTGTGCTATTTCTTCCATTAATGTATGCCTAGTGTGAATATTAGAATTCTTCATTACTTCATTTATTGCTTATGAGCCTAGTTTATGAAACACTTATGCAAATCAACTAGTTTGTGAGGTTGTGTGAGTTAGTATTATCTTATGCTTCATCAATGAAAATTAACTAGTTTGTGAGGTTGTGTGAGTTAGTATTGTCTTATGCTTCATAAATGTTTATTTCATGCTTATGTGAGTTCTCATTTAAATTTGGTTCATCACCTTTGTATCTCTCTTAGTAACCCTTTATCCCCTCTCTATCCCTTTTCCCAGTAGTATCATTAGTTTAGGTGCTCCATCAAGAGGAAGTCAACCTTTTCCAGAGGTCCAACCCCACTATAGGATACCCATAGCCTAGGGTTGTTCCCATTTTTGGCTTAGTTGGAGAGATCCTAAAGAACCCCATATGAGGGTGAAAATTAATGCCATAATAGTTTTTGTCACTCTATTGGAGACTATTTTGTTCATTAAGTGGAGAGTTTTGATGTTATGTTCATCCAATCAACCTTCAGAGGCATTTGTGCAAGCACCAATAGAAACTTCAAGTAAATATCAACTAATACAATCATTCCAAGTGCCTAATCATCATTATCTGATATGTACAATCAACCATATTTTGATCAATATGCTTAGTCTCTACCTCAAAATATTTTATAGTAGGTTATTAATGTTTATGGATTTACCCCAAGTGGTTTTCAAGATTTAGTGTGTCATCCTTCTCAAGCTCAAGATGTCCTTAGTTACTCATGAAACCAATAAATTTCAAGTTGGAAGTAAATGATTTCAAGCTATGAAAGGTACTTGATAAACCTTAATGCACAAAGGTAGTATGGTCAAGATATCCTTGATCATATCATTCATGACGTGTTAAATGAATTATAGTTATTGAAAAATGAATGGTCACCTTTTAAGAGAGAAAATTGGAAATGATTCTGAAGTGTTATGTTGGATGTAAGTGGTCTCATTCAAATCATTTAGGATAAGCTAAGAAGCCATGAAGAACAATAGATCCAACTCTGTCAACTTTATATGTCTTCATATACACCACCTCAACCCTCATATATGCCACCTACCCTTCCCCAAGAGACCATTCCAAGTGACCTTTTGAGTTTTCCAAGTCCTTCTTATGTTATTCGAACCCTCCCTTCTTGGAATTCAATCCAAGATATCTTTACAAGAAAAGAGAAGACTATTACTGATCCACCTATTGTTGATATCCTAGATTTCATCCCTACTCAAGAAACCTCTTGTACCTCATACTAGCCCTCTTGCATTCCTTATCCTCAAACAACCTTAAAGAGAGGCTATTCCAAGAGAATATAGATAGGCAAATCAAATAGTTAGAGCTAAATATGAGTAAGGAGGAAGAGATTCAAAATCAAGATGACATGGTTTTATCTTACACATTTCCCCATGGAAACTAGTTTAGAAAGGCATAAAGAAGAAAGAGGAAGTGTTAGTTGAGGTAGTCTAGGAACCAGTTCAATAAAAATAGGTGTTAGCTTAGCTAAATGAGGTTTCCCTACAAGATTTCCATTAATATTTCTCCCTCCCTCAAGATCCACCAAAAAGAGCTTTCAAATTCCCTAGTTGGAAAGACACTCTCTTAAGTTGCAAGGAAGGTGAACTTTTTCACCCTTATACCATCTCTCTCTTGGAGAAAGAACATGTTTTACAAAAATTAGAGGAGGAACTTGCACTCATAGGTAACCTTAAAGAGGAAAATTCAAGTGTCTATGAAGAATAAATATTGCTAAGAAGCCCACTTTATTTATAGGAGGAAACATTAGCTTTAGACCAACCTTGTTTTCATGGCTTTGACACTAATGAACTTTAGCTACAAGAGGACAATACTGAATCTAAACATAGGGAAGACCTTGAGTGGACCACTAATTTTCTATTCTACATAGATAAAAAAGAGGATCAGAACTAGGTACTAGAGGTTGGCCCACTTTAGGATGAGGTGTCAAATGAAGGTAGCCTTGACAGATTGGAGCTAGAGAAATAAGACCAATCTAGCTGCCATAGATCAAATCTTGGTGAGGATGAGGAGCTTGATGTAGTAGACTTAAAACCAAATGTCCTCAATGATACTTCAAATGTTGATAAATGGGTTTAACAAGATAAATATGAAGACTTGTTGGAAGTGTTGGAAGCAAGATATAGGTTGTTGCTAAGAAATTATGAATTAACTAAGGTGATTAGAGGCAATATTGGCGATTCAACCAATGATTTACAAGTGGTGGATAAATAACTAGAGACTCTTCAAGAGGCTACCAAGAGCCAAATATGCCACTTCAATCAGCCATGGGTGAACAAGATTACAAGTGCTCCTATAGTCTATCATGAAGCAAGATTTGAAGACTAGGACCAGTATCTCTACATTGGAGACATGTTTTCCCCACTTCATCTATTGGAGAGCATGCCAAAAGGATTAGCAATCAAGAAACCTAGTTCACCAATTTTGGTGCCTCTAAAATAAGGTATTTTCATCCTGTTCCATTACAAGTTAATGATGTTGAATGCTTCACATTTGATTTAGGAAGAAATTACTTGTAAGTGGTAGCCTTGTACATATTAGAGTAGATTTTATGTTTTCTTCTAAGTGCATTATATGCATTTATTTTTGTTTGTGTGTTTTTATTACATAAGTAACTTTAGGCATAGTGTTTTTTTTGTTCCTATTATCCTTGTTGATTAAAGAGGAGGTTTTAGAAAATGGATAACCTTGTATCAATTTCATGTCAGCTAGGAGATTTATGACCCTGTATGCCCGATGGATCAAATAAGGAAACTAATATGTTGCCTAGTAGGCATGTAATCCCATAATTATGTAAGAAATGCTGGCCAAAATTGACCCACATATAAAGATTTTTTCTATATAACTTGAAAATCTTCATGTACAACCATGGTTTGAGGATTAAGTGAGGGAATTACTCCCTTCAGGGTTTTGGTTTATTTGTATTTTCTCAATGAGTGAAACTATATAGAAAAATAATAAAGGAATTGGTTTTCATATATAAGACAATGAACAAACTCATAATTGGTGACCTTTAAAGGTCTAAATCAAATCATGATCTACCTTCTTAATTCATAAAATATTTTTTAGGTTCAAGCCATGTATATACCTTCAAAATGACCTAGCAGTGTGGGACATGTCAGAGGACATCAAATTAAAGCCATAGGATGTAGCTTTTTGGGTTCAAAATCTTTAAAAAGATATTGAAATTGAATATGGGGATACCATGTGTCAAATTATATATTAAATATCAATTACACATGGGTTCTCATTCAAGTCAATAAGTCAACATAGATCAACAACATGTGTTTGATCAAGTAGAAAGAAGATCAATGACACATGTTTAACCATGTTTAGGTTTTGAAGTATGGGAAGAGTTGTGATTATGAAATGAGTGTCTTATCGACATAGTCATATCATCCACTTTTAGCAAGTACATGCATCCACTTAAAATAGACATAGTCATGGTTTAGTCAGGTCTATGGATATGAGGAATTTGTCCTTGTATAAAAAGCAAGTTGAAGATGACATAAACATATGAGAGAGAAATTTGGTGGTTAGAGAGTGCAGGTGGATAATTAAATGAAAATTTGGAGTCTTTAGAGGCTCTTTCTTCTTAGTAGATCATGACTCATCATCCTTAACAACAAAGTTTTTTCTTCTAGTATGTTTATCAACCAATGATAGAACTTGAGGACTATCTTGATATAATGAAGGTTAATTTGTTAGGGAAGGAATAGTCCTAATTGATCTAAATATGGTTGATAATGAATAAAATGTGGTTTTAGCTCATATATTTAATTCTATTTGCTCACTTCTTCTCTCTCCCTTCCCCTTTTTTCTTATATCACCCATTTTTCCCCATTTGTAAAAGGATTCTCTCAGTACTCTTGAAGAGAAGAGGAGACTATTAATTGATAAAGAAAGACCCTATCAAAATTTGTATGAAGGACCTATTTAACCAATAAAGACTTTATTAAACTATTTCTTGCCTCTAAATTGTGTTTAACAAGCTTGTGCATGATGTTATTGTGAAGGAGTTTCTTCCATGTCCATTGTCCTTATTTCTTGCCTATTTTAGGTGTTTTCAAGAATTTTTAGGGATGAAATCATGCTTTTTCCACCATTAATGTATGCTTGGTGTGAATCTTTGAATTCCTCTTTGCTTCATTCATTTCTTATCAGACTAGTTTATGAAACACTTATGCAAATTAGCTAGTTTGTGAGGTTGTGTGAATTAGTATTGTCTTATGATTCATCAGTGATTATTTCATGATTTTTTGAGTTATCAATTAAATTTGGTGCATCACCTTTATAGCTATCTTAGTAACCCTTTACTCCCTCTCTATCCCCTTTTCCATCAGTAGTGTTAGTCTAGGTGATCCATCAAGAGGAAATCAGCCTTCTCTAGAGGTTCAACCCCACTACATGATACCCACAACTTGGGATTGTTCCCATTTTGGGGCTTAGTTGGAAGGAGCCTAAATAACCCACTATAAGGGTGAAAATTTATTCCACAACATGTCCTATATGGAATACCTACATGAAAATGATGTGACCACTTGGATGCTTTTGGATTTTTTATTCACCTTCTCTATGGTGCATTCAAATCTACATCATAGACTAGCACTCCTCATGAAATTATAAAACTCTAATTCTTCATATTCATGTTGACCTTAAGAAAAAAATGGATTAGTACGAACATAGTATTGAGATAACACCAAATATTCCTCTATCAATGAGCATTACATACATATCTAATACTCTGAAGATGGTCTCATGATGATTTAGTTATCTCCTACCTATTAGCTTATGTGTGAATCATGTAATATGTGGAAAACAAGTACAGTAGTGTCCTAATTTTTTAACATGGAAAATTAGTATCTTATGCTACTCCTTTAGTTCTTTAGACTTATAGATGTGTTTTTTCTATGACTGATATGGAATTAGGAATAAATAGGGAATTTTTTCTCAACTAAATTCTCTCTGAATGCTCTTTGGTATGAATATTAGGTGTTTCCTAGGTATTACTAAGTGAGGAATGAATGAGGGTTGATCTTGTATTTATATCAATCCATTTGGATACGTAAATCACATTAAATCATTTACACTAACCATTAAGATATGTTGCATTTGTAAATTGTATGACTTTAGGATAATGGACACCTATGTCAAGTCAT
>JARHVA010005731.1:632500-682500 GCA_037957365.1 Torreya grandis | reverse complement strand
TTTATTCATATTAAATTAAATTTTTTCATAAATCATCTAGAAATGTTAAAATTAGCTCAATCAAAATGTCTAGTCTTCAAGAAAATGGAGCAAAATAGGCCTAGTCAACCATGTTGACTGAATGGTGAGTGTTTTCTCATTAAAATAAAATATATTGTGATGAGAAAAGTTTTTACAGGTATATTTAATTATTTTTTTATGTCTCATGGAATATTTATTTAGGTTTGATGGAGTCCAAATGCACGAAGATAAGCTATTAGTCCTAATTGGCCTAATAGGCCTAATTGGTCAATCAAGCAAGTAAAGAATGGCATTGAAAATATATCAAATGAATTAATTTTGGAGTTACCAAATGGAATATATGTTTTCTAAGTGTATATACCATTATAAATTCAATTTATAAGTTTAAATTCATGTAATTTGATCTCAAGTTGAGTTAACTAGTCCTTAAGGGTCAAATCTCTTTGATTGACTAGTTTCATGCATCTCCCATGCTTTTCATGCAAGATAAAGACTTTCAAGAACTTAATATATTTTTCAATATGGAGTTATATTCCAATTTATGCAATGATTTTTATGTAAGGTTGACAAGTCAACATGGGCCCACCACTTCTCAATTCTATGCTAAAAATCAAGAACATGCAATTTATGAAGCCTTTATTTAATATTGTAAAATGATTTTAGTCTTATTTTAACTCAAATATGACTAATACTTCTCTTTTACACATGAATTTTGACTTATTTAAGGTTTAAGACTTATATATTGGATTTTTGAATCTATTTTTTAATAATTCCTGAAGCAAAATAAAAATTATAATTGACACCATTTATCAAATAAAGAAGATTTTTTAAATATATATATTTTGGATTAGAATAGATTGTAATTTTATTGTGTACCAACATAAAAGTGGAATCTAATTTCCTATTTTCTATGTCCTTTCCACACCTTTTATAAAAATCTTATCCTCTATAGGTCATTTTAACAGCTAAGATTTGAATTTGCTTTGCAAACTTCTTTTAGGCCTTCTTTTAAAATAATAACGTTTAGGATTGATTGTAGAGTTTTATTTGAGATTCATATTTGTGTCTTACTCAGTTTCAAAAATATTTTAGAGAATAATAAACATTTAGGTGCATCACCCCATTAGATATGATTTTCCATTTCAATTTATTTTTCCCTTTTCATCCCAAAAAATCAAAATAATCTAGTTTTTAGAGATAAATCTTAAGGGAACCAGCCATCTATAGAGGTTCTTATCAATACATAGTCTCCCACACTTTGAGAAGTTATTAATATATTATTTGGGGAGAAGGTGTGCCTTGTACATCTTCAAACAGGGTGCTCTCCAAAGTGACAACACATGTGTTCTTCAAAAGGAGAAATGTGGGATGGCTAGACCCTCTTAGAAGACCTCAAGTATAATTATGTGGCATAGGTCTAGATATTTATTTTTGATATAAAATAATTCCCCAATCAACTAAATTTTTAATATTTTTCTCAAGATCAAAACACTCGTTATCTCAATGTCCATTAATACTATGGTAAGTAGAAAGTGTTGTCCTTTTTCCCTTTCAAATTGGTTTGGTTGATAATGTGAATTATGAGGAAGTGTTAGCATTAATTTATCCAATATTTTGTGAAATATTTAATGTGTTCTATCATGGTACCACTTAAACTGAAGAGGCTATCATTTTGTATAGGCATATGGTCTAACTATGGGAAATAATTTATAATCGTGCTCATTTCTTATGTTTAATAACTTTATGATTTTTTTTTTGACATATAATGTTGGTTTTATATAAGGTGCATGAATTGGCTCATGATATTTTGAAATTTGCTTATTTTCCTTGGAAACGGGGTTCTTATCATGCATTTTTTCATGGTGAAGATATAAGTAACCTGGTTCGAGTATGTATTATCACATGCATATTTATGCACGTCCCAATATAAGGTCTAAAATGAAGTAAATTTCTTATCCAAATATCTTTTTCCAAGTGGAGAAAGAAGACCTCTAACAAATATAAATTTTACTTCCAAATATGAGGATGTATAACTTAATGAATACAAAGAATCCTTAAATCAAATAACATATTCTTGTATATAATTATTTTATATTTGTGTCAATTCTTGAAAATGTTCTCATGGTAACTTAGGTAATGTAAAATGATGAAAATGTGATAGAATACATCTTCAAGTTTTTTAAAGTTGGTAACGAACCAGTTATAAGACTATAAAACTAATCAAGAGAACCTTGGGTTAAGTTATGATGAGAAGCCTTTAAGATTAAGCTTCAATTTTAGGCCCAATGTTCAAAGGAATGTATATATTATCATAAATGAATAACAATATCCCCTTGACCATAAAATTATGATAACTTAATCATAATAAAGTTCTAAGGATAAGGTTTCTCAAATACATCCTTAGCAAAAGGTTACTATGCTAATGTATTCTCCTACAAAATAGCCTCATAAGAATAAATTTGTAGCTTAAGAGTATTGAATTATTGTTGCAAATATCCTATTGTAGTTATAATAGATAACATATAAGAACAAGAGGTTGAATATTTGCTTATATATTTTAAAGTACCATTCGTATGAAACATATGAATGATAGACTCTTTACCACCCTTAAAAAGAGGGCAATTACATGGTTTTACAATATTTATTAAAGGGACACCCATGTCTAAAGAGACAAGTATATATTTTTTAATATCATGAAGGTTGATATTAATATCATTGAAAGGTGCAACATTTATTGAAATTTCGTGACATGTCATAGGAGAAGTAGAAATGATTTCACTATTTTCATTGTAATGATCCAAAGAAAGAATAATATTTTCAACACTATCATTATTTTGGAAATAAATCACACACACCTTTTCAACATTTGCATCATGAGAAATAGAAGTAAAACATTCAATTTTAGATTCATCTTGAGAATTTATTCATGAAACATCTTCATCATATTGAATGCTAATTTATTTCATATCTATTATATCACCTTCCATAAAAGGAATTATTTTTCACTTTTTATGACTTTCTATATTCAAAATTTAAGTAAGGGAAAGAAGTGCCTCATATTTCCATTCAAGGTCATATTTATAACCATATGAAGACATGTTATTCTCAACATAATCAGTTAAAATTGAATTTTCGTCATTATATTTTTCATTATCATAGATAAAGGGAATAGAAGAAGATTTATAATACTTCTATGTGTTTGAAGGACCTTGCCTAATGACATCCATAATTGTGCATCCAATAACAAATAAATAAAGCATAGTTCTTATAACAACAAGATAAATAATCATCCTTTAAATTATGCCCATATAATCAGATCAGTAAAATAAATACATGAATCTAAAGTAAAGTTTTGAAGGATAAAACCCTAATATGCAAACTGATAGATCAAGCAATACAATTTAAACACTACATAGATCTATATGTGAGACAAATATCAAAGGAATTCACCATGAAATAAAATTTGAACATACCATAACACAGATATACCATGGGAAAACCTCATGAAGAGCTAAAAAACCAACCAAAATTATTCATTATTTGAGAAATAAAATATACCCACTACAAGCTTTCTCTTCTTTCTCTTCTCTTTTTTTTCATTACATCTTACAATATAAACTCTTTATTATATAGGAAAGATAATATTCCCATTATAAATGACCTTTTCCAATAACCACATTAATGGATCCAACCTCTCCAAAGGTCATTTAATATATTTTATTATTTATTTGCATGAGGATAAACTTATGACAACTAATAAAATATATTATTATTTAAGCAATTTAATTTAATGTATTAAGGGTACATAAATAATACCACTTAATAATTAATTATTCCAATACTTCCCCCTTGATTTTAAGTGGGGATGTTTGTTCATTTTTAGGAGGTAACAACATAACAAACTTACACTCCATAAACCATCCACATGATGATTTTTAAGAGGTAATAATTGATGGAAACATCCTTCATCATGACATAGTCACCATAAAGGAATTATGCTATGTAAACACAGTCACCAAAAGGTATTACACTATTTAACTATAGACACCTAAATGTATTACGCTATGTGACCGCAATCACATAGTCACCTTTACAAGAATTACATTAAACAACTATATATACACAAAGGTATTACACTATGTAACCATAATCACACAGTCACATTTAAATAAATTACACTATACAACTATATATATCCAAAGTTATTACACTATGTAACTACAATCACATAGTCATCTTTAAAGAAATTACACTTTACACCCATATATACCTAAATGTTTGCACTATGTCTCCATAGGCACCTTTAAAAGAATTACACTATGTTATCCTAAACCACTTAAAGTGAGTTTAGGATATCATAATCATGAGACTACATCCCACAATAAGGATGCATCCCAAAATTTCTCATGAATAATCAACCTAACATATTGGAGTCTTTTATAACATAAAGACCTCCATGCTACTATGCGTTAGATATAATATAGACTTCCATATGAAGTTTACCAAAATCACATAAAGTGATATATTAAAATGATTTATAATGAGAAGAAGTATAGAGATATAGAAAGAAACACACAACCCATGTGGATTTTAAGAAGTGACATTGTCATGTATACTCCCCCTCAATGGCAACTTTTATAAGCCCAACATTGAATGAACTTTAATAGGCTTTAGTTTATTGGTGTTATATAGATATTTTCACCAAAGCTATACAATTTTGACTATCACTAAGAAGGTTGGTATAATGAGTAACTTCCACATGAAATTTTTTTATCATCCTTCATAGCCACAAGGATTATTTAGCAACTTCTACATGAAGTGCTCCAAGTGATAGCAACTACACTAAACATAAACATAAATCCAAAATTAAACTCATCATAGTATGGTTAGCATCATAATAACCAAATAAATTAGCGTAATCAAAGAAAAATAATATAAACCAAAATTTATAGTTCCTTTTATATACTAAAATATTTTCTTTGCTAATTTCCAATGATCCAAGTATAGATCCTGCATGAATCTGGAAGCAACACAACATGTTATGAAATATCTATCTTAGTAATTGTTAGAAAATAAAAATACCAATAAGATATTTGTAAATAGGGGTTATATTTATTGCACATATTTTTTGGATCAATTCTTAACATAACCTTTAATAGGAATTTATGTTGTAAAAATAATAATAGGTTTCAAATCAACTCAAGGACCTTCCTAATATGTCCATAATGTGCCAAAATCTGTAAATTGATTGGTTGGATGACTATGGTCAAAAATTAGTTGACAGGGTCAAAATTTGAATAAATTATCAAACATGGCACACATTCCTATGTAAATGATAACACAAATTATTATTATTTTAAATATTAAATTAAATTTGACCAAAAAATGGTTGAGGGGATTTGAAAACAAGACCTATCTCATGCAAGTGTACCAGAAAAAATAAGCTAGCCAACCCACCCATTAAACATGTTAACACAATAGATACATTAGATTTTATTTAACCCTTTTTAGGTTTTGTTATTATTATTTTTGAATAAATAAAATATAATTAAATACATGCATTAAAATAATGAAATACAAGCATAGATTTAAATTTTGAAAATGAGGATTTTGAATCACATGTGTGGGGTCCAATCCTTAGGTAAATTAAAAAATTAAATTAAATATGTATTTTTTAAATAATTTTATACAACTATGGACATACCCATTTATTTTTATATCAAGCAAATTAATCGCTGAAGCTTGGCCCAATGGAAAGCAAGGGAGGATTGTAGGAGCTTAAAAAATCCATTTTTAGTGATCTAAAGCTTGAAAACAATTGAAAATTACCCTCCAAAGCTATTGTTAGACCCAAATATTTATTTTAAAATTTTTAGGATGATATTTGAATGCTCCTTTGTTGCTATGGTGTACTATGGCACGTAAGTAGAAGTAAAAAAAATATAAATTTCCTTTTGGTGCTCCTTAAGGTCTGAAAATGCCTCCAACAAGCTTAAATGTTATATAAAACATGAAATCAAACTTTAAATATTAGAAAATTATTGAGAATAAATTATTTATAATTTTTCCTTCTTCCATGACAGTATCGGGCCATACAAGGATGCCAAAAGAGGATGAAGAAAAATAAACAAAGCTTAGACAAGGGTTTGCAAGGTCTAAGAAGGTTTTGGCAAGTTTTAAAAATAAAAATATAACCTTAAAAGACTAAAAAATAGATGCAAATTATCTTAAATATATATTTTTTAAAATTTCTACCTCTCATATCTCGTATAAAGATGCTTAGGAGGAGAGAGAACAATTAAAATCAGCTACATAGATTCAAATCGAGCAAATTAAGAGTCAAAAATGCTTGGAAATAGCCAAACTAAACTAATATAATGACTCAAATGGATATTTACTACCCAAAAATAATTGTTTTACTCATTTTTTATTTTCTTATGTTAAAAAATGGCACCCTGGGTTGACTTGAAATTACAGATCTTTAACTAGTAGCTTTGAAGACTTCTACAAGAGTTTTAACAAGCCAAAAAATAGAGATCTAGCATTTAGAAATATATTTCAAGCTATAAATGTTTTTAAAATGAAATATTTACTTTTTTTTATGATATTTAGTCCTTCAATAGACCCAAAAATGGTACCCAAGACTGATCTTGCTTTGAAATACTTTTATTTTCTTAGATTTGCAACTAGAGGGCTTCAAACACCTTCATAAAGATTATTACTCCATAAAATAATAAATTTAAAAAAAAATGTTTAAAGAGGCATTTTAGCCCATTTTTAAGACTCTTAATGAGATCTATGACATGAAAATAGACTTAAAATATTAAAAAAATATCGATCCAAAATCTAAAGGCTCTAAGAGAGGAAAAAATAAAATAACTTACTTGTACTGAAGGAGAAGCCTAAAAAATTATCATGAACATACCATGGCTTGAAATATCAAATAATTTAGGCTTGAACAGAAGCCAAAGACTTGATCTATGATCTTGCCATTTGATCACACATCATCCGGCTCTGATACCATGACAGAACAAGTCATATGATTGCAACACTAGCCATATCTAGATGTAAGACCAATATCAAAGACATTCACCATTAAAAAATGAGAGCAAAGTTGAACACACCATAACACAAATATACTATGATAAAACATCATGAAGAGGTAAAAAACCCACCGAGATTATACATTATTTAAGAAATAAAATATACCCAATACAAGCTTTCTCTTCTTTTTCTTCTCTCTTTTTTCATTACATCTTACAATATAAGATATTTATTATATAGGTAAGGTAATATTCCCATTATAAATGACCTTTTACAACCACCACATTAATAGGTCCAACCTCTCCAAAGGTTATTCAATATATTTTATTATTTATTTACATGAGGATAAACTCATGATAAATAATGAAATATATTATTATTTAACCAATGTAATTTAATGTATTAAGGGTACATAAATAACACCACTTAACCATTAATTATTTTGATACAAACTAGTGTTTTGGTTTAGCAAATAGAGGGTATATAACTACTAGGGCTAAGACAATAATGTAAGTAAGAATTCATAAGATATGCCCATATAAGTAAGGGAGAAATCACATTTAAAAATAAAATATAGCAATTTGAAATGAAATTAATTTAAAAGAGAAAAACCCTACATGAAAAATAAGATTTTAGTTCAATAACAGAGGATGGGTTCACCAAATGTTTAACCCTAAAATTCTAGATTAGGGTTATCTTGGGTTAAAGAAGATATATATAGCCTAGGTTACAAGGGTTATAAAATATCTATGTAGCAGGACAACTGGGTGTTATAATTAGATATAACATATGTTGAATTTATAAAACTAATAATAGGATAAATATAGAAAGTACAACTAAGATATGTATGAAAATGGCAAAACTTAATGTACTATACTGGTTTTGATGATAATGTAGTTTTATATCTAGAATAGGAGGAAAGTAGATTGGAAGAGGATTTTAGAATAGTCATCAAATTTTGGATTGAGTGCCTATAGAACTCTAGACACTTACATCAACTTTAGGTGGTTATATTGATGTTATTATCTGAGTTTGTCATAAGTGTCATATACAAAATACCTATTAGAAAATGATGGAACCACATGGATGATTTTGGGGTTGTCTTCACCTTTGATCTAGTGCATTCAGATTTGGGTCATAGACTATCACTCATGAAATTATAAAATCCTAGTTCTTTATATTCATGGTGACTTTGGGGAAAATGGGTTATGGGGACGTGGTGTTGAGTTGACCCCAAAAAACTCTATATCAGCTAGTTCTACCTATATACAAGGGAAAGTGAATTTGATCTACAAATCAATCCTAGATTGGAGAAGATAAATCAAACTATCCCTTACACTTGTTGGTATATTTAGATAATCAGGGTCATGAGCAATATGGATCCCCTAAACCTAACTAAGGGGTTTCTTATCACACAATATCATTATAGAGGGTTCCAAAGCCTCTAGTACATCAATACCACATAATAACCCTAGCTAGGTCCTATATTTTATTATCAAATTAAATGAAAAAATAATGTAAATCTAATTTATTTCTCACTAAAGCATGTGGCCTAAAATAGGGATAATAAACATAAAAATAAACATGCAAATAATAATTCTAATCAAGTCAATATAGATATAATTCTAATGCATGGTGAGAAAAATACATTACTTATTCTACTTCTATCTAACAAAATATAGGAGTAAGAGTTATAATTACTTACCTTGAGATGAACCTATCGAGGCTCAATCTCTCCCTTAGCCAATGATGCTTTTCAAGATATTTTTATGGTTTGTAAGGATCATAAAGATAGAATATCTCTAGGCTATATGACTTTTCCTATACATCCAAGAATTTTTTATAAGATAATATTCTTATCTCCAAGTTTAAACCCTAAGAAATGATTCAAGTATAATGGTGGAAGATTATATTGTAAAGTAGCACAAATGAATGATTATATCTATCTCTCTCTAATGAAAATGGTGAAGAAGATGTGTTTATATAGTCAGATCTAACCCTAAACCCTTTAAAATTTTTATCCATCATAGTCAGTCCAGTCAACCCAATTATTAATTAAAAAAAAGTTACTTTAGGACTAATCAGGTCATGTTGACCTAGTAATGTAACATGCTAATTTTTAAAAATAGGGTTGATCCATGTGCCTTTGTTTGGTACATGACAATAATAGGTTTTATCTTAGGTAAGTGGTTTTTATGGTGATGAATTACTTGGAGGATTATGTAAGGGAGGTGTAAAATTTTAGGTAAATGTATAAGACAGGTTTATTTTAGTTTTATGTGGTGGTATATGGAAAAAAAATCTTGTAAATCACAAATGGTCTTCCCACCCATTTCTCCATGCACCATTTATGGTATGCACTCAGAGAGATTGATTCTCAATGAGTTTCTACAAGATATAAAACATCAACAATTGATAATGTTTACAAATATTATATATATCATTTGAAACACAATCACTAAGAGGGGGGTGAATCAGTGTCTTCAAAATAATTATTCAATTCCACTTAAGAATATATGAACCATTCATATAAACATGAATATATAGCAAAGCATATGCAACCATAAAAGATAATGAAACACATTACATATGTGGTAAAACCTCAAGGATAATAAAACCCAATTATCTCTGTAAATTGAATACAATCATATAAAAAAACCCAAACTTTAATGAAGCACCAAATCCACATGGATAACCAAACCCAACTAGTCAATCACCCACTCAACTAGGCTTTAGCAAGCACCAACTCGCAAGGAGGAAATAACCCCCTTGATGAATAAACGCTAAATCATCCAACTAAAACCTTTGATCATCTTACTAATACCTTTTTTTCTCACACAATATGTTAAGATCACCTTAATTATCTCTTCTCACTCTTCTATCCCTCTCAAATGGCTTTATAGGCTTCTTCACTTAACTAGTTCTCTTTAAGATAGATTAGGCCATATGACCTTGATATTCAAATACAATACCCCTATTAAATCTTCATGAAAATTTATCTACACCCATATAATGTTATAAAATACCTCCTTCAATTATTTAACATGTTATATCCTTTGTATGCATTGTCAATATTTCTAACCTCTTAGTTGATATATTAGGCCTTGTTCTTATACAATCCTCTAGCTCCCACACCTATTAGTTATACATCAAATCTTAAAAAATTTTAATACCATTTAAATAGGTGTTATAACACATTTAATACATGAATAAATCATTATAATATGTTGTACACAACTTAAAATACCAAAACCTCTTTTAGGCCTTGAGGAAACCTAATTCAATTAGGCCTTCATTAGCACACATTTCCATTTGATCTCCTTAGAACACTTGTAAAATTCACACACAATATAAAAACATAATATTAAACTTAAATATACCCTTAATAATCTCATCTTAGGTCCATGACAATTTTCATCTCCAACCACCACTTGAAGCACACCATTAGTATTGTTTACTTTAGGCCTTCTCACATAAAAATGTTTGTTTTGAATAACTAAAGATAACACTATATTTAGTCATGCAACCATGATATTAAATAATATAAATATAAAATAAAAGACCTAAAATATTCATCAATTATATTTTACCTCATCACATAGGGTATAGATCCTCAAAAACACCTTTGTAACTCACTCACTCAGAACTATCTTTTTCTTGAAAGACCAGCCATGGTGACTCAAACTTTCAACACCTGTATGGACATATTAAATTACTAATGATGCATGTATATGATTTTATGATATCATAATATAATTATTAGATATAAATATAATATATTCAAGTGAAAAATATTAGTCTTGCATACTAATCTCATGACCTTATATCTCACTTTCTCATCTGAACCAGATATGTCAACTTGTGAGCAATATTTTCACTTTATTCATTAACCTCTAAAACTTATAAAAAAATGAAAATTTATTAAAATTCATATAAAAAAAATTATGTACTTGGTTTCATCACTATATAATTATAACACATTCATATTCATCTTCTCATTACTGCCTGAGTTTTTCACTATTTCCATCATTAGGCCTATTAGCAACTAGCTAACTTGGATGATCAATTTAACATACATAAGGGACAAAATATATATATAACCCTTCATTGACATGAGATATAAGTTTTAATATTTATCCTCCATATATTTACTTACTTTCACTTATTCAAATCTAACTGCCACAACAAATATTTGAGAAACTAACACTTTTCTATATGATCTACTTACACACTTGACAACTCAATCACACCTAGAGGTGCCTGGGAGAGTTGAATACAAAATCCAATAGTTTACCTAAGAATTATAATCCATTTTGGGTAGTTTTTATCAATATATTCAACATCAGGTCCTTATTAGGGTTTTAATAAGGTTTAAACCTATTTTCATTCTTAATAACTATTCATAAAACATATCCCCTCAATCCAAAAACAAATGCCTAGAATTTTGATCTAGGAAACTTAATCATATAATATGAATATATTAGGTTCCCATTAAAAGTTTTTATGAGCTAATGAGAATAATAAAATCTTTCTTAGGTTGATAACCCTTCATTATATACACTCGAGAAACTTATAAATAATTTTTCTTGCCTTAACCTTAAAATTTTGATCTAAAACTTCATGAATATGCCTGATAAAAATTATCATATCCTAAAAAAATCAATTTTTCATACTTTGCTTGAAAACTAAACCTCATTCCTCATTAATCCATGCTCTAACCACCTTTGTTTCTTTATTTAATTCTTCACACCTCATTAGGACTTAAACTAAACTTCAAATAGATTTTCAATCTCTCAATACTTCACTCACATGATCACACAATGTCAAAAATAATTAGACAACCTTATATCATCATGTCATCATTCCTATTCATGCAAATTACTATGCATCCTATGCACATACCTTATCAAGACACTACTAGTCTCAAGCACTTGATAACTTTGATAATAAGGACCTTCCATGTTGACCTTCACATCACTCATACATACATACGAACATATACCAATCAAATTTTACACTCTCAAAATCACTAAAACATTGAGAAATATTATCTATTCATAGATACGCTCTTTGATTACCTCATGAATATCCATGACCTCATGACCATGCCAATATATCTTTAACACTTTAGCTTGTTACAACACAACATTCACTAGATCACTATTGAGACATTAGTGACAATAAAAAAGATAGTTACATGACATCAAACTTCATAAGAACTTCTAAGACAATAAAAATAATAAATGAAAACAAAAATGATATCAAACTTCTTAGGAACCCTTGACATTAATGACAACATCAATTCCAAACCTCAACAATAGGAACAATGCTCAACAATCTCTTCCTTTTTCATTGATGGAAAAACATATTACAAATAAAACATTTTTATCTCTGCCATTTTGGCCTTTCTCTCCTTTGAAATAAATTACAAATTTAATTATAAAACTCCTTGGATCACACTCCTTATAACTAAAATACTTTACACATAAGACTATGACTTTATGAGTCATAATACAAACATGATCCCCTTATCTCTATGTATACTTTATTAGAATAACTCACCTACTCTTGGAGCTAATGAAACACCTTATTATCTCCCCCTAAGTACTTGGTTTATTTAATGACTTTTAGGGGTAGGAATTATACCCAATTCTTGTCTTAGAAGTTCAAATTTTACCTTTGAAAGTGGTTTGGTCAAAATGTCTACAATCTGATCTTGTGTGGAAACATATTCAAGTCTGACACTTCTTTTACTTACCTTCTCTCTTAAAAATGATACTTGATGTTAATGTACTTAGTTATTGAATGCATAACAAGGTTCTTTGAGATGCTTATAAAACTTGTATTGACACAATAGATAGAGATAAGACCATCATACTCCACCTTATAGTCTTTTAGGGTCTATCTCATCCATAAAACTTGAGTGAAACACGAAGCTATTATAATGCATTTAGTGTTACAAGTGGATAATGTTACTAATTGTTTCTTCTTGATTATCCATGAAACCAGGCACCCACCTAAGAATAATTATTTTCCATTAGTACTCTTCCTATCATATATATTTATTATGAAATCTACATCTGTATAGACTGTCAAATTCAACTCCTTTCTCCCTAGATACCAAAACCCATATTCCATATTCCCCTTGAGATAATTGCGTATCCTTTTGACTACTTGCAGATTATTTTTCTTTGGATTTGATTTAAACCTTCCTAAAATAACTACTACTTTCATGATGTTAGGTCTAGAGGTAGTGGTGTATATAAAACTTCCAATCATTGACCTATGTTATGTCTGATTTACCTTTTGAGACTCATTTTCCTTGCTCAACTTACACCCTATGATCATATATGTACTAGCCATCTTGAAATATTCCATCTCAAACTTATTAAACATCTATCTTATATACTTAGCTTTTGAAATGAATATATACTTTTAATATTGGTTGATTTGAAACCCAAGAAATAATGATAGTTCTCCTAGCATGGACATCTCAAAATATTTCTTCATCACCTTTACAAATCCCTTGGTTATGTTTTCATTGTTTCCACTAAAGATGACGTCATCCAAATATAAAAATACTATCAATAGATGGTATTATTTTGACTTTGTGTATATATTACTATCTATAACTCCTCTTTTAAGTCTTTAATCCAACATATACCTATCTGACCTAGCATACAGAGATCTAGGAGCTTGTTTTAGACCATAAAGAGCCTTTTTAAACCTCCAAACATAACCCTTATTACCTAATAGTGATAACCCTTTAGGTTTCTCTATATACACCTCTTCTAAATTCACATTCAAAAAGTTAGATTTGACATCCATCTGGTATACCTTTACCTTTAAATCTTGCTTATGATAGAAATAATATGATGGCCTGTAATATTTCTACTGGTGTAAAGGTCTCCTCAAAGTCTATGCCTTCAAATTTTAAATATCCATTGCATACCAATCTATCTTTTTTCCTAGTGACTTCTCCATCTTCATTCAATTTGTTTCTAAACACCCATTTTGTCCCAAGGGCATTCTTAACATTAGGCTTAGGAACTAGTTCCCAAGTCTCATTATTCTCTTTTTGGTCTAACTACTTATTCATATTACCTATCTAAAATTTGTCTTTCCTTCATTCTATAATATCATTATGTTGAATCTTAGATAATAAAAAAACATTATCTTGAATTAGATTACTTACTAGTCCCCTCCTTATTTGCATATCTACATTCTTGTTGCCAATGATTTAAGATTTAGGATGATCTTTTTGCATCAATATTGAGGGGCATTTTCAGTCCTATCTCTCCTCAACTTATTATTCTTCCTCATCAACCTCTATAGTTTCCTCTTTATTCTTGAAGTCCATATTCTCTAAAGTATCCTATGATTGTGAGTCTGATTTCTTTGTCTCATCAATCCTCACATTGGTGCTTGCCACTACCTTTTTTAACCTTTTCTTATAACATATATAGGATGAGCTCATTGATGAGTATCCTAAGAATATAATTTCATTATATATAGAAACAAACATTCCTAATTATTCATCATATCTTTTTTTGAAACATTTTCTCACAAAAAATCTAAAGTGTTCCACATTAGCAGGTCTACCTTTCTACAATTCATAAGGAGTCTAATTGCCATTAGTCTTTATCTATCCTCTATAAAAAATGTAGACTATAGTTATTAATACCTCTCTCTAATATACATCATATAATATATACTCATTGAGCATAGTTCTATCCATGTCTTGAACTATCCAATTCTTTCTTTCCACTACCACATTCTACTGAGTTGTCCTAGCTACTAAGAATTGTCTCCTTATTCCATGAAGCTCATATAAATAATAAAAATCATTAGATAAAATTATCCTCCTCTATCAGATCTTATACACTTGATATTTCCATTCTTATCATTCAAAATAAGTGCCTTGAATTCTTTAAACTTGTCAAGAGCTTTTGATTTTTCTTTCAAGAATGCTAACCAAGTCATTCTTGTGTAGTTATCTATGAGAAACAAGTAGTTATCTCCTTGAATTATTTGAATTATTTTAGGCCCATAGAGATATATGTGTATTAATTCCAAGGGTTTTTTAGTAGAGTAATCTTTTGAATTGAACCTTCTTCTATTCTACTTACCATGTTATCATACCTTGCAAAGTATGTTTCTAGGTTTGGTGATCTTAGGCATGGTCTTCATAGAATTCATAGTGATTATATTAACTAGATTATAAAATTATAGGTGACCTAACATTACGTTCCATGTCTAAATTTCATACATATTTCTCATAAATCATCTCTCCTTCTTGATCTCATTCAAGACATATAGATTGTTCTCAAATTTTTTAGCATTGGAAATTAGCCTTGTTGATTTGCTTATCCTTATCTAACATCCCCTATCATGAAAGTTTAGTGTGTGTCCTTGATTCCAAATTTGAATTAAAACAAGTATTTTATGTCTCAAACCTTCCAAATAGAACACATTTTATGTCTTGTTCTTCCTATTATCCAAACTTAAGATACCCTTGCCAGCTATATTGGAAATTATGTTGTCTCCAAACCTCACCATTCTTGTAGTATTCATTTTTAATGAAATGAAATTATTTTTGTCTCCTATCATGTGTCTTGGATAAAAAACTATTTATATACCATTTCATGCCTTCGTCTTGAATGTGAAAGGCAGTCTGAGCTTGATACGTAAAAAATATTAGGTTGAATCTTGTGCCCACTAAGGTGGCTTGACAAGAATTTTATTAATCAAAATGAAATAATATGTAGAAAATGGTGCCAATAATTTGTTAACCCTTTTAAAAATCCAAAAATGAAATAAATATATTTTACCTAGAACTAATAAAAACCAACTAACTCCTACAACCAACTATCTACAAGAATTTCACCCGACAAGTGGTTTAAATATTAACTCTAAAACTCTAGGTAAAACTAACTTAATTATTTATGGGGATGTCTGTGTAAAATAATCATGCCTAATTTAAATTTATTAAATAATTTATCATATCAAAATCCTAAACTAATTTATGACTTTGGAACAAGTCCTAAAAAACACTCCTATGATCCAAAGTTAGGTCTTTGGACACATGACAAGTAATTTTCTAAATTTTTAAAATTTGATTTTGTCAAGGGGTTTAGTAAAAATGTCAGTTGTCTAATCATTAGTCAGGAACTATATTGGATCAAGTAATTTATTCACCACCAAAATATATAGATAATGATATTTGACATCCATATGTTTTGTTTTCATATAAAATACTGGATTCTTTGACATCTTGACTTAATTTTAATTATCAATGTATAAATATGTAGGAGCAATCTAAGAAATCATAAGATCTTCAAGAATGCACTATAAGTAAACAATTTCTCTAGAAACATCCCTGCTACAATGTACTCTAATTCTAATGATGAATTTGTCACTGTATCTTACTTCTTATAACACCAAGCAATGGTAGCTAAACCCATATGCATAGTGTATCTTGTTGTGGACACTCTATCATCCACACATCTGCCAAAATCTAAATCATAATACCCAAAAAATTTGAATTTCTTGTTATCATGGTAATCAAGGCCATATTTTTTCATTCCCTAAAGGTAATGAAGTACTCTTTTTGCTACATGCCAATGAATTTCTCTAGGCTCATGCATAAACCTAGACACAATTCTAAGTAAAAATGATGTATCAAGCCTAGTAGTCATCAAATATATAAAACCTCCCACTAACTATATATATTTTGTGCCATAAAAAAAGGTACTACTATCATCAATAGACAATTTCAATTTACTTTCCATGGGAGTGAGGGTAGGTTTGTAGTCACTCATGACAAACCTATTTAATAACTCAAAAATATACTTAGTTTGTGAAATGAAATTAATAAGCTCTTTATGAGTTACTTATATGCGAAGATAGGAGTGAATAAGTCCAAGATCTATCATCTCAAACCCATATTTTAATTCCTTCTTCACATACTTGTTATGGTTTTCAACATTACTTATGATAAACAAGTCATCGACATAGAGAATAATAAAAACCAATTTCTTACCTTACACTCAAAAATAGAGAGTATCATTAGATTCATTACATTTAAAACCAATTGTCTTCAAATATGAATCCATTCTCTCATACCAAGCCCTAGGTACCTATTTGAGCCCATATAAATCTTTTATTAATTTACACATTTTGTGTTCTACACCCACTTTCTCAAAACTTGGAGGTTATTTCATGTATACTTCTTCCTATAAATCACCATTCAAAAAGCACTTTTAACATCCATCTGATGTAATTTCCAACCATTCTATGTAGTTAACATAAGTACCATATGAATAGTGTGTCATTTGGTAGTTGGTACAAATGTTTCCTCATAGTCAATACCTTCTTGTTGTGCATTGACTTTCACAATAAGTATTTCCTTATGTTTATAAATGGAAATGTTTGATTGATACTTAGTCCTATAAACCAATTTGCATATTATGGGTTCAACATGCGGAGGATCAACCAAAAACCAAATATTATTGTTAAGTATTACATCATACTCACTTTGCATTCCCTATTGCCAAACATGTTTAGTAGATTCCTCCTCAAAAGTAGATGGCTCAGTAGAAGTAGTAAAAACCATTGCATAGTTTAACTATCTAAAGGAACTCTTGGGACTTATTAAACCAAATTCATCTACTTTAAAGTTATAAAAAGTACTTTGAGCCCATTTTGGATACTTATTCAATTTAGTCAAATCAAGAACACTAGAATTATTATCATGTGCACCATTCGAAGGAAGACTTAGATAATTTTTAACATTTTCTAGGTCATCAACCTGTGAACTAGTAGATGAAGGAGATGAAAGCAAAGGGATATGAGTCTCATACCACAACCTTAGAGAATTTCCCTCATTATTAAATCCCTTATCACATTTTGTAATTTTCCTCTCTAACTTATCAAATTGAGAATCAATATCTATAGTGTTTATAGTACCAAATTCATCAAATACTACATACCAACTCACTATGAATTTTCCTATATCCTATGTAAAAAATGAAAGCCCTTTTTATTTTTTGAATATCCAAGAAATATGCATTTCCAAGTTCATGGTTACAAATTGGTTCTATGTTTAGTGGGAACTAGATCAAAACAAAGTCATCCAAAAACTTTCAAGTGTTTAACTTTTGGTTTAAACCCATACCAAGCTTCATATGGATTTTGTCTCAAAAGTGTAGCTGTGGGGGACTTATTTCTCAAATACACTATAGTACCAATGGCTTCTACCCAAAAATTATTATCAAGTTGTTTATAGTGAAACATAGCTCATGTTGTTCCCTCTAAAGTTATATTCATTTATTCAGATACTCCATTATGTTGTGGAGTGTAGGCATTACTATATTGTCAATGAATGCCATGTTCCCAACAATAATCTAAAAACTCATTCAAAGTATATTCATCACCATTATCTAAATGAAGAGTGGTTAAGTTTGAACCTATTTATTTTTTAACTAAGTGTAACAAATCAACAAACTTAGTGGAAATTTTTTATTTATTTTTCATAAAACACCCAAGTCATCATATAAAAATCATCAATAAAAAACACAAAATATCTATACCCTCCAATGGATGGCTTTTACATGTCATATAAATCACTGTGAACTAACTGTAGACATCTATTAACTCTTCATGAAGAATTATTAGGAAATATTTCCTAATTTTATTTGCCCAAAACACATGATTCATAATGAATAATATCTTTGTAAAAGGTGGGCAACCCACTCACCATACCATATCTCTGCAAGTCCACTAAAGAGTGAACATTCAAATGTCTATAGTGGAGATGACAATACTACTATGTAGACATAACACCTATACCAGTGTCAATAAATACCACAAGTTCCACTATGGGTCGAAGCACTTTACAATGTAATCTAACCAACATCCTAATATCATGTATACATGGTTTTATATCCATATTTCCCTAAACTAATATAGATGAGCCGATTTTCAGGCACAATTTGATAAGCTTTATTTCAAATAGTTACCAAGGAAATAATATATTTCTTCAATATGGGAATATACCAAACATTCTCTAAGTATTTTATAGAACCATTAGGAAGAAGAATCTAAATAGACCCAATTCCTAGTGGAGTATGCATAGACTTATCTGCTAAAGCAAATGGAGAGAGAGAAGCTTATTTGAAAGTCTAAAACAAGTCTAACCTAAATGTCATATGTTTGGTCTCTCCTATATCTAAAACCCATACATCTGTGAACTCATCTCTTACCTCATATTCCATATAATCAATGTGCCTAAAAGTAATGAATTCCAATTCATGAGGAACATTGTTGGACTCATCTAGTCATGATCAATATATTGATCAGAATTAGACTTAGTCACTTTTTTTGGCCTCTAAATTTTGTCAAAAGGAATCCTACACTAAGATGCAATGTGACCAAATTTCCCACATCTATGACACTAAATGTCTGATCTACCTTGACCTCTACCTCTATAAGAGTTGTGACCACATCCTCTATCACTTATCTCATTTTAATGAGAATGTCTAGATTGATTGATGTGAATAACCTCTACCTCAATTTTTATATATGCCTCCTCTATAACCTCAAACCCATCTATAATTGTTCCCTCTATTATTTTGTTTACTAGAATAAGATTAACTAGGCCTAGACTTTGAAACATGGACTTCCTCAATTTTCTTGGATTTTTGGGTAGAGAGAGGTAATGTTGGATAAGCAACTCAGCTAATTTGTTAAAATTGATCCTTATGATATTTTTAGAGACATGAAACATTTATACAAAGTTCCAATATGACCCATGTAGTCCTTTCAATGTAGTAGTAACTATGAGATCATCATCTAGTTTTTCAAAACAAACCTTAGTGTATTCAGTAACAATATTCTTTAACTTAGACATGTATTCTCCCATATCCCCATATTAATCTAGTGACAAAGTAAACAACTCCATATGAATTTATATCTTCTTATGCTTAGGTTTCTTATCATATAAATCATTTAATGTTTTCCATGCAGTGTAACTATGAGGAGAATTTTCAATATGTATATAAGCACCATGAGTACAACAACACTTGATTAGAGCCAAGGCCTGAGAATCATGTAGATTAAATGCATCAAGTTTATATTATTCTATAGGCAATGTGGGATTTTAATTCTTAACAATATCCCATAACTCATTGAAAATTATGAAGCTTCCATCAAACATTTCCAATCTGAATAATTAGAAATTGTTAATCTATCACCATCTAAAAGCAAATTATTAATCTTTGGTGTATTGAATGAAATGAAAGTGCAAAAAGGAAAATTTAAGTGTGATACAATGAAAAATAAATGTAGTAAAGTAAAGAAACACCACACTTACTAATAGTACTTTGCATAAGACACTACTTCTATGGGGTACTTAATGTCCACATAGAGCAAAAACGAGATTTTTGATGAGTTTTTCACTTAACCATGCCTTGCTCTACCCATCAAAAATAGACTTGGTGTTTTTGATGGGTTTTGACTAGTTTTTATGATTTTTACAGTCATATATGATTTTTACAATCATATATGATTTTTACAACTTGCAAAGCATATAAAAAATGTAAAAAATAATATTCCCTAAAAAAAACATATACCAATTTTAAAAATATTTTTCTAAAATGAAGATTAGAACCCTTGACCTCTCCCTTTCAAATCATTTCACAAAAATAGCCCATCCACTTTCCCTAAGAGCATTTATAGGTCTTAAACACACACACACACACACACATGAACCTAATTTTTTTTATGTGTGAAATAAAAACTAAATTACATGGGCATGGAAATAATTCATCCATGAATGAAAAACTTGGTAAAATTTTATAAACTTAGACTTGGATTCACTGGGACCCACCAAAAACATAAATTTTTGTAAATACTATGGAAAAAAAATTCAAAAATCAAATTTTTACTCTGCCTGAAGCTTCCAATACCATAGGGATGCCATGGCTGACCTGTAAAAAATGACTTCTCTTCTTGTCATCCACTAGGTCATACAAATCCATATAATAAGAAAATGTCATGTCCCCTTTTTCCTGGACATTGACAGTTTTGATGATTAGCCTATTATGCGACCTTCGTAGGCTAATATGATGGATAGAGGGTCATAATGGAGCTTGGCTTGACTTTGATTCATAGGATTTCTACATTTGGTTTTCATTCAGGGTATTTCAGACCATTGGACCTGAGCTCCTACTTTTTAGGGATATTTGATATGCAGCGGAGCGCCTTTATTTTGGTATGGTCATGTGCGAAATCACTCCCTGATTCACTAGCTTCGATCGGTTCGTGGATCCGACATGTATTGAGGGAGATATTAATATTTGATTGATTTAATCAAATATTAATTATTTAGCCTATTTTTAATTAGAAACCCTAATTCTAATTTAAGAAACCCTAATTAGGGCAAGCATATCTCTTTGAGAGTATAAGGGTTTCTCATGGAGGCCATTGAGGATTATGCTATTGATTATTGATATTGATTTTGAAGAATTTCTTCTGTGAAGACTGAGCCTAGCGTTCTAGGATTCCATCTGCATTGGAGAACGTTCCCTCTTCAGTGTGTGCAATTAAGAGGCTGTGGAATATCAGCTGATATATTGCCAAAGTGAGAGATAGCTTCATCCAGAGGTTATCACAAAATTTTAGGTTTGAGAGATAACTTCACACAGAAGTTATCACAGATATTTCAGGTATTTATTGCTTTATGTTTTGATTCAATAAATTATACAGCTAGAGATCTACTGTGCTAGAGACATATATTTCAGACCAGGGGTTGAAAACAGGGAAGTTGTGTTTAATTTGCGGCCGTACAGAGTCCGTATAGGTTCGTACAGATCAGTGCAGGAACCGACCTTAGCAGACAGAGGGTTTTCAGTGATCGACATCGGTCGACTGAAGACCGACGTCGGCAGAAATCCGACTGACAGAGACCGACGTCGGTGAGATATCGACCGACGATGGTGACTGTGTGTCGGCACAGAAGGGCTGAGACCTTCCAGAATTCAATTTTCACTCCCAGTTTTGATAAGCCAGGGTTTTTAAGACTTTATTTCATATTTATATGCATGAGAAAGGACTGCAATTGTAATAGTTTAGAAGGACAAGTGATAAGATTCATAATTTGCTATTAAGAGACTATATTATTGCGATCATTCTGAATTTATTCAACCGAAGTTATATCTTGTTCAAAATTTTTTTGTGTTGTTATATTTCCTGTTTGAAGGGGATATCACAGTGGTATCAGAGCCAAATTCCTGCCATCCTATTGGGCACATCAGAACTAATGTCTTGCCATTCTGTTGGGTAGTTTGGGTAGATTGAATCAGCAAAGTATCATGATGCCTTCATATACTCAAAAATAGTGGGACAATGATATGAAGAAGCTGGAACACAGTTTGAAGCAGTTGGAAGAAACTCAGAGGAGGATGAATGAAATTCTTTCATATCCTACATCCAAAGACAAACTCACACGGTATATGACAGCAAGGGATGAGTGGAAGTTATTAACTCCATGAGCTCAGGGGAGGATGTCTTTTGATCACTTTGTTAAGCTGAGGGGAGAGCACTACATATCACTTAGGCGAGAGAGCAGCATGTCCTATGATTATTATGAGATAAGAGATAGTGAAGATGAGGATGAGTTTGATGCTTGCACTCAGAGTGTACAGGTGTGCTCAGATGTTAGTGCACTGAGGGTTGATGATCTCTCAGCTATGGCAGTGATTGTAGAAGAGTCCCAAGATTTGATTATTGCAGATGATACCCAAGAGAATGTAGTGGATAGTTTTAAGGACTTAGTTTCACCAGTTGTTTCTTTCCGTATGGAAGAGTTAGACAGTGATGCTACAGTTGTTGATACTCTGTCTGTTGATATGAGCTTTGGCGTTGATTTACAGAGTATGGATGATCATTTGTATATTGAGGTGGTTGGTGATGAGTACATTCCTACAGTTGTTGCTGAGGAGCATGTTGCTAATGCTGATACACATGTTCAGAATTTGGGAGTACCTGATTCTGATGAGTTCGAGATACCAGTGGAGTTGAGTCTCCAGTTTGATTATTCTCACATGGATGACAGTGTGGTACAGTTGGTTGTGCCACCTTTACAGAGAGATCAGTTGGGGTGTGTGGGGGAGTATGTTGATGATTCCACATATAATTTTTACTACATTGAACCATTCATGGAGTATTTGCTGGATAGTACAGGTGTTCGTCTGGATTCACATAAGATGACAGAAGGTGTTCTTGTCTGAGGTTCTAGTGCTATTAGCAGATTGGGTGAGGAGATTTTATGAACCCTTTCTACTATGTTACCTTACAGGGATGTTGAGGTGATGTTTGTTGAGCCGAGATTGGAGCCATCCATTGAGTCCCAGTTTGGCAATAGTGAGCCAGTAGCAGAGTTTGGGAATTCTTACCAGCATCATACGGTGAGGTATGCTCCTTATTTTTCTTTGCATCTAGAGGTTAGTTTTGATGTCAGTGACTCAGGGACCAATGATTGTCATATCCACGGTCCAGTTGGGTGTGAGTATCAGTTAGATAGGGACTTGAATTTTGACAGGGTTGATATTTTAGTTGGCTTGAGTTCCATAGACTGGTATCTTCTTCCAGCATCTACAGTTGGTCTTCAGATAGTTGTTTGGGTGTCGAGTGTAGTTTTTCAGTTGTTGATTTTGATACTATTGATGCTGTTGCTATTGATGATTTATTCACATGGGTTGATTGGTGACATGATGGATGTTACACAACTTTTTCCTTGGGATCTAGGGGGATCGAGTAGTTCATTGTTCCGAGATTGCTTGGGGACAAGCAATTTCTGGAGGGGCGGATTGTCATGTCCCCTTTTTCATGGACATTGACAGTTTTGATGATTAGCCTATTATGCGACCTTCGTAGGCTAATATGATGGATAGAGGGTCATAATGGAGCTTGGCTTGACTTTGATTCACAGGATTTCTACATTTGGTTTTCATTCAGGGTATTTCAGACCATTGGACCTGAGCTCCTACTTTTTAGGGATATTTGATATGCAGCGGAGTGCCTTTATTTTGGTATGGTCATGTGCGAAATCACTCCCTGATTCACTAGCTTCGATCAGTTCGTGGATCCGACATGTATTGAGGGAGATATTAATATTTGATTGATTTAATCAAATATTAATTATTTAGCCTATTTTTAATTAGAAACCCTAATTCTAATTTAAGAAACCCTAATTAGGGCAAGCATATCTCTTTGAGAGTATAAGGGTTTCTCATGGAGGCCATTGAGGATTATGCTATTGATTATTGATATTGATTTTGAAGAATTTCTTCTGTGAAGACTGAGCCTAGCGTTCCAGGATTCCATCTGCATTGGAGAACGTTCCCTCTTCAGTGTGTGCAATTAAGAGGCTGTGGAATATCAGCTGATATATTGCCAAAGTGAGAGATAGCTTCATCCAGAGGTTATCACAGAATTTCAGGTTTGAGAGATAACTTCACACAAAAGTTATCACAGATATTTCAGGTATTTATTGCTTTATGTTTTGATTCAATAAATTATATATCTAGAGATCTACTGTGCTAGAGACATATATTTCAGACTAGGGGTTGAAAATAGGGAAGTTGTGCTTAATTTGTGGCCGTACAGAGTCCGTACAGGTTCGTACAGATCAGTGCAGGAACCGACCTCGGCAGACAGAGGGTTTTCAGTGACCGACATCGGTCGACTGAAGACCGACGTTGGTAGAAATCTGACTGACAGAGACCGACGTCGGCGAGATATCGACCGATGACGGCGATTGTGTGTTGGCACAGAAGGGCCGAGACCTTCCAGAATTCAATTTTCACTCCCAGTTTTGATAAGCCAGGGTTTTTAAGACTGTATTTCATATTTATATGCATGAGAAAGGACTGCAATTGTAATAGTTTAGAAGGACAAGTGATAAGATTCGTAATTTGCTATTAAGAGACTATATTATTGCGATCATTTTGAATTTATTCAACCGAAGTTATATCTTGTTCAAAATTTTTTGTGTTGCTATATTTCTTGTTTGAAGGGGATATCACAGAAAATTCCAACAATTTGAACTTGATTTGAAGGATTTTGATGATCTACAATTTATTTGGGAATATTTTTATTTTGGGAAGCCATACCAGGGCAAAAATGGGTCGTACAACTCAAAAAGCTAGTCTAGATTTTATCTTAAATGCATTTGGTAATGGTTTTTGGTATTTATACACTTATTTGCAGATCAAAACTGAGTAGATTGAGCTAGAAAATAATGGAAACCATACTATATTGACTCAAAGGTTTCCAAGTTAATAAAAGGTTTTATAAATGGCATTTTTGGTTGAAAATAGGGTTTTAAAATTAGATTGATCAAAAACAATGCTTTAAAAACATTTAGAATGGAGGATTTGAGTTGTATTGGCATGAAGAGATATCAAGGGACATGACCATACAATACCAATGCATAGGATTATTTTCCTTCAAATTTACTCATGAGTAATGAAAAACATTTCAAAAATTAAGTAATTTAATTAATTTTTTAAAATTTCAACATTAGACCAACAAAAGTTATCAAAGGCATACCTTCTATTATTCACCTAATAACCAATTTGACTTCATAGAGACCTCTTAATTTACATGTGAATGAATTTTTCACCTTTCCCTTCATTTATATTCACCATGATCCTAGTCACCATGATCTAATACCACTGATGGGTAAAAAAAAATAGGTTGAATCTTGTGTACACTGAGGTAGGTCCAGAAGCATTTTATTAATCAAAATGAAACAATACATAGAAAAGGTTAACAATACTATGTTAACCCTTTTACAAATCCACACATTAAATAAATAATTTTTACCTAGAACTAATAAAAACCAACTAACACCTATAACCAATTATTTATGGGAATTTCACCCAAAAGGTGGTTTAAATATTAACTCTAAAACTCTAAGTAAAACTAACTTAATTTTTTATGGGGCTGTATTTATAAAAGACGCATGACCCATTTACATTTATTAATTAATATAACATATAAAAATACTAAACTAAGTTAAGACTTTGGAACAATACCTAACAGAGCTAGCATAGAATCCACTTTAGTCTTTTATTCCTCCTTAGTAAATAGTCCATCTTGACTCTTGGTCTCAATATGATCACTCCTAATTGGATTTGGCTTGCATACCAATTTTTTGCCCATCTCATGCATTTTAAGAGCTTCATATATCTTTTTAAATCTTTAGGGCCTCCTAATTCTATTAAAACAAAATCTTGCAATGTGTCCTTAATTGTGATAACTATTGTAAATAACATTTTTATACTTACCTCTTGATTGATCAGTCATTTTCCAATGGTTCCATGATAATTGACCCCTATTTAATTGGTCTACTTGATAAATATTTCTATGTTGGTAATATTTCCTTTTTATAACTTCTCACACTCTTTTTTAATATTTCTCATCTTGTCTATGAGCTACTCATACTCAACCTTCAAAGAATATAGCTTTATCTTCAACTGATCATACTCAACTTCCTTTGACCTAAACCTTATGTTGACACCTTCTAATTGGTTTTTGAGATCCTTGATAGTTTTATTTTGATGTTTAAAGTCATCAATGGAATTTATGATCTCAATTTTAAGGTTTAATATAACTTTTCCTTCTTGACTACCATAGTATACTTCTTCATCATACATGTCTTCTTCTTTTTGATCACTAGACATCTTGTGCTTCTTAAGATCACCTTCAAGATGTTAGACTTGTTTTAAAAGACCAATATTTGATACCAATTTTTGAAAACACAATCACTAAGATGGGGGGATAAATTAGTGTCTTCGAATCAATCATTCAATTCCACTTAAGCATACATGAACCATTCATATAAACATGAACATCTAGCAAAACATATGCAACCATAAAAGATCATGAAACACATTACATATGTGGGAAATAGTCAAGGGGAATAAAACCCACTAATCTATGTAAATTTAATATAGTATTATAAAATAAAAATGAAACTTTAGTGAAACACCAACTCCACATGGAGCACCAACCCCAACTTGTCAAACACCCACTCAACTAGGCTTTAGAAAACACCAACTTGTAAGGAGGTACCAACCACCTAAATGACTAAGTACCAACTCAGCCACCTACAACCTTTGATAATATTTAGGACACATTGTTACTCACAAAACATATGAAGATCACCTTATTTAGCTCTTATCACTCTTTTATCCCTCTCAAACTACCTTCTAAGCTTCTTCACTTAACTAAGTCTCTTCAAGATAGAATAGACCATATGATCTTAATATTCAGCTATAGTACCCATGTTATATCATCTTGATAGTTTCTATAAAGCCCTATGATTAAATAAAATACCTGATTCATCTCTTCAATATTCTATATCATTCACTTGTATTGTCAATATTTATAATATCTTAATTAGGTCTATTAGTCCTTATTTTTATACAATCATCTATCTCATACACCTACTGGTAAGTCATAAAATCTTACACACTTGGATTACCCTTGAAATAGGTCTTATAACACATTACATACATGAATAAATCATTACAATAAGTCATACACAACATAAAAGACAAAAACCTCTTTTAGGCCTTAAGGAGACCTAATTCAATTAGATGAATAAATCATTATAATTAGTCATACATAACATAAGAGACAAAAACTTGTTTTAGGTCTTAAGGAGACCTAATTCGATTAGTCCTTCATTAGAACACATTACCCTTTGATTTCCTTGGAACACGACCAAAATTCATACACAGAAGTAACACTTAATATTAAAATAAAATATACCCCTAATAATCTTGTCTTAGGTGCATGACAATTTTCATCTCTAACAACCACTTGAAGCACACCATTAGTATTTTTTACATTAGGCCTTCACACACACAAAAAGGTCTACTTAAAAAAAAATGAATATAACACTATATTTAGAAACACAAATAAGATGATAAATAATATACATAGGACCTAAAAGACCTCAATAACTTAATAAATCTAATTAGACTTAATCATATAGGGTATACAGCCTCAAAAACACCTCTACAACTCACTTACTTAGAATTGTCAATTTTATTTAAAGATCAGTCATGGTGACTCAAATCTCCAATACCTATATGGATATCTTAAATGAATACTAATGCATGTAGATAATGTTGTGAGATCATTATATCATTCTGAGATAAAACTATAATTAGTTAAATGGCAAATATTGTTCATGCAAACCAATCTTATGACCTTATATCTTCATTTCTCTTCTAGAATAGATAGGTCAAGTTCTGAGCAATTTTTTCAATATATTCACTGACCTTAAAAAATTATACCAAACATGAAAATATATTACAAGCCTTAGACATAATATTTATGTACTTTTTTCATCACTATATCATGATAACACATTCCTAATCATCTTCTCACTACTACATATGTTTTTCACTATTTCTATCATTAGGCTTGTTAGTGAGTGGCTAACTTGGATGACCAATTTACGACACTTGAGGGATAGAAAATATCCGTAAAACTTCTTGTACATGAAACATGAGTCTCAATATTCTTCTTTCATCTATTTACATACTTTGACTTGGTCAGCTTTGATTGATACAACAAATTTCTAATAAATTAACACTTTCATGTATGATCTACTCACACAACTGACAACTCAATAACACTTAGAGGTGCTTGGAAAAGTTGAATAAAACCTCCAATAGTTTACTTGATCATACCAATCCATTATGGGTACTTTTGATTAATATCTTCAACATTGGGTCCTTATTAGGGTTATGTTATCACATATATTTTATACCCATTATTGAAGTAGTAGCTTACTATGCAACAATATAATGATACAATGCGATCACCTCCAAGATGTACGACCTTGGTGAATTGAGGTGAAACTTTATAGAAGGCTGGATTCATTTCACTAAAATCAGTGTAAATGATAAATTATTAATTTATAAAAATTTTACTTTAGTGGTCTTGCTCCTAAACTAGGGTTTTGACTAGGGAAAAGAGTTGGGATAATGAAATTTGAAAAATTAAAAATGGTGATTACACCAAATATTTTTATATTGGATTTTAAAGCTTTCTTGAATGAAAAAAATAGAGCATAACATAAATTGAAATGTGTAGGAGCACAAACTCATGCAAATGGGAAATCAAAGGCAATATTTGCTATTTTTTATAGAAGGGACAAGATTCATTTATTTTAATAAAAAAATATTCCAAAAGGGTAGAAAATACCACAAATGAAATTTCATGACTAAAATAAGAATTATAAGAACCAAAAATATTCAAATAATTTTGCATACATAGTAATTTCTCAGACAAGAAAGGTAAATCTTGAATTTATTCTCATTCTCTAGGTTACAACATAAAGAAGAGTCATTCAAAATGTAGAATAATAAATCTAGAAACAAAAAGATAAGATTGCCAATGCCATATTTCCCATATTATAAAAAAAAATCTCATAAATGAGATGTAACTAACAATGAAATCCCACACCTAGTAGAATAACATGCAATTCTAGAAAAATTATGAAAAGAGGCATGATCTACAGTAGTTATGGCATCCATGGCTTGGTGAACAAGTTAAAAAAACACATGTAAGAGATGGGCATGATATTCAGTTTGTGTAGGCATAGTGAGAACTTTGAAAACATCATGTAATGCCTTCCTTCTTCTCCATTTTAGCTGCAACTTTGTCTTCATGCAATGGGGAACACCAAAATGAAACTCATTTTTAGAATAAAAGATAAGTTAATTATTTGCAAAACCCTAGTTTGTAATTTACAAGTGAGACTTTTACAACTTTCAAGTCATAATTTTTTTCAAAATTGGAATTATATTTTTCAATATGTGCTTTTACAACTTAAGTAATAAAAAACTTGTCAAATATAAAATTGTAATTTACACTTGACTCTTTGTCAAAAGAGTTATCAAAGCTATAGTTTCAATTTACGAGTTATGTTTTTGAAACTTAACAATATTTTTACAATAATGAAAATTCAATATAAAAGAATTATTTAGATAAAAATATTTAATTTATTTCAAACACTTCTTTTGAATCTTTATCCTTCTTGGAATATATGTTTTGAACATATGCATCAAAAGCCTTGAAGATATCTTGGATTCTATCTTCATCTAGGCCAAAAGAGTAGAGGTTGATTATCTCATAGTCTACTACTACATCAAAAAGTTATGTTCTCAAAGATTTTTATGTTTGAGTCTATGTACTCATATGATCTAATGTATTATGATAGTTGACGAAACGGTGGATAAAAACTCAACATAAAACCTCTATCTTTGTGTAGATTATTTTTCAATCACTTCTTTGAGCTTATTCTAAACTTACTCCACTGAAAGGATCTTCTCTTGATAATATTTTGGTTGACATGATAATTTATTCAATAAATCTTCAATGTCATATAGCATGTGGTGTCCTTGGCATGGACAACTTTAGCTTTATGGGCATCATCTGTAAGCATTTTTGTTTTGAATTGAGAAACTCTATCTAGCTCCTCTTACTCTCCATTTTTCATTATGTTTTCCACAAAGAGGATGTCCATATCAATTAAATCCATAGTTATCAATTTTGGATAGAAAATATTCAGTCTTTCTCTCTATCATTTATACTTGTTGAGTTGTTATGTCAAGGTGATTCTTCTCTCTCTTATGAATATATAATGTTCTATTACTATATCAATAACTTTATTTACTTTTGGAATGAGCTCTTCTACCCATTCCTTGGTGACCCTTCCCATGCTACCAAATTTTTTCATTGCATCAAGTGTTGCCTAATTTGTGGTTTGAGTGATAGGCTATATTGGTTCTAGTTGTGATGATAGCATAGTAGGCTCTATGAATTTATTCAATACGTTCATTAGTTATTCAACCTTTTTTTCATCTCATCCTTAGTGACCTTGTCACTATCCATTTTATCAAAGAGGGAGTTAATGCTAGATTAAACATCATGTTTCAACCCCTTCCTCATATCATGTCTAATGAGAACTTTTGATACGTGACAGATCCCCACCATTAGATTTTAGCTCTATTTATTTGGTGGGGGGCCTATAATCTTTACATACATTTTCACTACTAAGTCACACAATATCCTTGAAAAGGTCTGGGGAGTTATCTTGGATTTCTTATGTGCATTTGAGAGACTAAAATATAATGTATTTGGGGACACCCTTTGCTTACATTTATTCCCCACTACTTATGCTAACCAATTAGGGGTAGAATCCTATTGTGTATACAATATTACTTGAGAATCTATAACTGAAGATGTTGCACTAGTGGGCATGGTGACAAGTTTGTATCCTATACTAATATTATCATTGATTGATTAGTAGATGGCCATGTAATTTATTCTCCATTTATGGGCTAAAGGTCCACATTTACATCAAGGAATTGATCCTTACCTATCTCTACTAAATGGATTTGGATTATTGTTGAAGTGGAAGTGGTGGGGGTAATGGAAACATATGTGTCTACTAGGGGTGTCGGAGATGGAATTGATAAAGGAGTAGACATAGGTAGTTAGAACATAAGGACTGGTGTAAGTGTGGAGTCCAAAGCCTTAAATAAGTCAAGTAAATTAGTAGGGACACTTAGGGGTGGTAAGGTATGAAAGATGAAGGGGTATGAAGATGAAATAATACTTATCTGAAGAATTTGGATGGCTAGCGGAATTGAAGTTAGAATGACTTAATCCATGGAAAGATACTATTATGTAGTGTTGATGATCAATGGAGATGGAATGGAAGGAATTATGGAAGGAGGGAGTGAAATTATAGGGGGAAGTGAAATGGAAACCTAAGGATCCAATGAAGGGGAAACCTAATTGTCTAATTGACTTGATCACACTATTGGTAATTGACTTACTGTCATGAGTAAATTTGTGGGAATGAAGGGTGAAATAACTTGAGGTGGAGTGGAGATAGGAGGTGAGGTTTGGGAGCTATAACAATGATAGAAATAGGTAGGGGTGAATCATAGAGATGGGAATTGTGACTATTACTAAGATAGGGGTTAAAATTGTGGCTTCTTCAACTACAAATATATCCTTAGATGAAATGATGATTGGTTGGTATGTAATTTCTCCTTGATTGATTTATTGCCCCTTCTTGGCCTTTAATTTCTTCTTTCACTTGTGAGAGATCACTGATCTATCTATTTGGTCTACTTCTACACCACTGGGACCCTATGTTGATGATAGAACTCCATGTTTCTTGAGCTTTAGTAGTTTTATGTGATACTTAATATCTTTTTGGTCACTTGGACCCATTTATTCTTGAGACAGTTGAGTGTTTTATTGATCAAATGGATAGTTCTATCTATGAACGAGAAAGACTAAGGAATAAACCAACTTACTACTAGAAGGGGTTATAAGTATATCTTATTTTCATAGTAAACCTTTTCTAATAAGGACTCATCATCCACCAAGTCCTCATGGACTGGTGCTAAGTTAATCTTTTTGACCTGATCTAAGGTCATTATAGAGTAATCCCTCAATTTAAGTTCCTCTTCATCATCCAAATATTCCTAAAAATATTCAAAGTAGGGGACATGGTAATATGTGGAGATTCCCAATGTGTTAATGATTTTTTCATGAACATCATAAAAAGGTATTTCATCCAAATATCTCAAGGTCATCTATGTCAGTTTTTCATTGACACACTTGGCTTTTGTTAAGGAGGGCCATGTGTATCTACCTATACTAATTGGAAAATGATTTCTTGACTTGTGTTTGCTAGATAACAACTTGTGAGTTTCAACAAGTTGTCTCATTAGATCCATTAATGACCATTTATTACTCACATATCTTTAAAATGTGTAAGGGTAGTCGCTGAATCCACATACCTTGATGTAGGAGTAGGTGTGGAACTAGATGAAATAGGAACACCACTAGGTGATTTATGTAGTGGATGCATAAGATAATCTCTTTCTCTTTAGTTCCTTATCAAACATTATCATGATGTATTATATGAATGCATCATTGACTCTTCTAAAGTGGTATCTACTTGCCTTAAGAGTGAGGTCGGGGTAATAGTTAAACATTTTATTTACCTCACTAACTACTATGTTGAGCCCTAGGAAAGATCTTACCTTGGCCAATATATATACTCAGTAGGAGGTCATATAGAATTTATGTATGTTTTGTACCTCCATAAAATGCTTATGAAGGGAATAATTGATAAGTTGGGCCTAATGGATGTATTTTTTATTCTTATGTATGACCATATATATCGATACATCCAATATTGGAAGCTCTTTGCATCAGGACAACTAGTGATCCCATGTAGTAATATAATTATATCTCCCACCTCTTACTTGAAAAAATCTTTACCAATGTCGTAGGAAATCTAGTGGAATCAACCTCAAATATGCTTAGCCACTACTTGTTCTTTATTATTTGGCATCTAATATTTTTATATTAAAAGAATTTTTTGGATGATTCTAGAGTTATATATAGATAACTCTCAATCTATGGTATCACAAACATAGAGTCGATGAAATATGGTTCTAGATTTATAATCTTTTCCCCTTTATTATTCATTACCTCTCTCTTGTCAATAGCATAATGTTGTGATAGTGTAAGTAATAACTCAAGGATTTGCAAAGTCAAGGGGAAAGTTGTTAGTTGGGGTAGTTAAGAGTCATATATGATTTGGATCTAATCATTCTTAAAATTTTCATTGATCCTAGTCCAAAATTCACCTAGGTCTATGTCTATAATCTCAATCATGTTGGATTTTAGACTGAGAGTTACATTAGGTCCTTTACAATTGAACCAACTACAAAGTTGGTAGGATTTGTAGGTGATAGAAGTAGATAGAAACTCTGATAGAACTTGGTTTTTTTTAATAAGGTAAAAAATCCATAAGAAAGTGACATTGTAAAAGTAGGTTAAAATCTCCAGTGAACATTGGAGGTGTAAATTATAGGTGGAAACTTAGTGGAACTTGGAGTTGTTTGAAAAAATGGAAAACTCCATAGAACTTGGAGTTTCTTGAAATAATGGAAAACTCCATGGAACTCAAAGTTTCTTGAAATAATGGAAAAATTAGTGGAATATGGAGTTGTAGTTTTTAGGTTGAAAGTCTATAGGGACTATGAACGGAATTTTGCAAGGAATATTTTTTGGTTATGAATTGAAAACCTTAGATTTTGAATGCAAATTTTGGTGAGAATCCTTAAGTCTTTAGTGCATAGAGAAAACCTATAAAACATGACCTCATGGGAAATTAAGCCTAACAAGGGAGTCTGGGACACCATGACAAAAAACCCTTAATCCCTAAACATCTAATAAAGTAATGAAAACCCTATAAATTATAATCAAAATTTTTGTAGGAATGGAAATAATTCAAATAAATCAAATTTTTAGGAAAGATGGAAAAAATATAAGAATTTCAAAGGAATATCATGTGGTTTTTCAATGGTATCATGACATTTGCTTGTAGGCATAGTGCATGGATTGAGGTCATGGTTTGAAAGGTTAAAATCATGGGATGACTTGAGGTCATTATCATAGCTCTAAACTTAGATTTTAAAAATTTAACAATGAATTTAATCAAACCTTAATCTCTTATATAAACCCCTTGTAATCAATGCTCTAATAGTTTTTGTTGGCAAAAATCTAAAGTCTTCAAGTAATTTTCCAAAGTTGACATTTTATAATTTCATGTTGACCTTTAGATTTGATGAGATTGTCTTGGTTGACCCTTTGTAAATGGGAAGGTGGAACTCAGGAGACAATTTGCAATTTATAAAACCACTTTGTAAACTAAACCTCATGCCTTATTATTCCATGCTCTCACCACTTTGCATTCTATACATGAGTCTTCAAAACTTAGTAGGCCTTAAACTGACCATTAAACTACTTTTCAATATTTCAATACTTTACTCACAAGATCACATAATGTCAAATATCCTTCTACAACCTTATCTCATCATGCCATCATGCATCTTCATGCACAATACTACGAATCCTATGAACATACCTTATCAAGACACTATTAAGCTTAATCACTTGTCAAATTTGACAATAATTACCTTTCATACTAAACTTCACATCACTCATGTAGACATAATCATATATATCAATCATATCTTACACTCTCATAATCACTATAACACTAATCAATATTCTTTTTTCATAGATAGGAACAATGACCTTATCACTATAACACTCTTCAATGACCTTATAACGACATATGACCTCATGATCATGCCAACTAAACTTCAAAACTTTATCTTGTTACAACACAACACTAATTAGAGCACCACTAAGACATCAATGAAAATAACAATTATAGTTACCTTACATCAACCTTCATCGGCACCTCTAGGATAATAAAGACAATAAATGACAATAATAATGATATCAATTTTCTAAAGAACCTTTGATATTAGTGATAAAATCAATACCAAACCTCAAAAATAGGAACAATGCTCAACATATACATATTACCCACTCTAATCTCATCATGTGTCACATAGTTACAACATGGGATGGTTCTTCAAAAAAAAACATAGAAACACACAATGCCAAGCTAATTAAATTTCAATATTTTAAAGTGTAAAATAAATTAATGTAAATGGATGAAAGTAAAATAATTAAGATAATTAAGTAAATTATGTGTACCTTGACTTACCTTTATCATGTAAAAGTTGTTTATTATGTTTGTAGTTTTGATCTTGGAGGGCACAAAGACTAATTTAGACAAACCCTAAGGATACATAAATTAAAGGGAGAAAAAAAACAAAAATCAAGAGAACTAAAATGTGTTGGCATGATTTACTTGGAAATTTGGTAATCTATGATAATAAATGATTATTTAAGACCAAATTACCAAGCCAAAAATTTAGAGTAAATCAGGTAACCAAAAAGCCAAGGCTACTAAATGACTATAAAAATCAAACAAGTATACCTTAATTCAAAAAGGTAAACAACCAAATCAAATTAAGGATACATGAAAAATTAAAATCTAACATCAATGTGAAATCAGTAAAAATACTTAAGTAGAGTAACTCTTTATCAAAGTCAAGGCACTAAAATTAAATTTGTCAAAACAAGAGGAATTTTGACATTAAGGACATTGAAGAAATTCTTATAACCACACAAATATTAGGTTATCCAATGAAGTATGGATATTAGTCCATGAATGCTATACATAGGAAAATTAAAATGGACTTACCTTCCCACAATGTGTTTCCCATTTGTCAAGACCCTTATAGAGTTTTTAGCGTACTGTGAAGATTGGGTACTACTGTGAAAAAATAGGTAGAACTATAGATTATTTTGATTTATTCTATCCTAATATAATAGCCTACCATACCCTAATATACCTTGACTCTATCATGAGGCCAACTATGGATTTTGAGCTTCGATTAGAGATAGGAGATGTGCTAAAAATTACATCTTTTGGTGTGATGTTGACTTCTTGATTTTATATTTCCCTTTTGATCATTTCCTTTTATTTTAAATTATTTGGATTTTAAATTTTGATAGTTTTAACTATTACTCCTCCCTAGAGATTGGAAAAACCAAATATGGGTGCTAAAGATGACTATCATTTGAAAACATTGGTTTTGGTATCTAAGAAAGAGGACGTGAAGAGAATGGTGTCTAACAATCTTATTTATTCATGTAAAATAAAAGTGTTATCTTGAATTTAGCCTCATTTTATCCAAAGTGGATTGAAAGGAAAGGAAATCAAGGGGAAATGAGCATGAATTAATTTAAATTAATTAAATTTGCAAAAAAATGTGGTAGTGTGAAAGGGATATAATGATAGGTAAGTATGATTCATTATCATATAATGTAAATGTAGGGAAACATGCTATCACAATTTGTTTTTCAAGTTTTATCTATAATAGAAACAAAAATTAAGGTTGAGAGTATGGAATCACAAACTTATAACCATTTCTTAACATTATTAAAAAAATAACACTTGGTTTGGTAAAAATGTGTGAAATAATATATAGATTTTATGAAGAGAGCCTGGTCCTATCTGTGGTCTTACATTTAAATTAATAAAATAGAAACACAAGTGGGTGAAAAATGGGAAAAATAACTGTATTCTTAAGGAGAGCTTAGTCCTATCCATGGTCTTGCACTGCAACTCAAAAAAATAAAAACCCAAGTGTGTGTAATAATGTTGTGGAAAATAAAAAACTTTTGATTAAAGTGAAAAAGTATGAAAAATGTATGTATGAAAGAAAAAATTATTCATGAGGAAAATTGGGTCTTATCCACAATATTACAAATCAACTCATGAATTAAAGAAACCAAAGGACCAAAGGAAGGAACTAAGGTTTCTGTATAAGATAGACTACTACATAGGGTGACATAATTGGATAAGTCTTACAAGAAGTGTTAGTAGGACATTATATAAAATTTATGAAAAGAAGGGATATATTTAAGAAAAATATTTATTCAAAAATTATGTATTAGCAAGTTATTTAAAAATATGGCCTTCATTAGTTTGCAGATGATAAGTGCTAGGACCAAGAATGCCTTTAAATAAATAGGGTCCCCACCAATTTTGGCATATTTTCCTTATTTATCATGGGTGTAATCTAATTTGATGAATAAATCACCAATATTAAAAACTGTAGACTTTAACCTTTTTATTATGTTTTTTGGGGATGTGAGCCCTGTATTTAAGATTATGTTGAAGATCATCTAAATAATATTCATCAAGAAGGTCTAGGGCTTGAAGATGAGCTTCATGTAATTCTTCATCAAGAATGATACCATGAAGAGATATACAAAAATATGGGAGTTTGAATTTTAATGGTAAGATGAATTCAAAACCATATACTAGTGAGAATAGTGTTATCCTAGTGGAAGTATTATGCTAGTATGGTAGGCCCAAAGTGTGAGGTATAAGTGAAGATGTAAATCCATGTAGGTTTATCATATGATATTTTGTAAGATATTATTGATAATTTTTTTAGTGGCTTCAGTTTGGCCATTACATTGTAGATGGTAAGGTGTGGAAAATTTTTAATTTAGCACATAGATATTTCATATACTTATTTTTTAAAATTGACACCATTGTCATATAAGATATTAGGATAAATCAAAAATAACAAATGATTTGTTTAAGTATAAGTTTATAAATATTGGTTCCTATGACATTGAAAAATGGCATGGCTTCTACCCATTTAGTAAAAAATTGAGTATCAATAATGATAAACACATGACCATTTTATGACTAAGGTAATTTACCAATGAGATCTAATCCCCACATGGAGGATGGATAAAGAGACTCCATGGTTTGGATCTCAATTGGTGGTGAATGGATAAAAGCATCATGAAGTTGGCAAGGATTACACTTTTTGGAAAAATTGATAGCATCCTTATCTAAATAATGCCAAAAGTATCCCATATGTAAACATTTGCATGTTGTAGCATGTATGTTATAGTGACTACCATAAATTCCCCCATGTTTTTGTTCAAGGAAAGGAAGAACCTATTCTTATATCAGATAACAAAGTAAGGTGCCTTTTACATTACAAAAATAAAGGGTTTACATATTTTGGTCTTTTCACGAGAATTTGTGTTAGAAGAATAGGTTTGATGTTTAAGGAATTGGATGATGTTTTTGTACAATGGGATTTATCAAATAGTGATAACCTCAATGTGCCAAATGAGTGAATCATTTGGTTGGATATAATAAGGTTATTTTATTATTTGTATAAGAAATTGGGAATCATTAAGTACTTGATGATGATGAAATAGATGTGTTAAAGAAGTAAGAGAATCAACTGTGGAATTTTGATATCTTAGAATTGGCTCAATGGTGAAAGAAACAAACTCTTTTGAAAATGTGGTTGTCATTTGATGATAAGCATATAAGTTTTCACTTTTACATTGATAATCACCATAACCTAATGTTAGATAAGTTGTGTCACCCAAAGTGTGTAGATATGGGATATCCATGTCAAGTGTTGTTTTCATACCTAAGATGAGAGTTTCATATTTGGCCAAGTTATTAGTAACATAAAAATTTAACCTAAATTCTATAAGGAAGATCTTAACATGTGATTTTGTTATAATACAACCACCCTAGCTTCTTGGAGGCATTTGGTACCATCAAAGTCTACGTGCAAATCAATGGCGAATTAAGGGAGCTCTTCAATAACTACTTTGGAGTTATTAGTATCAATAATGATATTGGTATCTTATTTATTATTTTCCTCTAAATCAATACTTAAATTATGGAAATAATATTTCAGGGAGATAGTTTGGTTAAGATGTTTAATATAAAGAATGTTGTCATTGGGGAAATTATCTTGAAGGTGATTCGTAGATGGTATATGTGACACTACAAGTTGGTCAACAATAACTTTCCCATTGACATATTTTTGTGTAAAAATTTAAAGGTCAAATTACATCAAAAAGACCATCCATTTGTCAATTCTATCTCTAGGTAAGAATGCTTTGGATAAAAAATGACAAAGTAGATTAGAGTGGATAATGACATAAGTGTTTTGATAAATAATATAGTGATGTAACTTTTTAGTTGTGTAATATTTAGCAAGGAAATCATGTTATACTCTAGTATAATATTTTTAATAGTCAATGAGATGTTTACTAATATAGTAAATAACATAATCTATACTGGTATCATCTTGTTGGGCAAACATTTCCCCAAATTATATGGTTTTAGAAGAGGTGTATAAGAATTAATGATGGAAATTTGAATGTGGTCAAAGGGTGAGAGGATGGAGAAAATATTATTTCATGTTATAAAAATATTTATGGCATGAATATGTTCATTCTAAAGCATTACCTGTTTTTAGAAGGGAGTTAATAGAGTAGATACAATAAGCCATTTCAGGGATGAATAATCATATTATCCCAAGATTTCCAAGGCAAGTTTGAATGTTTATAATTGAATGAGGAATGGGCATGTTGAATATAACATTGATTTTTTTGGAATCGAGATCAATACTATGAAGAGAGACTAAGGACCCTAAGAATTTATTAGATGTGACACCAAAGACATTTATATTGGTTAAGTCTAATTTTTTATTTGATTAATTGATAAAAAATGATATTTAGATTAGTTAGGTGTGTTTTACAACTCTTAGATTTGGTAATGATGTCGTCAACATAAGTTTCCACTATCTTTTGTATAAGATCATGAAAAATGTGAGTCATGGCACATTGATAAGTGGATCCAATATTTTTAAGGCCAAAAGGCATTTTGATGTAGTAATAGGTGCCCCATTCCATAGTAAATAATGTTTTGTGTTAGTCTTTAGGACTATGTGAATTTTATTATAGCCTAAAAATCCATCCATAAGTGACAACATTTCATATCCACCATTTGAATCTAGGATGGCATTTATTGAAGGTAATGAGAAATTATCTTTTGGACATGTGAGGTTAAGATTGAGAAATTCAATACATATACAAATGCCAATGGTAACTTTTTTATAAATGGTAATAATGTTTGATATCCATTTGAAATAGTCAATAGTTTTAATAAACTTAGAATCCAAATTTTAAGAATTTATTTTTGACATAAGGTAGAAATTTTAGGTGAATTTTTTCATTTTTTTTGGAGGACATGTTTTGCATCTAGGTAAGTGATGATGTTATGTATAATGATACTAAGGTTGATGCCTAGAATATCCTCATATGACCAAAAAAATATTTATCTATATTTATCAAATAATAAGATTAAATTATCATGCTTTATTAGAATGAGTTATCTAGACATAGTGATGGGTTTAGGACAGGATGGTTTACCATATTCTATTCTTATTGTTTCTTTAATGAGAATAGAATTTCCATCCTAGAAATGATATGGAGAATTAGGAAGATAAGAAATAGGATTTTTTTTAGGGTCCACTTTAGCAATGGAGTTATTAAAATAAGGAGAATTTCATTTGAAGTTTCCATGTTTAAGATGTTATCATGGAAGTTGAGGTTCTCTATCATTGAGTAACTCAAGTATGGATTCATCACTAGGGTGTTGGTGTATACTTTTATCCCATTGGGTTTTTTCTACACAATCTAGTCAAGATTGTTTAGGTTTAATAAAGGTCATTAGTGGAAAGTAATCCCACATTCATGAGGATGGTGGGACATGTTTTTTTCCACCTATATAAGGAACCTTCCTATGTATTTTTTAGCTAATGATTTTATGAGAGAATGAGATAATGCTATTTTTTTCTTTAAAAATGTGTAAGAATTTTTATTTGAGGTTATGAGATTTCACTATATAGGTTCTTGGAACTTTTATCTTTGTTTAGTTGATCATGGTGTAATATAACATGGTATCAGAGCCATTCTGACAGCCATTTGCTATTCAAATCTTTATGATATCCTTAAACTATATTCCTACTTTTTTTATGTGGTTTTAGTTTTCAAGGGTTTGGTGGGTTTCTTGAAAAAATTTACATATATTTACATCTAAAGTCTCTAGATAAAAAAAAATCCATTAAATTTAGTGGCAGCCAAAACTCTAAGATTGGCTATAAACATGACCTAATTTTGTTATGACCATTTTCAACCATTTTAGAGGGTTTTAGGTAGTTTTATTAGTTTTCATGTATTTCCTACCACTGGAGTCTTCATTCAAAAAAAAATTATTATCTTTTTCTAGGTTTTATATATTAACAAGTCAGTCTTTATTAGTTTTATAGAAGGCTAAATCAATTTTTGTAAATCAGTGTTATTGCAAGATTTTTCATCATTTTAAGGTGGTTTAGGCAACCTTTTTGTAGAATTAAGAACTTAGAAGAATTTTTGGCTTTTCTAGGCCATTCATCATGAAACAAAATATGCTTCACACTTCTACACCTCGTGCCTCTATGGGGCCCAATTCCTATTCACCCAAACCTAGCTGACTTGAAAATGTGACTACGAACTTCACACTACATGCCTTTGCAAGGCCCAATGCCTACTAACCCAACCACCAATGACATGATGATGTGAATTTTATGTGGCCATAACTTGAATCTCTATGGGTTTAAAGGCTTTATCTCCTTACTATAAAACTTATGGTGACCACCAATACCCATTTCATGTCCATGATTTTGTAATTCTACAAGTTTGGAGGATATCTTCCTAGTATGTGAGGATGTGGTTCCACTCTTTGATGTAGTGAAAATATATTAAGGCATCAATTTTAAGTCCAAGACTCCCTAAGTTGTGTTTGAAATGATCAAATTTAAGATATGGGTTTGTGACACTATTTATTGCCAAAAATGGGATATTTTGGGAGTGACATCACTCATTAAGTCACATTATAGTGTAAAGTGACATCATTAAGGAGGAGAGTCTTCATCCTACCCTTTATCCCCTTGGTCATATGGTATGGTGACATGAGGAAAACATTGATATTAGGCCTTAGGTCTTGTTCATGTGTAAATTAAGTCCATGGTCACTTCCAACCCAAAACTGCTTAAATTATGCTCAAGAGAGGCTTAAGTATTTATTTTGAAAGTTTATGCATAAAAAATTTATTTTGGGGAAGTGGTTCAAAATTTTACAAAAATATTTTAGACAAAAAAATTAATGTGATCATATTTTAAAACACATAACTTTTTATTGGTATCTCATATTTGAGTGTCATCTTCTTTCAAAGTACTTATTTTATCATGTTCTACACATTGTGAATATTTTGGCCTTTTATATCCATCTAAATTTTTTCACATATTATACCTCTTAGATGCATGATTAGCTATTCTCAACATCCCTCCAGTTACTTCATACTTAAGAACATTTTCTCAAGATGCATTCTCAATTGTGTTTGATGTCTATACAAGCATGCTTAAATTTTCAAATTAAGGGGGCTAACTATGATTGTTTTGAGGGGGTATTGTGTGGTGTTGAGTATTGTTCTTTATTGTATTTATTTTTTATTTTATGTAATAACCTATTTTTTCCATTAAAAAATCAAGTTAAATAAGTTTTATCACATCATTTAATTATCATAAATGAAAATTTAGAATGGAAAACATTTTTCAACCCAAGGGTTACTATAAAGTATAATGGGCACTTAGACTGAAACTATAGTAATACAATGAAAACCAAATGGTTAAACTATTATGATAAATTTTATGGAATAATTTGTCTTTGCATATCTCCTAATCTACTCTTTCACATATAATCTTCCAAAACTCATCTTCAAGTGTGGTCCACTCTAAATACACTCTTTATAAATCAAGATGTGATAAAAAAATCTTGAGCTATAGAATGAGTTATCAGTCTGATCCTAGATGACTACAATACCTTCCAATAATTCTTCACTAAATTTAGACTTATGAGGTTGTAATTGAAATAATGTGGAATCATAAAAAAATATGAGCAACTTATTCTATCGATACTCTCTAAATTAGGTCCCGAGTATTCTATATTTATATCTAATTTCCATGCCATCAAAAGTTCTCTTGGAGCTGCATAAAAGATGCATTCTTTAGATACCTTTTTTTTAATTTATTTGGGATAAAGATAGTTTATAAAACTTAGAACAATGAATTCCTCAAAATCTCATGCACATTTTTCTAAAAAGATAAGGATTTAAATGATAGAGAGAATAAACATTAAAAAAGGATCAAAATAAGGATGAAAATCCTCCCACATCTAATCCAACCATGATTCCCCTTCTTACAATTATAAGACTAAGAAATATTGGATCAAATGTGGGGTTTGATTTCTAAATCATGATGGAATCAAATGTTTGAATAAATAAATTCACCAACTAAGGGGCTCGAGAAGCATAATATCAATATCCTTGATTCTACCAATCATCACTCATCAACATATGAATCTTCTAAGGGAAATGATCATGGTAAGGAAAATTCAAAAGAGAATAGTAAGGGGAAATAAAAGGTAATGACATATTTTCTATCATATCTCCAACTCCTATATGGGTCATTGACTTTAGTGCTTCACATATTATGACATCTTCTTAGATAGAGCTTTATTCCTTGGAACCATGTTACATGACCTTTATACAATTAGGTGATGACACTTCTAAAAAAGTTATAAAGAGTGGGTCTATTAAAGTTATTCGTGGAACATTCAATAATGTTCTAAATGTTTTTGCACTTTAACTAATATCATATCAGTTTAACATATCACTCACCTTGGTTTGGGCATATGAGTTGAGTGCAGTTTAGATTTAGTGTATTTAGAGAGCCACACAATGATACAATATTGATTTTGGGAATTATCAATCATCAAAATTAGATATATATCTTCTCACACATTTCTCATAACTTTCCTAAATATTCTTCTTCTTTGGACTCACTTAAGCTTAATGATATTTTAGAGCTTGAGTAGACTTATAATATTGATGACTCTTCCTTTAAAGATGATTAAAAAACTGATTAGGACACACCTCCACCATCTTTTTATCACCTTGAATATTTTAAATAATTGTTTCCTAATAAACCTACCTCTAGTCTACTTTATACATCATAGGGAACATGTATTCTGATCTAGAACACATCGGCCACTATGTAGTCTATCACACAATTTTAGGGCATTCCATAGTCCTTATCCTTTGTTCCTATTAAACTTTGGAATAGAGTAGCTAGACAACCTATATTTCATGAGGAGAATGATTCATTATATCATAATCACACCTTAGTTGAAGATCCATTAGGTACTTTACAAACTCATTCACTATTCCAAGGTGATCCACTCTTCATTACATCTACTTATGATCCATAGTCACTCCTTAACACTCATTTGTAGGACACATGATGACTTCAGGTAGTTATAGATACTAGAGGGGATTTTTATCCCTACCTTTTTATTTTCTCTCCTTTTTAGAGTAGTTTTTTCTTATGAGTTTTCTCCTTTTCTCCACTTTATGAGATTTGTATTTTGCATTAGGTACCTCATCATGCCTTTATGCGATGACTTAATTATTCTACCCACCTAGGCTATTATTAAGGAGAGTTTTGGTGTAAATGTTTACCCTAATAGGTTTTTTTTATATGGTCTAGTGAATATTTCATAGGTTTAATAAAGGTCTTTAGTAGAAAAATATTCCAGATGCATGAAGATGTTTGGACATGTCTATTTTCCACCTATATAAAGAATCTTCCTATGTACCTTTTGGATAATGCTTTTATGAGAGAATGAGATGATATTTTTCAAAAATTTCTTTGTGTGAGTTTTTTATTTCAAGTTATGAGGTTTCACTCTATAGGTTATTCATGATTGCATTTTTGTTCAGTTGATCATGTAACAATCTAAGGGAGCATGGGTAAGGATCCATAGTATTCAACATATACTTCAAGATCAATGATTTTATTACCGTGTTGATCATATTCATAATGTATTTTTCATACATCTATGGCTTTAACATCAAGGTTAATTTAAGGTGTAGGTATAATTATTGGTTGAGGTTGAATGGAGTCAACTAGATTGGTAATAGGTGTATTAGGTTGAGTTTTAGATTTTGGTTTGGATGAAGTGAGGTGGGTAGCCTTAGTGGTATTTATAGGATCAAGGGAAGGAATGAAAGCTGGTGGATGGGTTGGTAATATATAAGTATATATGAATCCAAATTTTTTGAAATTTTTAGAGTTAATATTTGTTCAACTACCTAAGGGGTATAAGGAATTGGAGTATTACTAGGAGATACATGACCTTCAATTTATAATTCATTATTTATTGATATATGAATAACATGGAATTTAGAATTGAAGGCATGTATGTTGGATAATTTTTTTTGATAATGTTTTATGTCCATGTCTCATTATTGAGCTTGAGCCATGATATATTTATCATCATAGCCATGGGAAATAGTGCATGAATTTATGTTTAGAAGAGCATCAGAAATAAATATAACTATATCACTAATTTTTTGGGGTGACATCATTAAAGGATATTGAAATAATATTACCACTCCATATTCATTAGATGTGAATTCATATTTTGTGTAAGAATATTTATGTGCATTACATGGAGGAGGAATTTTAGTTATCTCTTTAACTAGAGGGATGTTATGATCACATGGTAATAAGGAAGGAGGAAGCAACTCCAAAACATAAGGAAGTAACTTAGTAGTATTGTTAGTGTTTTATAAGTCATTTGGTTCATCATCATCAGAATCATCAAGAGTGACCTATAAATATGGATTCATGTTAATGAATTTAGGTAGAGGTGCATTCTTAATTTATGGAATGGTAAGAATATAAAACTGAGATTTGGGGTTGGGCAGTCGAATACTCCATAGATTAGGATTGGCTTCATGTTTATAATGTTTGATATTGTGGATAAATTTAATACATTGAATAATATAAGGAGGCAATATCCTTCATGTGATGTGTCCATGGATAACCTAGGAGTATATTGTAGGATAGTGGTAAGTTGAAGACCATGAGCTTGGTAATATGGTCTTGGATCCAATAGTGAAGGGGAGCCAAATATAAAAATGTGGTTTTTTATTTGTCTTATCAAATCCTCAACATGTGAGATGAGTTTGCTTAAGGTGATCTTTTGCATTCCTAATTTATTGAATTAACCAAAGGGAGATAACATTAATTCATAGCCCTTCATCAACTCAAAATTTTTGAAGAAGGGTGGTATTTATTCCGATTTTAATGAAAAGTGGTGGATCATTATCTTGAAAAATAATTTCATAATTAATCATATCTTCTTCAAAGAATTTTATATAAGGTTTGAAATAAGTACACCTAGTGTCAGTGGTATGTACTTTTATCATTGAAGGTTATTTAAGAGGTTCATTTTTAAGGGAAGGTTGTTCTTCAATGTTTTGTAATTATTTAATTAAAAATTTGTGGTGACATGGATAAGTATGAACTAACTCCATGAGGGTATTTTAAAAGTCATGGAGTTGAGATCTAATAAATTCCAATGAGATTTAGAAGATGAAGAACTAGCATGAGGCTTTGAGGGTAGAATGTTTTAAGTAGAAGAGAGGTAGTTTGAGGTTGTGGTTGTGGGAGTGTTTCCTCATTTATTTTAGAAGTTATGGAAGTGGTAGTGATGTATTTAATATTTTGTTCATCAAGTGATCAATTTTTTGGCTTAGTGATGGGATGTTTGTGGGTGAGTTTACATAAATAATTGACTTTAGATACATTCACATATTGATAATTGGTATATTATTAAACATAATTAGTGTCAATTATGCATATATCCTCCTTTGAATGTTATGGGTTGGAAGTATAAAATGGTTTTGGATGTTTAGATTAGGAAGGTTTCGTAACTTGTTTCTTTTGAGAGGCATTAACATAATCATGATGAAATATTTTCATCATAACATCATGATTTAATATATCTCCTAACATAAAAAAATAACAAATTTGATAAGCCCACAACATGTTTCATAGAATGAACCACATCAACATGAAACCAACAAATTTTTTTAGGATCATACCATGTAGGTGGATTATTGGTGTAACTGAAAAGTTTAGAAGGTGCTAATAATTGCTTCATTTATTGAATAGTTAGGGGTGCATGGGAGGCTTGGGGGTTATCCACTTTTTTTACTCATGGTTTTAATTGAGGAAGGTTCCTAATGATTACATTAATGGAGTTTTGTAAATATCCCTTCATGTTTTTAATATTGGGATCGAACTATTTCATAAGAAATTTTTGTCTTCTAGCTTCATCAATGGCATCATTGAGAGTTTAAGGAGAAAAAGTACAAACCTTACATTGAAGGGAAGGTGTTAAGGTAGTTATGAATAGATTAAATAACTTATCACCAGTAATGTTATTATTAGATTTATGAGAAAAATATTTCTATCAATTAATGAAATCATGAACTGATTCAATAGGGGATTATTTAGCATTGATGAAATGGATAAGATAACATTTAAGAAGATCATTGTGTTGAAATTATTTAAATAGAGGATTGAATAAATCCTCTAGTTACCATATAAAATGTTGAGGAAATTGATTATACCATTCTAATATGTATCCTATGATTTTTTTCACTAAAAGCTTAGTAGTGGAAAAGGTATTAGTTTGGGTCCAGTATTTATAAAAATTAGCAAAAGCTTTAAGGAAATATGTAGGGTCTATAGTCCCATCATATTTATTAGTTGAAGAGATATTTACAATGTCAATAGAAATGATGAAGGGGGATACATGTTTATTTTGAATATTTTGGAGCATATTTTTTTGTATATGGGGGTTGGGGAATGATATTTATTGTGGCATCTCTAAGAGAAGGAGGGATAACATTTTGGTTAGTTTGGGGTAGGAGAATAAGAGGTCAATTAGACATGTTTAATAAATGATGTTGTATTTACACCATTTGATAAATATAATATATTTACATAATATTCATTTGTTGCATTATTTGTGATTGAATTTGAGTGGTGTTAATTGGTGGATGTTATATTGTGTAGGAAAAAGATTCCCAAAAATATTTCCTACAAGGTTATTGGTTAGGCTTGTGTCAATTACCCTACAATATAATAAGGTGATTTAGATAGAGATTTGTCTTGTGAAATGTGAAATGGATATGTTCTGTTAGTGTCATCAAGTGGGGTAATTTGGACCATATTGAAATCTAAAGATGAGGGGTGAGAGAAGGTACACCAAGAGTGAGAATAATTTTAAGTAGTGACGGTAAGAAGGAAATAACATCCCATATATCATTTAAATGGATTAATGTTGACAAAAAATTTTGATATGGTATTTCATGATTCTTGGAATAATAATCTAAGATTAGAGAGCAAAGGTGAAAAATAGAAGTAATGTTGGCTAGATATAGAATAGTATCGACTAAGAGGTACATAATTGATCAAATCAATAGAGTTAGGAAGGAAGGTCAATAATTTTTTTTAAGAAAGGACATAGTCAGATGAAGCAATAGTATTCTATGGGGAATTACTAGAGAATAACCTATGAGATATTAGATTGAATAGAATGAATATATTATGTGGAAAATAAAAATTGTATTATACATAGTTGAGTGGGTGGACTATGTTTTGAGGATGAATACATGGTTTGATACTTGTGAGTCTGGACAATATTATGTTATTTTTATAATATTTGAAATAAACACATAAACAACTAGGTCTAATTAGTCAATCAAATTTTGGCACACAACACATACCTTAAAACAATGTTAGCTAATACAAGTTTTATAATACAACATACAATTATCATAGAGTAAGCATAAAAATAAAAATTCTAATCTATGTGGTCATTCTTGAATGTGTTAAATTATAATTTTTTGAAATAAATGTGATAGAGAGTTGGATATAAAAAGGAGTTAAAATTCAATCTAAGGATGGTTTTAGGTAGTTAAGGATAAAATGGATTTGTATAGGTGATGGTATTCACTTGGTATTGGGTCCTAACCCCTCACTTCACAATCTCATAAAGATAAGGGTGTTAGGTGCTTTTCCAATAAATACCACCAACCATGCATTTATAATTGAATAGAAAATAGAGTAATTCTCTCCCTTGGTGATGAAATCCATGTAGGTAGAGGTTGGATAGAATATTTTAAGTGTTTTTTGATATTATGTGATTTGAAAGTGTGTGAATAAAAGAAAAATAGTGTGACTAAATAGATAAATTAAAAGTTATTATTTAGTCTAAGTATGATAGTCTAAATAAGCAAGAAATAAAACAAAAAGTGAATTAATTACTAAAAATATGAGTTAATTCTTGTACTTAAAGAGTATAGGGTTGGTTCACATGACCAAGTATGCAAATAGTATAAAACAAAATCGACTAGGTTTATTTTATCTATTAAAGCAAGAGCTAGAAAATATAGTCGAACAATTCGATTGAGTCTCCTAGTTAGGAAATAAAGTTACATAACTTTTTCTATTAACTCGACCTAGTTTTATATAGGGTTATAATTTTATAGATTAAAAACTAATAAAAATAGGACTGTAATGAAGAAAAGATAT